>BLSH010230367.1:6729-16896 GCA_018402905.1 Glandirana rugosa
CTCCCCATACCTTCCCTATTCCCTTCTCTCCTTTGGCTTCTCCCTCCCTTCAGTCTCCACTAGGGGCACAACACCCCCTCCCACACTTGTAATGGGCAAACATACATAATCCCTCCCCCCATAGCAATTTCTAACTCCATATTCTTGTTCCATCCATTATATTGTTTTCAAGTTTTCTCTACACGTTCTGAGACAAATGTTTTTCTTGCATTTGCTAGAGCAGTACTGTTAACTACGAGTGCATAATTTGTCTGTAATATCTGCTTCTTTAAATGAGACTGTACACCCTTATTATTTTCCTCAATAAACTCTTTGTGGAAAAAAAAAAAATACTGCATTCATCCTGCCATCAATTTTGAACAAAGTTCCTATGCCTTTGTAGCTCACACATCCCCACAACATCAGTGATCCACCTCCATGTTTTAGAGGCCTTGTTGACTCCTCTCCAAATGTAGGGTTTATGGTTGTGGCCAAAAAGCTAAATTTTGGTCTCATCACTCCAAATGATTTTGTGCCAGGAGGTTTGAGGCTTGTCTCTGTGCTGTTTGGCATATTGTAAGTGGGATAATTTGTGGCATTTGCATAGTAATGGCTTTCTTCTGGTGACTCGACCATGCATCCCATCTTTCTTCAAGTGTCTCCTTACTGTGCACCTTTAAACAGCCACAATACATGTTTTCAGAGAGTCCTAAAGTTATTTGAGCATTTTCCTTTGCATCCTGAACAATTTTCTTGGCAGCTGTGGCTGAAATTTTAGTTGGTCTACCTGACCGTGGTTTGGTTTCAATAGAAACCCTCATTTACCACTTCTTGATTAGAGTGTGAACACTGCTGATCAGCATTCTCAATTCCTTGGATATCTTTTTATATCCCTTTCCTGCTTTATACAGTTCAACTACCTTTTCCCTCAGATCCTTTGACAATTCTTTTTCTTTCCCCATGACTCTGAATCCAGAAATGTCAGTGCAGCACTGGATGAAAGATGCAAGGGTCTGTCAGGAGTCCAGAAACTCATTGACCTTTTATACAAACACACACACACACTAATTACAAGCAAACAGATCTCAGGGGAGGATGGTTACCTTTAATAGCAATTCAATCCCCTTTGTGTCAACTTGTATACATGTTATCAGGCCAACATCACCAGGGTATGTAAACTTTTGATCAGGGTCATTTGGGTAGTTTCTGTTGTCACTATGATTTAAAAAGAGTAAACACAGTTGATTGATAATAACTGGATTTAGCCAAACACTAACCATGAGTGAAAGAAATGTTTTGTGTTCTCATTCATATTCTCTGAAAAATGGCCAAGAAATCATCAATTCTGCCAGGGTATGTAAATTTATGAGCACAATTGTTTACACTGTATATAGTGTATATGTATAACACACTGCATTCAGTCTACAGTATACTATACAGTATATACAGCTCATTCAGTGTATAGTATATAAAGTCCATTCAGGCAGTGTAAGAATAATACATATATACTGTATAGTGTATATATATATATATATATATATATATATATATATACTGTGTATATATATGCTGCATTCAGTCTAGACAACATATACAGCGCGTTCAGCAGTGTACAGTATATAATTGAGTTTAGTGCATTGTTAAAAAAATTCCCCATCATGTCCGGAATGCCACCAAAGAGAGGCAGAAGCTCCAGGCCACTAAAAGAGGGCAAGCAGCCTCTGTGTCTACAGTGAACAATGGTGGTGGCGGACATGGTGCATCCTCTGCAGGCAGGTCATGGAGGTCCTGCTGACTTCCAAAACTTCAATGGCGTGGGCTTTTTTCAACACTTGTGCAGTAGTTTGCACCCTTGCTCTTTGCAATCTTTGTCTAAAGCAGATCAAGCACAGCCAGAACAGCAGCCGCTTGGGCACTACATGCTTGACAAAACATATGACAACCTGCCATGCAGTCTGCTGGCAACAGCACCTGAAAGACCCACATCATAAAACAAGGCGGACTTCCCCTTGCCCCTCATCTGTGACCTCAACCCCTACTATACCTCCAGTCCTCTCAAAAGCCTGCACTGAGAGGAATAAAGGTCTAGCAATGGGTGCCACAAGTACTTACCACCAATCTGACAGCAGTACACCACCAGTTGACCAGGCAAATTTCCCTACCCAAGTTGCTGAACGGTAAAAAAAATACTGTCCCAGCCATCCACATGCTCAGCGTTTAAATGCTAGCTTGGCCAATTTGCTAGCACTCCAACTGCTGCCTTTTCAGCTGGTAGACTCTGCCCCCTTTTGTGAATTTGTGGAATGTGCTGTACCACAGTGGCAGGTTCCAAAAAGACATTTCTTTTCACGCAAGGCGATTCCAGCGCTCTACTGTCATGTGGAAGGCAATGTTTTGGCCTCCTTGGACAGAGCGGTCAGCAACAAAGTACATATTAGACTCATGGTCCAGCAGACATGGTCAGGGACATTACCTTTCCTTTATGGCACTCTGAGTAACTGGGTGATGCTGGGAAGGATGCAGGACAGGGTTCAGTGTTGGATCTAGTTTCGCCACCACGCCTCCAAAAAATGGTCCTGTTTTTGCCACATCTGCTTCCTCCTCCCCCTCCTCTTCTTCTTCTGTGGCCTCTTCTGCAGCAGTGTCCTCTGAACCAGCAGTGCTCATACAGCATTCTAGGGGCTCCACAAGCAGTCAGGCTAAAAAATGCCATGCAGTTCTTGAGTCGGTCTGCCTAGGTGTCAGGAATAGTCCCTCCAGCAGGTGGCGCTGCGGCTCGGGGATTCTTTGGCTGCAATACCAGTATCCACCAGCGAGTGTCCCCCAGCAATCAGAGGCCCATGAGTCACCACCTGATGCTCGTTACAGGAAGGATATTTAAACCCTGACTGCCATATGCATGATGCCTTGGTGTTTTGTCTCCATGTGCCTCTGAATCCTGTAGCCTGCAATCCGGAAATCCTGTATCCTGTATCCTGTATCCGCTCTGGGACCCCTGTCTGCAGCCTGATTTTCCCCCCGTGTTCTCCAGCATCTGCTCCCTGTGCCTGTCCTGTCCTGCTCCCTGCCCCCTCTGCTGATCTCCCGTGTATGACCCTGGCCTGGCTTCGTTTACGGTTTGGACATTCCCCTTTACCTATTTAGGCAGTTCACTACTTTTTGTTATTTAGTTACATTTCACGGTTTGTTATATTGGATGTGCGTTTTGATCACCATTTACCTTTCTTTTAATAAATCACTTTATTCACTTTACGTTGTGTCTGGTATTCTCTGTGCAGTTCACACATTTCTGGTCACACCAGTTGCTGACACTAGGGGACACGAGCCATACAGGGGCAGAGATTCTGTCAGCTCTGTGGGGGCAGGCTTAAAGGTGGTTGACGCCATGGCAGGCACCAGGAATGGTTGTATGCAACAATGGCACCAACCTTCTCTCAGCCCTTCTACAGAGACACTTCACATATGTTCCATGCTTGGCACACGTCCTGAATTTTGTGGTGCAGCATTTCTTGACCAGGTGCCCAAGCTTACCAGATATTCTGGGGCAGGTCTGAAAAGTCTGTGGTCATTTCTGCTGGTCACACAATGCCAGTGCTCGGCTGACTGACATTCAGTGGGAATTGAACCTGCCCACCAACCGCCTCATTTGTGACCTGCCCACCAGGTGGAACTCAACATTGGCAATGATGCAGCGGCTGCACGCACAGCAGAAGGCCATCAATGAGTACCTCTGTGAGCATGGCACCAGGACAGACTCAGGGGAGGTTTTTTTTTTGCGCCACGCTAGTGGCTACTAATCAAGGATGCATGCATTGTCCTGTCCCCATTTGAGGCCACAGGGATGGTGAGCAGTGACAATGCATGCATCAGTGACACTGTCCCTTTAGTCTTCCTGCTGGAGCACACGCTTCGCAAAATCATTGACAGGCACTTGAGGCAAAACAGAGGGAGTAAGAGGAGGATTTACTTTCCTCTCAAGGCCCCCTTATGCAGATAGCATTCATGCAGGGCCACCAAACACACAGGAAGAAGAGGAGGAGGAGGATTGTGTAAGCATGGATCTAGAGGATAACATGCAGCAGTTTTCAAGGGATGGTTTTCAGTCCTCAGAAACCCAAGGAGTTGTACACCTTTCTAGATCCTGGGAGGTTTCCTTTTCCTACTGCTGGACAAAGTGTTTCTGAGACTTCCTTTGGTCAGAGGAAGACCAGTGGAGAAGGTGGCCAGCTGACCGATGCCTTTAAACTATTTTTCAGTCCTCAGTGCCCAGGACTGATAGGTTCAAGCAACCATCATCAGCGTCTGCATTATATGGTGCAGGAATATGTAAGGGCAAGAGCAGACCTTTCCAACTGAGCATCCACTGAGTTACTGGGTTTTGAGGATGGACCACTGGCCGGAATTTGCCCAATATGCAATCGAGCTACTGGCCTGTCCAGGGTTCAGCGTGCTTTCTGAATGGACATTCAGTGCTGCGGGAGGGTTTGTAACGGATCATAGAGTGCGCCTGTCCACAGACTTGGTTGATAGACTTACATTTATAAAAATGAATCAGTCCTGGATCAGCAGCTATCAAGCCCCTGATGCTGATGCAACTGATTGAATTTGCTAGGGAATCTGGGATCCCTTGAAGACTGCCTATGCTGCCTATCCTATTCCTCCTGTCCTGAATCCTGATGATGCTAGCTTCCAACAATATTTTGTGTTTAGGGCACCACCAACATCCAAGGCCCAATTTGTCTGCACCTGTTTGACTGGGGCATGACATTACAATTTTTAAAATACATTACAACTGCAGGGCCTGTTCCTCCACCCAACGAGAGTAACTCTGATGGGTTACAGTGTTCTGCCAGCACCAACACCCAAGGCCCAATTTTTCTGCACCTGTTTGACTGAGGCATGTCTACAGTTTTTAAAATAAATTACAACTGCAGGGCCTGTTCCTGTGCCCAATGAGAGTAACTGTGAGGGTTTACAGTGTTCTGCCATCACCAACACCCAAGGCCCAATTTTTCTGCACCTGTTTGACTGGGGCATGCCGTTACAATTTTTAAAATACATTACAACTGCAGAGCCTGTTCCTGTGGCCAGTGGGAGTACTGTAACTGTGAGGGTTTACAGTGTTCTGCCAGCACCAACACCCAAGGCCCAATTTTTCTGCACCTGTTTGACTGGGTCATGTCATTACAGTTTTTAAAATTAATTACAACTGCAGGACCTGTTCCTGCACCCAATGAGAGTAACTGTGAGGGTTTACAGTGTTCTGATAGCACCAACACCGAAGGCCCAATTTTTCTGCACCTGTTTGACTGGGGCATGTCATTACAATTTTATAGATTGCAGTCCCCGTAGGATATAGTTCAGACTATATGGTGCAGTGAGTCTAGTATATATAACACAGTATATTGAAGTGGTTAAGGGCACAGTGGTGTAGTGGTTAGCACTTTTGCCTAGCAGCAAAAAGGGTCGCTGGTTCAAATCACAACCATGACACTATCTGCCTGGAGTTTGCATGTTCTCCCTGTGCTTGCGTGGGTTTCCTCCAGGTGCTCCTCTTTCCCCCCCCCCACCCCAAAGACATGCTGGTAGGTTTATTGCATCCTGTCTAAATTGACAATAGTAGGTGTATGTATGAATGTGAGCTAGGGACCTTAGATTGTAAGGTCCTTGAGGGTACGGACTGATGTCAATGTACAATGTATATGTAAAAGCGCTGCATAAATTCACTGCACTATACAATTACCTGAAATAAATAAATAAAATAAATAAACCCTGCACCAAAATTTAAAAAAAAGGACCTGGTTTGAATTTTGGCGGGATGCCCCCGCAAATTTTTCCAGTGATTTATGATCTATATTGCCGGGAGCAGGCAATACCTTACAGCCATGAGCGTTTTTGAATAACAATTTTTCCTTTAGAAAGGCACTGTTCTAAACATCACACTGATGCACCACTTTATAGGCAGACTAAGGGGAAACCCAGGCAAGATATTTAAAGGAATATTATTTTTTTTTCACTTTAATCATGATTAAAATCACTGCTCTTGAAAAAACAGTCTTTTTTTAAAAAAAATTGACATTTATATGTGTCCCCTAGGGCAGTACCCGGGTCCCCATACACTTTTTGTGGCAATAAAAAGGCAAAAAAAACTTTCAAATGAGCACTTTTGATTTTTCCTGTTTGAGTCCCATTGATTTTAATAGGGTTCACTTATTTGAACAAACGTATTGCCCATTCGCGGTGTTCTGGTGTGGACCGAACCGGAGGGTGTTCGGCTCATCCCTAGTGGTTACTTAGCTGAGAAGCAAAAATTTATATTTGCCCAGGAGACCCTTGGGTCTCTTGCTCAAGGAACCCTAGAGTTTTCAGAAATCTCTAAAAAACCCCTGACTGAGAAAGCCTGCTCAATGGTTAGATATTTATACCCAAGTCAAATATCAAAGCTATACACTCCATTCTGTTTTCTCTGTTATGAGTGTATTTCTCTATTGTTAAAATATAGTAATGGCTGCAGTGCAGGGGCTGGGATCTCTTGCAGCTTGATGTTACTATTAGAGGACTTGATAAATATAAGAAAGCAATAGAATATTTTAACCTGCCTAGCAACCACTGTACACTAACATTTCAATGACTCTTTAAGAACAGTTGTGTATGCCACACATGCCACAATTAAACTACTGTATGTTTCTTATTGTTGACTTCTGTTGTTTATTGTGCCTCCTCTCATATATTACACAGTATACTATTTCATGCTGTGTACTTCATGTAACCCTGATAATATCTTTTCATTTTGTGCTGCAATGTCCCTTTACTATCTCTGTCTGAGTCTTCCACTTTCATCACTGCTCCTTGTGACCATCTTTCTCAACCTGTGATGTATTCTGCATCTACCCATAATGCGCCCTCCCAGCTGTACATAGCAACAAACATAAAAGCAATTTTTCTGTGCTGCTGTACCCTTCTAGAGGACATAACAATTCAGCTTACCCTTATGTTTCTAGGGAGCCCTTAACACTCCTATTTCTACTACTTAATTGGGAAGCTACATCAGTCTTGGAATCTGCACAGAAGTTCCAAGATATATAGAAAACATTCAACAGGAAAACATATTCAAGGGTATTCTCAGCATCTCTCCATAATGAACATTCACACTGCTATTGCCTCAAAAATCCATCTGGGCTCCTCATCTTCACAGCACATTTTTTTTTCCTTGCTCGATAAAACCATTCATTTTCTAGTTTCAATTGCAAAAAAATGTAATCAGATTTCCTTAATATGATCTCCATATCCAGCTAAGTAAGCATCCTCAGGAGTGTCATAGACACTGAAAACCCACTTAATATTTAGTTTTAACAGCAAACATTATGGCTTTCAATTTAGGAGATTATTCTTTTTGTTAGTTATGTATCATATTTCCTATATCTCACTCTCTAGGTGGCTGATTTTCATCAGCAGCGGTATCATTTTGCCAAGGTTATAAAAATGCCATTTGCTCTGAGACTACTTTCTATTTGCTGATCCAGTGAAGCAGCGGTGGGATCAAAATCATGTTCGGAAAAGTAATTGATGTAATCAGCTATATGCAGCTCAGCGTCTCCAATAAAAAAAAAAAAAAGTTTTAGGCAGTGGGGCTTAGCAATGAAACTTTATTTCTGCAATGAGATGTTTTTTTCTTCTGTAGAAATATTGTGCTTTTGAAATTTAATACTGTGAATGTCTACTCCTGACTCAATGTGTGGTAACATTGTTAACTGTCTATTTTCTAGTTTTGTTGCTGGAACACTTGAGTTACTTATTCTTTAATATGTCTGTGTTGTCTGTTTGGCATATGAATCACCTGGATAAAAAACAATGTAAGGCCAAACTGGTTATTTGAAATGAATTCATAATATGTATCAGTCACATTTTCACGTTAAATACATAACAATTTATCATAGAGCTGTCATGTTGTCTCAAATTATATACCTGACATGTAGTTGCTGTAGGTGACTGTATAATGTAGTATGGCCCTCAATTTGAGAATTCTGCCCAGGAATGCACCCAATGTCACTAGTTCTACAACTGTTCTCGCGAGCAAAGTTACCAAAAAAAAAATTGAAACCTTTTTGTAGGTAGTAATGGGCATATGCTTTCTTGGTAGTAAAGCTGAAGGTTACAAAATGCAGTACAGCTGACTATTTTGATTGTTCCTTTATGGGAAACCAATAATTGGTCTATATTTTCCTGGATTGCACCATATAGTAACATAACAGTGTTTACTGCAAATGTTTCCATTTTTAGATAGGGTGGTCATGCAGTATAATCACTTTACATATGTATAACATGTGCTTCCTTCGGATCTGAAACATGATACCTTTTATCTCAAAAAGTCAATTTTGGTTTGTTAGATTATATCAAAACTATCATGTAAACATCTTATAATAAATGTTATATTTTGCCATATATGGTAATGTCATGTTTGTCACATATACTAGCCTATACAACATTTACCTTTCATCTTGAATTCTCCTTGAAAAATACCCATGCACTTCCTGGTAGTGCCTTGGCCCTCCTATGCCTACATCCTCATAGCTGTATTTCTGCAATGTGAGATCTAAGGCGTTGCTGTCTATGACTGTTAGAATTAGGGGATTTGGGAGCTCCAAGCCACCGCCTGACAATGGAGCCCATCCTGACTCCACAACCCCTCAGAGACTGACCAGGAGGGGGGATCCAGACCCCCAGACAAGGCAGCTGCCCCTCTGCATGGCCGGACCGGCCACTAAAAAGGATTTAGGGCTGCTCTTCACCGCGGCCTCACAGCACGGGTGTACCAAGATGGCCGCCACTCCAGCTGCTGCTACAGGGATCCATGAGGCACAAAGCACAGAAGGCCTCAGCAACCTCAACCGCATGGATCACAGGCAAGTGCTCTCCCCTGCCACCCTGACCTTCACCCCAGGAGCTCATGGAGGCAATCTGCAGGTCACCATGCCATCTCCCACCTCCACAGAGTCATTACTAGGCCGCATCCAGGGGGAATATTCATCTCCTCCTCTGTGGCCTAACAATCCAACCCTGCAGTCACCAGTCACCCCCAACCAAGGGCTCTCCCTACAAGTGGAGGACCTCTATCAAAAATGTTCTTCCCTTCTAGAAAGGGACTTAGCCAACACCGTGGCCACAATAACGGGGGAAATCAAAACAGACTTCCAAATGCTGGGGGTCAGAATGGAGGCGATTGAACATAAACTTGATACCACAGTGGCAATATCTAATCAAAACTCTGATCTTTAGAGTTGAGCGAACCCGAACTGTAAAGTTTCGGTCCGTACCAAACTTTTGGGTGTCCGGAACCCGGACCCGAACCCGGACTTTTCAAAAAAAGTCTGGGTTCGGGTATTTTATTACACGTGTTGAAAAGCTGTCAAGGGCAGCCAATCAACAAGTGTTTCACTGGTTTTCCCTAGAAGCCATCACAGCCATACCTACTAATGCCATGGCTGTGATTGGCCAGTGCACCATGTGACCCAGCCTCTATATGGGGCTGGAGTCCCCGTGCTGCATGTCATATGCTCTCAGGATAGTTTAGGGAGAGGATGCTGCTGGCTGTGTGAGGGACAGATTGCAGAACATCTCATCCTGCATTACTGAACGATCTGATTGTGGACTAGGGAGAGATACTAGTACTGGTGCTTTGAGGGACAGATTGTATACCTCATCCTGCTGCACAGAATGATCTGATTAGACTAGGTACAGTCTGTTGCTTTAAGGGAAAAATTATTCTTCTAAAATCATCACGTTGTACAGGGAAAGGTTCCAGCTGTTGCTTTAAGGGAAAGATTAGTGTTCTAAAATCATCATCAAGTTGTACAGGGAAAGGTTCCAGCTGTTGCTTTAAGGGAAAGATTAGTGTTCTAAAATCATCATCATAGTGTGTGGGAAAAGCCTATTTCAGCCGTGGGGAGCCATATTAGTGTTCTAAAATCATCTTCAAAGCCTATATCAGCCACAGGGAGCCATATTCGTGTTCTAAAATCATCTTCAAATTGTGTGGGAAAAGCCTATTTCAGCCGCATAAAGCCATTTTAGTGTTCTAAAATCATCTTCAAAGTGTATGGGAAAAGCCTATTGCAGGCGCAGGGAGCCATATTAGTGTTCTAAAATTTAGAACACGAATATGGCTCCCCATGGCTGATATAGGCTTTT
>BLSH010230367.1:35626-67020 GCA_018402905.1 Glandirana rugosa
TCAAAACATTCCGACATGTCCGCCCCAATATCGCAGTACCGCAAAAAATCGCAGATCGCCGCCATTTTTAGTAAAAAAAAAAAAAAAAAAAAACCCCAAAAATGAATTCTCATCAACCGTAAATGCGACCACTTTTGCGCAAACCAATCAATAAACGCCGATTGCGATTTTTTTTATCGCAAATATGATGAAGAATATAAATCGGCCAAAAACGGTGAAAAAAAATGTTTTTTTATATTTTTTTTTTGGATTTGTATTTTAGCAAAAAGTAAGAAATTTGGGTTTTTTTGCAAAATTGTCGCTCTTCTTTTGTTTATAGCGGCGATCAGAAATGACGCAGAGGTGATCAAATACCACCAAAAGAAAGCTCTGTTTGTGGGAAAAAAAGGACGCAAATTTCGTTTGGGTGCAACGTCGCACGACCGCGCAATTGTCAGTTAAAGCGACGCAGCGCCGAATCGCAAAAAGGGCTCCGGTCCTAAAGCTGGAAATCCTTCCGGGGCTGAAGTGGTTAATCGGATAAGTGTTTCCCTACGGCATCTGTATCCCTTTTTCCCCCAGACAAAGGTGATAATCTGGGATTGAACCTTCTGAATTTGGGCCCTATTCAGTGGGATTGGGAGGGACCTAAATAGGTAAAGGATGCGTGGTAATATGTTCATTTTAATCAAATTGATAATCCCTATCCAGGACAGGCCTGCCGATGACCATGTTCGTAGATCTGATGTGATGGTTTTAAATAGGGGGGGGGGGGGGTAATTTGCCCTATATCATTTTTCGATTGAATTGGTTAAATGTATGCCTAGGTACGGAAGGGTCTGAGAGGCCCAAGTGAAGGGGAAGTGTGTTTTTAGTTGTTCTAGTGTTGCCGTTGGGACCGAGATATTAAGGGCTAGTGATTTTGCATAGTTTACTGTGAGACCCGAAATCCCACCAAACTCCTTTAGGAGCTTGAGGACATTTGGTATTGAGATGAGAGGGTTTGTTATGAATAGTAGAAGATCGTCCGCGAAGAGAGCACATCTATGCTCTTGTGGTCCGCACCTTACTCCTCCAATATCCGGATGAGTTCTAATCGCTATCGCAAGGGTCTCTATTGCTATTGCAAAGATTATAGGAGATAAAGGGCAACCCTGTCTTGTGCCTTGCATAACAGGGAAAGATTCAGAGTATTGACCCAATAATCGGACTTGTGCGTTAAGGTTAGTATACAAAGCGGTTAAGGAGGTGCTAAAGTGCGGACCAAATCCCCATCTGCGAAGAACTTCAAAGAGGTATGGCCATGATACATTATCAAAGGCCTTGTGGAGGTCTATGGAGAGTAAAAACCCTTCCTGAGGGGGGCCCCGATCCCATCATGAGTTCAACAGGGAGATGGTATTAATAGCTCTTCTCACCTGATCTGGGCCCTGTCTCCCTGGAATGAACCCCACCTGGTCTTTGTGAACGTATTGAGAAATAAATTTGATAGTCTCTGTGCTAAAATTTTTGTCATTATCTTAATATCATTGTTTATTGGAGAGATTGGGCGGTAGTTTGAGGTGTCACTATGATCTTTACCCGGCTTGGGGATTACTGAGATGAACTCCGCGTTCAATTCTTTGTCTAGAGGAGTGCCCTCCCGGGTATTGTTATAAAAGCGAGCTAGGTAGGGGGCGACTGATGGGCCAAACTTTTTATAGAAAATTGCCGAGAAGCCATCCGGGCCCGGGGCTGATCCTGATTTGGCGGTTTTTATTGCTTCCAGAATTTCAGGAACGTTGAAAGGGGCGTCAAGTGTGCTTCTATGTTCTTGTGACAATTCTGGAAGGGGGAGATCATGTAGGAAGTTATTCAATTTGTCTGGGGGGGTAGCGTTTATTTTGGCCTTGTAGAGAGATTTGTAGAAGGAGTGGAATTCCTTCATGATTCTGTCCGGATTTTGGGTAAGGTTTCCTGCTTTGGTGCGTATTTTCTGGAAAAATTGAGGTCTGTGTTTAGGTGAGAGAGTTCTGGCTAACCTGGAGCCTATTCTGTCTTTATGCATATAGAACTTGGCCCCCGCCCATCGCAGATACTTTTCGGCGCTAGTCGTGAGGGCGAGATTGAGGGCAGTTTTGTGAGTATCTAAATGAGCTAGTGTTTCTGGTGTTTGTCAGAGTTTGTGGGTCCTGCTAGCCTGGTGGAAGTTTTCGGTTAGTGTGTGGATGTTAGCGTCATGTTCTTTTTTCAATTTGGAAGAGAATTGGATAAAGTGTGCTCTCATAACCGCCTTAAAGGCAGCCCAGAGTGTGGTGGGTGAGATTGAATCGTTGTCATTTTGTTGAAAGTATTCTGTCATGAGTTTGGAAAAATGTTCGCAGTGTGTTGGGTTGTTTAGAAGTGCTTCGTTTAGTCGCCACCTAAATGGTCCTGTTCGAATCTGAGAGGTACGAAGTGTCAGCGTGACTATAGAGTGGTCCGAAAGGGGTGAGTCTAGTATAGTAGAGGTTATGGCTTTGCTAGCTGTTTTAGCTTGGATAAAAATATGACCTATTCTGGTGTAAGTTTGATGAGGAAAAGAGAAGTGTGTAAAATCTTTGGCATGTGGGTTAAGTTCCCTCCAAATGTCTATTAAGCCTAGGGAATTTAATTGTTGTGCTATGCTTAAGTTTTGTTTGGGAGGTCTCCTCTGTACTGGGCGAGTGATATTGGTTTTGTCTAGCGATAAATCAAAAGAGGTGTTCGTGTCCCCTCCCATAATTATCGTGCCCTTCAAGTAGGGCGCTAAGTGAGTCATCATGTTGGGCTTACCATAAATTGGACAAAGTCAGCCTTGATGGCGCTGGACAATAGTCCAGATGAACAGGTGACTGACCTGTGCCCGGTTCCTGTATTCTCCTCCTTCAAATACTTAGGTATTATGATTACCCCTAAGCTCACAGAATATAGTAAATTTAACATTAACCCCTTACTGTCAAGGTTCAGAGATAAAATAAACACGTGGAACAAACTTAAGCTGTCATTAGCGGGTAAAACTAACTTGATCAAGATGATTTTAATGCCACAACTGCTGTATATGTTGCACAACTCCCCAACTGTGATCCCATTGAAAACATTTCGGATAGTCAACACCCTCTTCCGACGACTATTATGGGGCACGAAAGCCCCTAGGATCAAACTGGAGTTGTTGCAACACCCCAGGGACGGGGAGGCTTAGCACTCCCCAATCCCTGGCTATATTACATAGCGGCGCAGATGCAGCAGCTGGTGGGATCCACTGGCCTGCACACACCAGAGTCGGCAACTTGTCTCTTGCTGAGGGGGACCGGAACACATGACGTAATAGAGGGCTTGGAAGCCCAGTGCTTTCACAAACCCAACAAGCTAATGCCCACTTTTGGCCTTGTTTAGAAAGTATGGAATAAATGCAGGCAAATACAACAAGTGCAGGGATTCACCTCCTACAGCCCAATTTGGCGCAATAAAACCTACCCGGAATTGGCCAAATTAGATCAGGGCCCCAGGTGGCGGCAATATGGGGTGACCCATTTGAACCACATATTTGAACTAGGAAAATTGCTCCCATTTGCAACACTGCAGGCCAAATACTCCATTCCAGACTCAATGCAGTTCCAATATGCACAGCTGGTGCATGCGGTGTGGGCCCAGGGGAATGAGCGAGGCTGGATACAGTCTCCGACCCCTGTGTTCCGCCTGCTTTGCGGCAGCGGTGATACTAAGGGATTTATTTCCCAATGCTACTCCTTATTAATTAGTGAACACTTAAAGGCTCACCCCGTGGGGGCGCTTGCTCACTGGGAGATGGACATAGGTCCGCTGACCGAGGAGCAGTGGGAGGAAGCACTCCTGGCCATCTCCATGAGCTCTTTGAATGTATCCCAAAGGATATCCCAACTGTATATTTTGCTAAGGGCTCACTACACCCCGGTCAAATTATACAAAATGGGCAAATTAGCAGACCCAATATGTGGAAAATGCAGGCGGGAACCTGGAGACCTCATTCATCTGCTATGGAGATGTCCGAAACTCCATAGATATTGGAGAGAGGTCTTAACGATAATAAATGGAGTTTTTAAGACTAATGTTACATTGGGTGCCTCTTAGGCATCCTAGAGGAGGAGGTTGCAGAAAGGGGGACAAGGGAGGCAATTTCTAGAGCACTGTTCCAAGCTAGGAAGGTGACTCTGATGGGATGGAAAACCTCCAATCCTCCCAGTATCTCCATCTGGGTGACACATATGGGCAACACTTTAATAATGGAAAAATACATCTACCAACACAGAGGTAATGAGAAGAAATTTGAAAAACTGTGGGCGCCATGGTTGGACACCTTGGGCTTGAGTCCTGAAGAACTAGTAAGGGCAAGACTGCTGCAGGGCCCTGCATGATGTGCTCAGACTGCATCCACTACTTGACCCCAATACTGGCAAGGAAGGGAGACAGGAAAACTAGAAAACTGCCTCGGAGAGGAAGTCAAAGTGTCCCTCAGAGGCATATGGAGGCACATGGGTGCCGCCGCTGACACTTCATCCTGTGGCGACCAAGTGTTCCAAGGTCGCCAACTTGACCATAAAATGATGGCGATTGGTGGAGCCCCTCGTGACAGTATTTTGGGCTAAGTGGTAGAGAGGAGCCAGTCCACTGAAAGGCTCCTGTGGTGGTTGAGGAGAACAGTCAACTGAGATGGGAAAAAAGCTTGTGATGAGGAGAATAGAAACGAAAAAGTAAAAAAGCAAGTAGGAACCATTTCAGTGAGGATTATGAGAGAAAAAAAGGGCTGTGTTGAACAACAGTCAGTTAACAGTATTCAAGGATAGGGTATCCAGAAGATGTCCAAAAACCCCGCCAGGGGAGATCAATTCAAAGGTAGTGGGTAAGCAACAATGGAGAGAAGGAGGCGAAGATGTCCCAGTGATGTTTCAGGGTGGTTGTGTCTCTTTGGATCTCTTGGATTGTTGTTTTTGCCAGGCCGGTGTGAGCGGGCTGTGCGGGGAGGGCCTTTTTGTTGAAGAATGGCCTTTTCCATTTGCATTGGAGGGAGGTTCCTGTGAAATCAGGCCCAGGTGGAGCAACAATTTCTCGCCCTCTGTGATTGTAGAAAATCCCTAAGGCTTGTTTTTAAAGGAGAAGTTGAGCCTGAGGGGGAAGGACCAGCGATAAGTGATGCTGTTCTGGACTAGAATTTGAGTTAGGGGTTTCAGGGATCTTCGTTTTTGAATTGTGAAGGGGGAGAGGTCTGAGAACAGCTGAATATTGTGGCCTTGAATCTGTATATTCTCAGCGTTACGAGCCTTTTTCATCAGCTCTTCCTTGACGGAGTAATAATGTGGCTTTACTATCACATCACGTGGAAGGCCGTCATTCCTGGGGGGTTGTAGGGCTCTGTGTGCCCTGTCGAGTTCTAGGCGATGTGCTGGGGCCTCAGGAATCAGGTCTTTAATTAAAGATGTTACCGCCGCCTTAATATCCTTAACAGATTCTGGCAGGCCTCTGATGCGAAAGTTTTGACGCCTTGAACGATTTTCCAGGTCATCGATCATGTCCAGTTGTTCCTGGAGTTCTTGAATCCTGTCTGAGTTGTGGTTAATTTTAGCAATGCCCTGATCAGACTTTTTTTCCATGATCTCTATTCTGCTGCCTATGAGTTGCAGGTCAGCTTGTATGGCCGCTGTGATTTGTGATGCGTTTTGAGCTAACCCCCTTGCTAGCATGTCAGAAAATGCAGACATTAGAGCAGAAAAATCTGCTGATGGTGGGAGAGTAGAAGGAAGTTTCTGAATATGATTGTCTGGTGTGGAGAGCAAATCACTTTGAGGAGATAGGATATACTGTCCCGGTTCTCTCCCAAGGAGAGATTCAGAGGTGGCTGGGGATATTTCCCCTTGTAATACGTGATGTCCCCTACCTTCTGGCGAGATGTTGCCGTTGTGGGAGACCATTCTGGCGTTATTGCCTGCTGTATCCATCTCCTCTCCCCTCTCTGCTGGCAGACCGCATGGCGAGGTGGACGCGGCCTCCATCTTGGTGGGATCCAGCTGAGGTGAGGCCTCACTGAGGAGACGGGTGAGGTCTCTCCTCGCGGTCCCAATAGACATTAGGGTGTAGCGTGGTGTCTCCCCTGGCTCCTAGAGATGGCAGCTGTGTGCTGCGTGGCTCCGATCCGTCTTTAGCGGGCAAAGTGAGCGGCGGTGGTATGGAGCTCTAAAGCCGAGCGGCCATCTCGGCTGAGTCCGCGCATGTGCCTGTCAGTACAATCTTAATGACACCCCAAAGCCAGGTCACAAAAGCAGTGTGTTTTCCAGCACCTGATCGCATAGTACAAAACAACCATGCGGTCCGGTTGCAGTGTGGTTCCAAAATTGATACATGCACATCATTGGTGCAATGCGGTGCGATTTGAAATTGCACTGCGCTAAATCACATGTGAATTAAACAGAAATGTCGTTCAGGTCCTGATTTATTCACATGCAGACATTTAAACATGGGAAGAAGAAGAGGGAGATCAGAGAGAAGAGCACAATGGAGAAGACCAGCAAAAGAGCAGAAGACGCCGCAGAGAGGGAAAAGAAAGAAGACCCCTCAGAAGATAGAAGACCCCTTAGAAGACAGAAGACCCCGCAAAAAAGCAGAAGAAAGAAGAGCCGGAGAGGGGAGAAGACGCCGGAGCTGATTTAATAAAAGATTTTAAAAAACCCGTTTAGTGTGGTTTTTATTTTACACTTTTTTCAGGTGAATGGGTAGGAGTACAATGTACCATGTACTCATTCACATAGGGTGGGGGCCTGGATCTGGGGGCCCCCTTGTTAAAGGGGGCTTCCAGATTCAGATAAGTCCCTGCCCACAGACCCCGACAACCACCGGCAAGGGTTGTCGGGAAGAGGCCCTTGTCCTCATCAACAAGGTGCTTTGGAGTGGGGGTTAAGCACAGAGCCCCCCTGCCCCGAAGCACCCATGCTACCCATGTTGAGGGCATGTAGCCAGGTATGGTCCAGGAGGGGGGCGCGCTCGCTTGTCCCCATCCCTTTTCCTGGCCTGCCGGGCTGCATGCTCGGATAAGGGTCTGGTATGGATTTTGGGGGAACCCGATGCCATTTTTTTAAATTTGGTGCAGGGTTCCCCTTAAAATCCATACCAGACCAAAGGGCCTGGTATGCTCCTGGAGGGGGACCCCATGCCATTTTTTTTTTAATTTGGCGTAGAGTTCCCCTTCAAGATGCCCAGAGCACAAGTTGCATGTCAAAGTCGGATTAGTGAAAACAATGATTCGACTTTGATCCAACTTCAATGCCTTTCAATGGGCTAAAGTAGGATCAAAGTTGGACAAAAGTAGTACAGGAACCTTTTTCAAAGTCGGTACAACTTTGAAAAACACAAGTCGGACCAGTTAAGATGGCTCTCATAGAGAATCATTGTTTTTGTGATGTAATGGGACTAGTGCTCCTAATGTCGGTCCAAGAATCAGACTAGTGTGAACCCAGCCCTAGGGTGAAGATGTAAAAGAAGCTAGCTATACCCATGTAGTCTGTCTCACAGATATTCCTTATTTGTACCCTTGCAGATAAATAGCTAAATACAGCAGATACAAGGAAAAAATGTTTAGTTCTTTGTAATCTCCCATCTCACCATGTTCTATGATGGCTTCATGTGTGTACATCCTTCATATCTCCAGGTCATCCTATCTTCCCTCCCTTGTATACCCTATTCTGCAATTTGTCACGTTGACATTATGACAGCACAGGCACACTAATGATGTCATGTAGCACAGCAGCAGCTGTGTCATTCAAATAGGATCATGAGGTATAAAGTTACATAGTTAGTCAGGTTGAAAAAAGACACAAGTCCATCTAGTTCAACCAATAAAAAAAAACATGCAATCCTGCAATCCCATATACATAATCCTATACCCACAGTTGATCCAGGGGAAGGTGAAAAATTCCATCAACCCTGATCCAATTTACTACAGCAGGGGAAAAAATGTCCTGATCCCCCCGAGAGGCAATCAGATATTCCCTGGACAAACTTTACATGTAAATGTTAGTATCCTGTTATATTATTTATGTAGCCAGGAGTCCAATAGCACTCCTTTAACCTAGACACTTGTTGCCTATTGATGCTATGAAGACTTCCCTCTAGTGTTGAAATTGTTAAATAGAATGGTCACGTGAGAAGTGCTGGTTTGTGGGATTTGTAGTGCTATGGAGAAAATCTATCCTTGGACTCTGCAGAGGAAGAACTCCATTTCCCAGTGTGCTGTGCTGCAGTGAAAGGCTATTGGGAGGAATAATGCTTTGTGGGAGAACCTATTTAAGTGAGGGGAGGAGTTTGCTCCAATCTCTTTGAACGGTGTGATTAACTGGCAGGGACCTGTGTGCCTCTTCAGCAGGATTGCGACCTGCGGCCTATGACTAGTGATCCAGCGGGCTGAATTTACACAGTGTTTCAGCAAGCTGCGGTGCTACAATGTTCCAGTAAGTGATCTACAGAACCAGCATACCAACATCTGAGTCTGTCCCAGATTCGGCGGCAGCGGCAGAGTGAGCGGCGATCGATCCAGAGAGAACTGCGGGGAGTGCAGTGGAAGCCATTTTCCCCAAAGCAAAGAGCAAGCGGATACCATCAGTTCCATCGCTACCAGCATCGCCTGAGCAGCCAGAACGCTATCTGTAGTCATCTGACCGGAGTGGTGAGCAGGCGAAAGCCTATCTCTGAGTGTACTCAATTGCTTCCTATAAATCCCTCTTTAAAGACAGACTCAGTTTTCCAGTGGATTGCAATAATCTGTAACACAGACCTACCTTTAATAGTGAGCTTATCCTGGAGTCAGTGATCACAACAAAGGCTTTATTTAAATTCAACAACGTTTTACCTCTTTGTGCCTTATCCCAGGGATTAGTGAACACAGTGAATTCAGGTACCTAGCTTCTGAATTAACCTGAGGTGGCAGAAGATCAACTGAACTTGGTTGTTAGGATTTCTACTATTGCAGCTACCATTTCTCAATTGACCAAATTCAAAGTTTATCCTCCAAAGGAACAATCTGAATTAGAGCAGGAGCATTCAGTTAAACAATTATTACTGTTAATTATATGTTTATATATTATATGTATATTACATGTATTGGTGTATAACTGAACTATTATAAAGTTATACTAACTTTGATCATTTTCCATTGAGCGGTATCAATATACCTAAGAGTCACCTATCTAAATTTGTACAATAATATAGTGAGTTCTGTGGACCATATTTACTCATGGTACTTACATACATCTTATTGGATAAATTCCCCTGTTGACCATAAGGTATTTGATTAAACTCAGTTGGAGGATTGACTGAATATTTTTGTTGTTGTCACCAAGGAGTTTAAGGAGTGGTGAATATCTTTATTCACTTATCCTTTCATTATGTGACATCATACTGTTGTTTAAGAGTAACACTATGAGATTCTTCATTGTCAAGTAAACTGTTTACTGTTGTCTTCAAGTTATGAGTTCTTCTTTTAGAGCTACAACACTAACTCTTATAAGTAAATATCTTAGATGCAAAACTTGGTGTGGTCCCTATTACTATTAAGGTGTTAAGTTACTTTAACTTTGCAACATGAGTGAACCCAGAGTGTCAGGAGTGGTGGAGGACCCTCAGAGTGAGGAAAACCAAGGGGGGGTTGATTTATTAAGCAACCCTCAAGGGGGCAGTGCTATATGTACATTTAGGAAAGAATTCAGGCCTTTTTTAAAGCAATCTACTGAGCTGGCCAGAATCACCTCTGGAGGGAATTTATTCCACATTGTCACAGCTCTTACTGTGAAGAAACCTTTCCATAATTGGAGATGAAATCTCTTTTCTTCTAGGCGTAAAGAGTGCCCCCTTGTCCTTTGTGATGAATAACTCAACACCAAGTTCGCTATATGGACCCCTTATTTCTTTGTACATGTTGATCATATCCCCCTTAATCTTCTCTTCTCAAGAGAGAATATATTCAGTCCCACTTATTGTTCCTCATAGCAGAGCTCTTCCATGCCTCTTATCAGTTTGGTCATCCTTCTCTGCATTTTCTCCAGTTCCCTGATATCCTTTTTGAGAACTGGTGCCCAAAACTTTTCTTTCTGTACCCTTCCCCAGATTTGTGCCTTGATACAATTTTGCCTCCGATGTCTACAATCAATTCCTGGGACTTCAAGGCTTGGTTTGTGCTCTGTCATGTACTGTAGGACTGTATATAGACAGGTGTGTGCCTTTCCAAATCTTGTCCAATCAACTGAATTTACCACAGGTGGACTCCAATCAAGTTGTAGAAACATCCTAAGGATGATCAGTGGAAATAGGATGCACCTGAGCTCAATTTTGAGTGTCATGACAAAGGCTGTGAATACTTATGTATATGTGATTTTTTTCGTTTTATATTTTTAATACATTTGCAAAGATTTCAAAGAAACTTCTTTCAAGTTGCCATTTTGAGGTATTGCTTGTAGAATGTTGAGTAAAATAATGAATTTATTTGAAATAAGGCTGTAAAATAACAAAATGTGAAAAAAGTGAAGCGCTGTGAATACTTTCTGGATACATTGTATATCATTTATAAAGATATTAAAAAGTAAGGGTCCCAATACTGAACATTGGGGTACATCACTGATAGCCCTAGACCATTCAGATTAAGAATCATTAACCACTACTCTTTGAATACTGTCTTTTAGACAGTTTTCTATCCATTTACAAACTGATCTTTCCAAGTCTGTAGAATTTAACTTACACATTAGGGAAACTGTGGGGAACTGTGTCAAATGCTTTTGCAAAATCCAAGTATACTACATCCACAGCCACCCCTCTTTCCAAGGTTTTACTTACCTCTATGAAGTCATTAGCATACCTATGCCCTGCTCTGTGATTTTTTTTTATTATGATGCCATTATGATACCAAAAGTTCATATATTTTGCAGATTGGATCAGTAGTTAACTCTGTGTTTTCCCCTTTAGCTTAATATCTAGATGCTATTCTTAGACAACCTGTGTCCATGTAGAGTTTTGGGTCACTGGACTGTTCCTTGATCAAATTAAAGTGGTTATAAACCCCTGAAATAAAAAATGAACAAATCATATCCTAGAGTGTGTACTTGCCTCAGCCTAAAGCACCTAGTGTGATTTCTGTCTACTCTGTCATTCCTCTGCTACAGTATTTTCATGAGTCACTTTTGTCAGTCTGTGCTGACACCAATAAATCCCAGGAGATGGCTATGCCCCCTTCAGCACAAAGAAAGTGATTGATAGCCTCTGCAGATCCCCCACCCTGCTTCTGGAAGTTCCAAAATATTGTCTAAATGCTGTACTTTGAACAGCTGTAGAGGAGAAAGGGTGGCATATAAACAGGTACAACTTCTGCATGGGGATTTGTTTCATCTTTGTGTATCACCTGAGGGTCAGTGGGGTTTACAACCACTTTAAATACTTAACATTTACCGCTAATACTGTTCTTCTGGCTTGGGGAAAGTCCCTATACAGCCCAAACCAGGAAGCAATAGAGACAATTATACACTGTTTTGGAGACTAATGCAGGTTTTTCAACACCACAGGGATAACTTCTGGAGTTATTGTACATTGTGTTCACTCACAATTATTTTCTTTTTGACTCATCTATGATCAGATTATTGAGATAGTGATGGGCATGAACGTGGCTCCTTCATGTGCAAAACTCCTCATAAAGGCCTATGATAAGACATTATTTTATATGAGTGAGTAGTTTCAAAGACTTATGCTTTGGGTGGGGTCACATTCCCCTGTCAGCACTGTCTTTCAACAGATGGTAATGTGATTTGTAAACCCCAAAGTTTCCATTCAGAATTCCTAAAAAGTTAATCTCACATCCCACAGTTTTTAAGGGTTAAAAGGAAAGTATCTGATCTGGTGATTAAACAGGCTAGGTTATCAATGTTGAATGATGGATTCTTATTCTGAGGTTCCAAATAATTGATTTGATTCCAAGGAATAGATGTGGGGTGCATGGGGGAAAAAAATAATATTAAACATGGAAGGTTTTTGGATTAAAACATTGGATAGTCTTCTCCCCCATGGGCTCAATCCACAATATGAATTATTGCTTATATTATTCATATTAAAAAAAAATCTTCATGAAAGATCCATAACTCAACCTCTGTTGGTAGAAATTAAAATGATGCCTTTTTGGTCACCATTTTAACATCAGAAAAAGAAATAAACTCTATGACTCCAAAGTGGGACTTTTATCTTTCTAATGTTATGTGCATTCCATCAGACTTGGTTGAGATCAAACCATTATATTAGTCGTACATCTACTTACAAGCCCTGTTATCTGAATGATAAACCTTATAGCAGTGCATGGATCAGAATTCTGACAGATAATAATACAAAATATACACCATCAATCACTCACAAAGTCAGCTTTCCTATTGTTTCCAGAATGCTGGATGACAAGGCTGAAACAGAACCATGCTCCAAATACATTAGGAAAATGAAGGAAAAGTTCTTACCTCAATTAATCCATTTCACCCAACATGGATAAGAGTGGAATCAGGAAGAGTATTTTATGCATATGCATAAAATTAGGCACATTACAAATCTTAAAAATGACATTTAAACTATTAAGTATACAGTATACAATACGTATATGTACCATGTATAGTTCATCAAACACATTTTAATATTACACAAAGATAACCTAGATACAAAAATGCAGTTTTTAAATGATAATTGTATTTATTAAGGGAAAAAAGCTTTTCAAACCTGCCTGGTCTTATATGAAAAAGTAATTGCCCCCTAACTCTATTAACTGGTTGTGCCACCCTTGGTGGCAACAACTGCAATCAAGCATTTATGATGACTGGCAATGAGCCTTTCACTGGGGAGGAATTGCTTTAATGTAGGAACATTGGAGGGTTTTCAAGCATGAACGGCCTGTTTAAGGTCATGCTATAGCATCTTAATCGGGTTTAAGTTTGGACTTTGACTAGACCACTCCAAAACCTTTTCTTTTTTCTTTTTAGCCCTTTCGGAGCTGGATTTGCTGGTGTGTTTCGGATCATTGTCCTGCTGCATAACCGGCTTGAGCTTGAGGTCACAAACTGAGGGCAGGACATTCTTCTTTAGGATTTTTTGGTGGAGCACAGAATTCATGGTTCCATCAATTATGACAAGTCATTCAGGTCCGGAGGTTTAAAGCCTCAGACCATCAAACTACCACCACCGTGTTTGACTGTTGGTACGATGATATGAAATGCTGTGTTAGTTTCATGGCAGATGTAAGGGAATGCACACTTTCCAAAAAGTTCAACTTTTGTCTCAACAATCCACAAAATATTTGCCTAAAAGTCTTGGGGATAATCAAAATTTTTTTTGGCAAATGTGAGGCAAGCCTTTGTGTTCTTTTTGGTCAGCAGTGGTTTTTCTCCTTGAAACTCTCCCATGGATGCCATTTTTGCCCACCCTCTTCCTGAACACTGACCTTAACTGAAACAAATAAGGCCTGCATTTCTTTAGCTGTTGTTCTGGGTTCTTTTATGACCTCCTGGACAATGTCACTGTGCTCTTGGATTCACTTTGGTAGGCCGGTCACTCCTGGGAAGGTTCACCACTGTTCCAATTTTTTCCATTTGTGGAATATGGCTCTCACCGTGGTTTGTTGGTGTCCCAAAGCCTTAAAAATGGCTTTGTAACCCTTTCCAGTCTGTGTCTCATTGGGAAGATTTCCCTTCACTTCCTGTCCCATAACCAAAACAGGAAGTGAGAGGAAATCCCTGCAAATTAAAGGAGTTCCTTAGGGACCCTCAGGTCACCAGAACTAGTGTGCCCATTGGAAGATTTCCCTTCTATTATTTATTTTCTGGGGACAGCCCAAAACTTGTGATTTTCTTTTACTTTCACTTTCAATGAAAATGGTAAACAGGACAAATAGAGAGGGTGAATCTCGCTTATGGGGTTACACACAGCAATAAAAATCTAATAGATGTTCTAATCCCTCTCCATTCTATCCAAAAGTTTTTAAAAAGGTTTTGCCTTTAGTTACACTGCAAACCTTTATGTTTAACCACCTCCCACCCGGCCACTGTATATATACGTCCGGGTGGGAGTCTCACCATTCTGACTGGACGTTCATTTACACCCTTCAGAACTGGTGCTCACAGCGCGGCCATTATGATCACAGGATCCAGCCGAGCACAGATCGGGATATGGGCGCCGTGATTGGCCCTCCTGATCATGTGACGGCTGTGTCCAATCACAGCCATCACAAACAGAGCCACGTGTCTCTGTGTCAGTTCTCCCCCCCGCCGAGCTCAGTGAGAGCTCAGTGCGGGGGGAAAGGGGGGAAGCTGCAGCTATGTGACAGGCTCTCTGTATGAAAATGATTTCATACAGAGAGCTCTCACAGATCGCCCCCCACACAGTGCACCAAGCACCACTGATACCCCTGTCCACATACATGCCAGTGTCTCCATAAAACAGTTCCCAAAACATCTGCATGTCCCCCATCACATCTGTCACAGTCCCCAAAACATCTGTTGGCCCCGTCACATCTGTCACCATACACAAAACAGCTGTCTGTCCCCATCACATCTGGCACAGTCCCCAAAACATCTGTCTGTCCCCGTCACATCTGTCACAGTGCACAAAACATCTGTCTGGCCGCCATCACCGCCAACACCAAATAAACCCTGATTTGGGTTATTTTTACCAAAGAAATGTAGCAGTATCATTTTTGGTCAAAATTTATGAAGAGAAATTACTTATTTGCAAAATTTTATAACAGAAATGAAGAAAAATGCATTGTTTTTGAAAAAAATGTTTTAATTTGTAGCGCAAAAAAGAAAAAAACCAGAGGTGATTAAATACCACCAAAAGAAGACTCATAAAATTTGATATGGGTACAGTGTTGCATGACCGCGCAATTGTCATTCAAACTGCAACAGCACTGAAAGCTGAAAGTCCGGGAAGGAAGGGGGATTAAGTGCCCAGTATTGAAGTGGTTAATGTAGTCACAAATCCTAGAGTATGTCCTTAGCTAAATCATAGAGGATAGCTGAGGTTTGTAGTGAAAAATGTTTAAAGAAACTAAAGTTTAAAGAAGTTTGTGTTAGCATTATAGAGAAATTGTGTGTAAGAGCATTTGTTGTTTTTAATCATTTTTCATAATATAAAATATCATTATGGCTTTTACTGCTTCTACAACTATAACATTTTTAAAGTTCTGGTCCCATGTAGTGTACAGACTACACTGACAGCTTTTCTGCTGTCTGTCCTTAGTGAATGACACTCAGGCCAATTTCAAAGGCAGGCAGCTAAGCTGTGAAACGTAGGCCTTTTTAAAAGACAGGTAGCTAAGCTCTGGCTTTGAACCCCCCCCCCCCCCAGACCCACACCTAAAGGCTGAACAAGAGCCAGAGGAGGCTGCTTACAATCAATACAATTTGTAATGTTTTGCATGGCGGGAAATTTAACAAGACATGTTGAATTGACGGGCAGCGCTGTCTGTCAAACTTGGGCATATAAGTCAATGGGGCAGTACTGCAACTGCGAACTTGCACTTGGCTTATATTTGCAGTGCATTAGTCCAACTATTAACTGCTTTTTGTCAGAAAATGAAAAAAAAAGAAGAAAATAGACATTCACAAGGTGGTAGGATCACCTACTGAATGCCTGACAGAAGCTGCTTAGCTGTGCTCTGAAAAGCAAAACACCACAGATTGCTTTTCAGAGCTTTGGCT
Organism: Glandirana rugosa; assembly: GCA_018402905.1. NCBI lineage: Eukaryota > Metazoa > Chordata > Amphibia > Anura > Ranidae > Glandirana > Glandirana rugosa. Next base: position 51,334 of record BLSH010230367.1, read on the forward strand.
AGTGTAAACCTAGCCATATTGTTACAGTTGGCCCTGCCAGTTGAAACAGAGAGAGTTAACTGAGGGAGGGCTTCAAAATTTGTTGTGTGGCCCTATGAGTCATAGTTGTGATGATTGTTCATTTTATCAAATGTTTTATGTTTTATTGTTAGTCATGATACCAAGTGAAACACTTTAGATTTAGATAACATATTGCAACTTAACATAAGAAAAATTCAGAAGTTGCTGAATCCTTTATTGTTTATTTGTTTGTAGCACACAATGGGGTTGATTTTCTAAAACTGGAGAGTGCCAAATGTGGTGCATCTCTGAAGAAAAACCAATCAGCTTCCAAGTTTTTTTTTTTTTTTGTCAAAGCTTAAATCGTTTGTTACCCCAACATTTCATATTCCTGATATGTGCCTGCTGTACCATGTAGTTGTATGAGAAAGTATCCGGTTCTCTTTATATTGCTTCCTTTGTTTGAAATCCCTGGTGCTTCTGCCAGTCCCTCTGCTTTTCTATTAAAAACTGACCACACTAAGCAGGTGAGCACACCGTGGTAAATTTTCTAGGTATGCTGGGAGCTCAGCCTGCTCTCTTCTAATGATCAGATCTGTCCTGACACACCCCTCCTGCACAGCTTTTCACTGGGAAGCTAGGTGTCCTGTTGCTTCCCCTCACCTCAGCATATATGCAGCTAAGAAAAGAGGGAACAGATTGAAGGTGATCACTTATAAAAAAGGGAAGAATAGGTATTTATATATATTTTTATCTATACACAAATGTTTTGCCTTTCATTTGTGTTTCAAACGTATGTTCCCACATCTATAAAGTCTAGTGGTATGCAACCAAGTAGTTGACATCTGTTTGTTAGAAAAAAAATACTCAAGGATATAACTTCCGTGATTACCTCTGTGGCGTCCTGTCCCTTCACTTTTCCTTTAATTGTTATTATTATTTTATTATTTATTGCTATTATTTTTTTGTTTATTAACTATTTGTTTGTTTTTTTCTTAAATTGAGTATGATGACAATGAAGTTCAGCTTCCACATACATTTCTAAAACCCTCTGTATTTTTAATGCAGATTGTTAGAAAGAGTTTTTTCCATCTAACTGGTAAGTGTGCTGGGAAAGATTTTGTTTTGTTTTCTTTGTTCTAGATCAATGAAATGTGTTCTTAGCTTTATGGAAGTGGTATGTGACTACTATATGTGCTTGTAGTGCCTTTGCAGCCTACCCACAGAACGTCCTTAGGCTGGAGAGTGAGCAGTGGTCCTGAGTGTACCTATACATGAATATTGTACATGTTGATATAAATGATGAAATTGTTATATAAAAAAGATACTATTATTACCAAAGGTGTAACAAATATTCAATTTAATTTATGTACATGCACACATAGGGGTTAATTTACTATACATTTGCGCAACTGGGCGCTATTTAACGGCAGATATGCGCAAATAGCGGTAAATAGCGCACATATGGAATTCACTATACCGGCGGCCGCAAATAACTCCCAAACTTGAATTTACTATAGCACCCAGGTCACAGTTAACGGCCAACTCCTTACTCCAGTCCAGACCTGGAGTAGTGCAAATAGAAATAATGTTTTGAGCATGATCTGATCCCCTACATTTTTTTTTTCCACAAAAATTTTTATTGAGGTTTAAAGAAGTTTCCATATCATACAAGAAGTACAAATTTCAACATATTCCAAAACTTTGAAATAAATCGCTCAACATGGTGTCAACAGGTTACATAACATTTCAAAGATGAGGAGAAATGAATACTTTTAATCAGATTGCATGTGAACTAGGTAAGTTTGGCCAAAAGGCCAAGATTGCTCTGCAGTTGCTGAGTATGAGTACACTCCCTATAGTCTGGGAAATTAGCGTTTTCACCTGTCAGACTAACTCCAATAGGAAAGAACAGGTATGTCCGGGGAAGGGAGCAGAAAGTAGCCAGAAGCATATAGGAATTTGTATTATGCAATGTGGGGCAGGGAGGAAGGGGGAGGGTGCAGGAGGGGGCAAGGGGGGGGGGGTCAAGCGTAAGGGGATGAGAGGGGAAGGGTCGAGGGAGAAGAGCACAATGGGATTGGGCCGTTGGATGATGAGCGTCCCAAGACCAGTCATCTAGTGAGTCTTAAGATAAGGGATGGGAGGGGGGGTGGAGAACCAGCTGCTCTCTCTTGTGTTTGCTATCTCACAAAAGAAAGGACCTGTATGAGACATCCCGTTTTAGCATGTGTACGGGTTTTCGCAGCTCTGCGTCTCAAGGTGTGGTATACAGGTCCGAAAATTTACTTGTAAGCTTAAAGGAGATCCAGGGTTCCCATGTTCTGGAGAATTTGAGGATATTGTCCTGTGAGATGTGTATTAGTTCCTCCGTTTCAGCTACTCTATTAATGCGGCGAAGCCATTCTGCAATTGTTGGGGGTGATTTGGAACGCCAATGCACGGGGATACACATCCTTGCAGCGTTGATCAAATGCATTGCTATCGATTTGAAATACGTTTTTTTAGGGATCGAGGAACAATGCAACAGGTATTGCGCTGGATTGAATTCTAGCGTGAGGCCTGAGATTTGTGTGACCAATGCGTGAACTTCAGACCAGTAAGGGAGAAGGAGGGGGCAGTCCCACCAGATGTGGAGGAATGTACCCTTGTCCAAGTTGCATCTCCAACATCTGTCCGAAACAGAGGGGTAGAATTTGTGTATTAGATCTGGGGTTCTATACCACCGTGTTTTGATTTTGTAGCCGTTTTCCTGAATGGAAACGTTTAGGGAGCCTTTATGTACGTAGAGATGGATACGGTCCCAGTCGTCTTGCTCCAGCTCCCTACCCGTTATGCCGTTCCAGTAGGCTTTTTCAGATTTTAAGAGTGTCTCAGGTGTGGCTGACAGGGAAGAATGCAGGGTCGCTATTACATGGCCTTGTGGAGAAGAACGGGAGCAAAGTGACTCAAGGAGGGTGGGGGATCTCGTGAAGTGGGCCTTGCGGGATTTGTCCTCAAGGAAATGTTTAGCTTGCATGTAGGACCAAAAGGGGAAAGAGCCTGTATTTGAGAGTTCCTCTAGATCTGAGTGCTTCAAAAGTCTCCCCCCTCGAAAGAAGTGTTGAGCAGTCATTGATTCATGGGGCCATTCCTCCCTGGCGAATTTGCCGGATATCCCCGGTGGGAACTCCGGGTTCCTCCAGAGGGGGGTGAGAGTTTCGAAGACACAGAATCTGTTGAGCAGGCTTTGTCGAATTCTGATAGGGTAGCGCTAATGAGAGGGTGAGTTAGCGCCATCTTGGGGATATATTTTGCGTGCAGCCAGGGAGCAGATTTTAGGTTCATCTGTGTAATCTGGCTTTCCAGAGATACCCATCCCTTGCAATGTGCATGAACCGACCAGTCTACAATCCTAGCTAAGTGGGCCGCTCGATAGTATCTATGTAGGTCTGGGAGACCTATACCACCTTGGGCTTTTGTCAGGATGAGTTTGGACCAAGCGATACGGGCCAGTTTGCCAGACCAAAGAAATGTGCAACATAGTGTTTTATATTGTTTGAAGAAGGAGTGAGGAAGCGCGATAGGTATTGTTTGTAATTTGTACAGGAGCCGGGGGAGAACTATCATTTTGAGGAGAGCTGCTCGGCCGAACCACGAGATTGGGAGCTTGTCCCATTTCAGTAGGTCCTGTTGGACCTTTGCAGTACCGCCGTAAAGTTCCTGTGGAATAGATCAGAAAGTCTACGGGGCAATAGGATACCTAAGTATGTGATACAGTCCTCCTGCCAGAGGAAAGGAAAGTTCCTTTGGCATTCTTGCTGTTGGTCAGATGAGAGGGAAACATTTAGTGCGAACGATTTTGTATAATTAATTTTGAGATTGGAAATTGTACCAAATTGTTTTAGGGCTACCATGAGATTGGGGAGAGAAATGTTTGGTTTGGAGAGGAAAAGGAGAACGTCGTCAGCGAATGCTGCGACTTTAAATTCTTTGTTTTGGACCTTTATTCCCGCTATGTTTTTGTTTGCTCTAATTGCTCTAAGAAAGGGCTCAATTGTTAGAATATACAATAGTGGGGATAGGGGGCAGCCCTGTCTGGTGCCATTGTGGACCAAGAAGGCTTCCGACAGGTGGCCGTTGACTCTAACTCTGGCACTTGGGTTATGATAGAGCGACATGATGAAGGCACACATCCGAGCTTTATTTCCCAAATGATTCAGAGTAGCTTCCATATAATCCCAAGCCATCCTGTCGAAAGCCTTCTCTGAGTCCATGGCTAGGAAGAATCCCTCCTGTTGCTTACTCGTGAGCCAGTGGTGTAGGTTCAGGGCTTTGATGGTGTTGTCCCTGGCTTCTCAGCCAGGGACAAAGCCAACTTGATCTAAGTTGATCCAGGTGGGCAAGTGGCAGGTTAAGCGGGTAGCTAGGATTTTGGCAAATAACTTCACATCAACATTTAGTAGGGAAATTGGGCGGTAGTTTGCAACGTATGCCGGATCTTTTCCCTCTTTAGGTATTACCGCAATGTACGCTTCCAGTAGTCTTTGTGAGTCATGTTGCGTGTCTGCTAAGGTGTTGAAGGCCGCAAGGAATCTGGGAGCTAAGAGGTTGATAAAGTTTTTGTAGTACTGAACCGGAAAACCATCCGGCCCAGGGCTTTTGCCCGGTTTCATGGCTTTTAATGTCGTTGTCAGTTCCTCAGAAGTCAGAGGGGCTTCCAGTGCCCGCGCATCTATTTCTGAAAGAGTTTTAGGTCCATATTGGTGGAGAAATTCTCTAATGAGACTTTCCCTCATGGGTTGGGTGTTGGGTTTTGTTGAGTCAAGGTTGTAAAGTTTACTGTAAAATTGTTGGAATTGTTTGTCAATTTCCACATTGCTCAGATGATGTTTTCCCTGTGAGTCAGTGATGTGGTGGACTGTATTCGTCAGAGTCCTCTGTTGGGTCGCTTTAGCTAGTAGACGTCCTGGTTTGTTTGCCGATTCATAAAATAATTTATGTGAGAGGAGAAATCTACGTCGGGCTCTTTTATGGAGCTCCTCCACTAGGAGCGTTCTGGTTTCTGAGAGCTCCTGTGCTGTCTGTAATACGAGCGATCGTTTATGTTGCCTTTCCAGGGTAGCAATTTTGTCGGAGAGAGCAACAATTTTATCATTATGGTCTTTCTTTTTTTTGGCTGATAATGCCATAAGCTGACCCCTGATGACACACTTGTGTGCCTCCCATTGAGTCAAGGGAGGCACCCCAGGTGTGTCATTGTGAGTGAAAAATTCTGTCAAGCCCTCTCTCAGAGCCCGGTTGTCCATCGGGTCCGAGAGGAGGGATGCGTCTAATCTCCAGGTCTTGGTGAAGGTGGTTCGCTCTGGAAAAGATAGGGTGAGGGTAACGGGATGGTGGTCCGAGAGGACCATAGGTTCTATTGAGGTCTGGTGTAGAGATGGTAGGTCAGGTTGGGAGAGGAAAATATAGTCCAACCTGGAGTATCTGCGATGTAATGGGGAGTAGAACGTGTAGTCGCGTTCTCGCGGGTTGAGAGTTCTCCAGGTGTCATGTAGGGCTAAAGACGCTAGTTGCGTTTTAATTTGTCTTAAGGCTGAGTAAGGGAGGGATGAGGTCCCTGTGGATGTGTCTAGAAGGGGATCCAAAGGAGTATTGAAATCCCCTCCTAGGATTACCATGCCCCGTTGGAAAAGGGTTAATTGTGTTGTGACTTCTCTTAGGAACGGGACTTGCCGAGTATTAGGGCAATAGATGTTGGCTAACGTGATAGGCTTTCCTCTCCACGTACCTCTAAGAAAGATGTATCTGCCCTCCCCGTCTACTAGGTGGTCTGTAATAGTAAACTGGGCACATTTGGCTATAAGAATAGAGACACCCTTAGATTTTGAGGTTGGGCAGGAAGAATGAAAGGCCGTTGGGTAGCGAGCTGAGTGGAGTCTTGGGACCGAACCCGTTTTAAAGTGGGTTTCTTGGAAGAATAAGATCTGAGCTTTTGTTCTTGCTGCTTCAGTGAGTACACTGCTCCTTTTTTCTGGGATGTTTAATCCCCGTGCATTAAGCGAATAAATTTTAAGTGTGACAGGAGCAGAGCTTACCTTGGGGTGGGTCATTTTGACAGCTGTCGGTATCATGGTTATTCTTGGGGATGCAGAGATGGAGAGAGAGCAGCTGGTTGTTGAGGGGGGGAATGAGGGGGGCGGGTTAGATGGGCTGGGTAAAGGGAAGAAGGGGGGGGTAAGTAAAAAAAGAGGGGGGAGGTACGGGGGAAGGTAGAGGAGGTAAGGGACAGGGGCTATATGGAGTTGGAGAAAGGTTCCAACAGTGGGATTGTCAGGGGTAGTGTGTGGAGTTAACCGTAGGTGAGAGCAGACCTGCTGAGTCACCTGGAGGAGGGGGTTGGTAAGGGGAGGAGCGGTGGTGGTCTAATGGGACCTGCCACTTAGGTGTGGGTGGAGTGACTGGGGCCGAGTTCCGTCAGAGACTCGTGCTACCGGCGACCCAGGAGCGTTCCGTTGCAGGATAGGACCGTCCAGGGTCGATTCGTCTCGGTGGAAGGAGGGGGGGATCCGGGGAGCCCCCCCGCCCGTATCCAGGCTAGGGGGTGCACATCCAAAGCCCCCCCCCAGCCCTCATGTAGGCAGAGCTTTTTTAAGTGGGCTAGTGGGCCGGGGCCTCCGTCACCCCGCCGGGCCCCTCAACGGGTCCACCCGACCGGAGCAGCAGAGATCACCGGTCCCCCGAGGACTCCTCTTGTCAAGGGTGTAATATACTATGTTAAAGCCAGAATATGTTTCTTGGCCAGATTAAGAGCAGAGAGATATATATGAATGTACATAAAGATAACCATTAAACAGAACCATAAGGTGTTAATTAGTCGCGGCATTCGAGCAGCGGGCACCCGGAAGCCGCAGCCCCAAGCCAGGACTCCCCCGCCCCGGCCCCCCGTGCCAACCCGAGCGGAAAACCACCCGGGGCAGGAGGGGACCCGGGAGGGGGGACCCCAGGCGGGGCCCAGCGACACCCGGGGGCGGGCAGATCGATCCTCCCCATCCGCGGGAGGAGGGAAGGAGACCCCCACCGAGACCCGACTGGCGGATCCCCGCAGGGTCCCCCACCCCCCCGGGGGCGGGAGAGGCGCGCGCCCCAAACATACAACCGGCACATGAAAGAAAAACATGTAGCAACTCCCTGGAGGGGCAAGTATTAGGCTACAGCAGGCATTAGTGAGACATAACAAGTTAGTACATAATACATAATCGGTCCCGACTGGGGCCAGTCCCCCGGCATTGGTAAATCACCCGGGGAGCGGGCCCCAGCCGCAGGCACTTACTAGTCAGGAGAGCTTGGTCGTCAACAGTCATAGTTAGTTCAAATGGAGACCGTTTGAGTTTTGTAGATGCAAAGTGGTTGTGTCCTCTTCACAGCTTAGCTTGATAGGCTTAGGGCTTCTTAAGGTATACACATTTCAGTCCAAAATGTTCGCATGTCAGTCGATGGGCTTCTGGGCGGGAGGGTGGTCGGTTAGAGTCTTCAGTTTCGGTTTCTCAGCAGGAAAAATATGCAGAATGTGCGTGGTACAGATGCCTCCAGAAATGCGTGTGCTAATCAGTTAACGGGTGGTCGGAGGCTCAAAGTTTGCTGATGAGTGTCTTTTCCAGCTTTTTGAGCTATACTCTTCTGTAGTGTCCTCAAGTCTGCTGGGAGGTTCCAATGTGTGGGGCCTAGTTGTAGCTCAATGGTCGTGAAACAGTGGTGGTAGCGGAGGCCCGCCGGGTGGAATATTTGAAGGGGTTGAATGTAGGCGTCTGTTCAGTCGATGTCTTTGTCGGCGGTCAATGGTAAAAGAAAGTAGTGAAGGGCAGTTTAGTGGTCTGTTTTTCTTCTCGCTGAGGAGGGTTTTGTTCTTGCTGGTCTTTCAGTAATCATGTCGTCTGGATGATCTCTAGGAGAGTCAGAGGAGGACCTTCTTCTCCGCTGTCTGTTTCTGCGGGACCGGGGAGTATCTTCCTGGCGAGTGGATATCCAGGGCTCAGGCTGCAAGAAAGTGCTAAGCCACTCCGGGACCGGAATCAGAGGTAAGCTCAACGTTTCGCAGAAAGCTGGTAAGTCCGCTGGTACTCGCAGTGTAGCAGTTCTGTTGCCCAGGGTGGCCGCTAAGCAAAAAGGAAATTTCCAGCGATATACAATACTACGCTCTCTCAAAGCTGTGAGCAGGGGGCGTAGTTCTCTCCTCTGTTGCAGCATGATGGGAGATAAGTCCTGGTAAATCTGGATCGTTCTGCCATCATGGTGTAGCTGGCCCTGAGTGCGGGCTTGTCTCAGGACCTCTTCCTTTTGTGTGAAGCTGACAAAACAGCAGATTATGTCTCTAGGGGGCTCTGTGTCCTGCCCCCTGGGTCTTAATGCTCGATGGCACCTTTCAAAGTCAATGGGGGCATCAGGCGGCCTGCCCAAGAGTGAATTACAGATTGCCCAGATTGCTTGTTGAACCTGGGGTCCCTCAACCGACTCCGGGACCCCCCTGATCCTAAGGTTTCGCCTGCGTCCCCTGTTATCAATATCTTCCATGTGGCGATGCATAGTAAGAAGATGCTGGCTCTGTGTACTGACCGTCTGTTGTATCTGGTGAATGGCGGCTCCATGTGACGTAGTTATATCTTCTACGTAGTCCAAGCGGGTGGCCACAGATCTGATGTCCGATTTAAGCTCAGCTATTGCCGCAGTTAGGGTGCCTTTTATGTCGGCAGCCACTGCGTGGAGGTCCGCCAGGCTGAGAAACGGCGGAGGCTGCAGCTGTGACTGTGCCTGGTGTGAGCTCAGCTGGTGGTCGTGTCCTAACTCGAGGCCGCTGCAAGCCGCTCCTCCCTCGGAGGCCCGCTGTGAGGCCTGCGCGTCTTGCTGGCTGTTCCGAAACAGCGCTGGGATGGTGCGGCAGGGTTGCGTCCCGGCCTTCGGGTGTCCCCGGGTCGCTGAGGAGCTTCTGCCTGTCATTTTCAGGTGTTTTGGGCGGTCGGCTCTGCTGAAAAAACTGACTTTAGGTCGCCGGCAGACAGAGCGATGTGATCACGCGTCCATCTAGGTCCAGCGCCAGGCCACGCCCCCTGATCCCCTACATTGTACTAAAATATGCGGTATATTGTTAAAACATAATCTGCTTTTAAACTGTGTGAAAAAGTGATTTCTACACTGAAATATCTTAAAAAGTCTGAGAAGAGATAAATTCCCTGTCTCTTTACTTCTAGGTGCAGAGCACAGCTGAGCACAACTGAGCATGCTCAGACACAAAACAACTCTCAAAATAACTCTCATGGAGTAATTCCTTGAGTAGACAGTAAATACCAAAATGAGAGTTATTTTACACAGATTTTTTGGGAGTGAAGATGAGAGTTATTTAGCCAAATGCAAGTTTCAGCCATTCATTCTAATGGTACAATTGTTACTTTATCAAATAAGATGAAATGTATCTTTCTGTCAAAGAAATTGTCCTTGCAACAATGTTGCAATTTTGATAATCTATTTTGTTTTTAAGAATGCTAGAATAATCTTTTCCTGTTTTGGTTAAATATTTTTTTCTCTGTCACTTTCACTTGTTGATATCTGTCTCACAAAAATATTTCCCCAAACTCATACAGGTGTCTTTACAAACCACAAACAATACCATTGCTTATGGAGATGTAAAGTTAGTCCCATTTTTTATTTTTTATTCTTTCCAAATGATCCTAATTTGAGCCCCAAAAAGGTGATATGTTTACCAACATCAGAAATAAAAATGTTATTACCAAAAATCTGAGGATAACATTACTATTCTACGCTCACGCAGCAAGAACCACCAAAAATCACAGATTACTTTTAGAAGATTAACTCCTGACTAATGTAAGTCCTATATATTCCTAGAAATGCAGTATATGTATATTTATGTGTATGAGGACTTGACGTGTAGTAGCCCCGTGGATTAAAAGGTAGCAATTCTGTCTACCATTGCAGACGTCCTGAGTTTGATTCCCAAGCATGTCACTTCATGTAGAGATGTTGTTTGATCTCTCTATGTTGTTAAACATGACTCAGGGCCTTAACTAAATTATGTTTAAAACTAGTATTTATGTGTAGGAGGGTTCCACCACCAATGCAAATCTTGGCAGATACAAGCACATGAACTTTAATGGCATTCCAGTCTTAGTCCATAGGGTTCAATATTGACTTGGCCCACCCTTTGCAGCTATAACCGCTTCAACTCTTCTGGGAAGGCTGTCTATAAGGTTTATGATGCAAATGTCCTATGACAAAACACGTAGGGCGGGCCATGCGTCACTCGTCACTTCCGGTTTCGGAGCCGTGGAACGCAGGAGACACGGCGGACTTTCTTTGATTTATCTGGAACCTATATGCTCGTTTTTCTTCGCACAAATGTGAGTGTTTTTCTTATTGATGAAATTAAGTCAGTCATACAATATTACGCAAGATACTGTCTTCTTATTTTTAAGGTACAATCTCTGGGAAACGGTGGAGGAGAAAGAAATTAGATCTACATAAGCGAGTACCCCTTAGATGGGGAGCGCTTTCTGGTGAGTGGCTGTGTGATTGGGAGAGCACAGAGTGTAGCACCAATTCAGAGTTTGAAGTGGAAGATCGGATCATTTATATCGTTCACCTTGGACACAAGATTTATTGTTTTGTTTTGTTTTAAAAAAACATTGCACGGACTATTTACACGTCACCTTGGCTTTTGTTGGTTTATCAGTGGAAACGTTTTGGGAAGCACCTGAGAGTATACCATTTATTTATACCATCATTAACAAAATATTAATTTTATTCTATCATTGAACACTGAATTTCATACTATCATTGAGCACTGATTGTCTTCATTTTACTCTGATTTTCATTTTTTTATTTTTCATCACCATTGAATATTGTATTTCATTGAAGGGGAATCAATTCCTTTTTTTATTTATATCTTTTTTCATTTATATATTTTTTATTTATATATTTTTTTGGTATATATATTTTGTTGCTATATTTATTGCACAACATTGGTGCAGCACCATACAAATATAAGGCCATTTATGCTTTGGTACACATATAAGCACAGGTACACACCAGTCAACCTTCATTAAGTACACCAACCCCACATGATTATTTTTAAACCCCACTAACAAAAATACCCTCCTGATATACCCTAATTTGGTGTTCCACACATATATGATAAGTAGAAAATAAGTGGTAAAAAAATATTTTTTCCACCAGCATCCTGGAAAATAATTACATTTTATGAATGTTATACCAGTAAGTAATAAATAAGCGATTTTTACACCATAGCAGAACAGCGCCATTACCACCATAATTGACTCCATATAAGGTTTAGGATGTTTGTCTATGGGAATATTTGGCCATACTTCCAGAAGTGCATTTGTGAAGTCAGGCACTGATGTTAGATGAGAAAGCCTGGCTCACAGTCTCCATTCTAATTCAGCCAAAAGGTGTCCTATCTGTTTGAAGTTCCTCCACCCCCAACTTGCTCATCCATACCTTTATGGATCTTGCTTTGTGCACTGGTCCAAATCATTTGGTGGAGGGGGGATTATGGTGTGGGGTTGTTTTTCAGGGGGTTGGGCTTGACCCCTTAGTTCCAGTGAAGGAAACTCTTAAGGCATCAGCAAGACATTTCGGGCAATTTCATGCTCCCAAATTTGTGGGAACAGTTTGAGGATGGCCCCTTCCTGTTCCAACATGACTGCGTACCAGTGCACAAAGCAAAGGCCATAAAGACATGGATGAGGTTGGTTGGTGTGGAGGAACTTGACTGGCCTGCAGAGAGTCGCGACCTCAACCCAATAGAACACCTTTTGGCTGAATTAGAGCAGAGACTGCAAGCCAGACCTTCTCATCCAACATCAGTGCCTGACCTCACAAATGCACTTCTGGAAGAATGGCCAAACATTCCCATAGACACATTCTTAAACCTTATGGACAGCCTTCCCAGAAGAGTTGAAGCTGTTATAGCTGCAAATGGTGGCCCAACTCTATACTGAACCCTGGGCTGCCATTATAGTTCATGTGTGTGTAAAGGCACATTTCCCAATACTTCATACAATCTATTGTATATTACTTGTGATACTGAGCATGGCTATGGACTTAGGGCTGGTTCACACCGCAGTGATGGACAAGACGTGTGCTCACTGCTCACTAGCTAAGTGGCTAGCAAATCAAACTGGCACCCAACAGGTTGCTGGTTCACATCCCGTATATGCTAATGCTTGTGTTGAAGTTTATAATAAACCCCTGGTTGGGTTTCTCACCACAATCCAAAGACAGGCTGGCATTTTATTATTATCTTGTCCAAATAGTCTGTAATGTAAGCAAGTTATTTTGGGACTTTAAATTGGAAGCTCATTTCAGCCAGGGACTTGGACATTTCAAATTGTAGGGTTTACACTGCACAGGTACATCTGGTTAGAAAACTGTTGCTTGGATCAGTGTTTCTCAACTTCAGTCCTCAAGGCATCCCAACAGGTTAAACTTTCAGGATTTTCCTCAAATGAAACAGCTGTGGTAATTACTAAGGCAGTGAAACTGATCAAATCACTTGTGCAAAATAATAGAAAGCCTGAAAACATGACCTGTTGGGGGTACTTGAGTACAGGATTGAGAACCGCTGACTTAGAATTTTGTCCTGGAGTTATACTGATCTGATGAACATAGGGTTAACACAGCAAATAGTATTAGGTATTGCAGCCTCTCAGTTGAAATAAATTTGAAAAGACAGATTGAAAGATACTGGTGGGCGTGTACTTCTATTGGGCGTGTATCAGTGCTAGCTTATATAAGGGACTTCAGTAGAGGGTGTTGGTTTGGCCTGATGAGAGGTCAGGTTTGTTGCTGTGGTTTTTGTGGGAGAAGGAATGATATTTTGCTAATGACAAATGCCTTACTAGAGCTTTTTGTTTGCTGAAATTATTGTGCATTTTGATTATCAAAAGTGACTTGATTTGACCATGCTGTCCGATTGGGGTGTGTATTGTTTGTCTTACTATGCATTCTTCTAGGAGAAAATACTCCCCAATGTATGTGTGTAGAATGTGTGGGGGTGTTATTGTTTGAATATGTGCCTTTTTAAATATGTTGTATTGTAATGCTTTGTTAGAATGACTGTTAATTATCTTTCTGTAATGTTGCAGCTAATGTCATGTGGGTGTTTAGTAGAGTTGAGCGAACCTCTGGAAGTTCAGGTTCTGCTGGTTCGGCCGAACTTCAGGACAAAGTCCAGGTTCGGGTCTGGACAGAACCCGAACTTTGACCTGGACCCCGAACCCCATTGAAATCAATGGGGACCCAAACTTTTAGGCACAAAAATGGCTTTAAGAAAGTCCTGGAAAGTCCTAGAGGTCTGCAAAAGGAAGCAAAATGGGGGTAAGGGTCGGACAAGTGCCCTACAAAGAAATGGGGATAGGGAAACAACTTAAAATAATAATAAAAAAAAAATAAAAAAAAAATCAAAAACAGAGGTGGATATGGACTATCTTAAAACTGTGTGAGAAAAGTATAAATTAGCGGGGAGAAGAACAGTGATATGGCTTCCCCCAGCTAATTTATACTTTTATCACACAGTTTTAAGATGATTGCACATTCTACAATCATCTTAAAACTCTGTGAGAAAAGTATACATTAGCCGGGAGAAGCCATATCCCTGTTCTTAGAACATCTGCAAACTGTGTGTGAAAACTATCAATTAGCGGGGAGAAGCCAGATCACTGTTCTAAGAACAGTGATCTGGCTTCTCCCGGCTAATTTATACTTTTATCACACAGTTTTAAGATGATTGTACATTCTACAATCCTCTTAAAACTCTGTGAGAAAAGCCCAGGGTTCCCAGACCTGAAAACTTACTTCAGAGCTACCATCCTAGCTCAGACGAAGGCTCTTTGGGGGACCTTGGAATCACAGAGATGGATGGAAATGGAGAAGGTAGCCCTCTCAGATAATCCTCAACAATTTCTATCAGCGGTTTGGTTGGGATACCACCCCCCCGCTTCTTCTTACCTACTGCGAACGCAACAATCACCGTATGGAAATCTGTGAGACAGATAGCTCCAAACCTACATGCACAGGTGCTGCAACACCTTCCATTCTCCGCCCTTTCTGTAATTACGCCAGATCTGCCGATACAGAGGTGGGTGTCGCTGGGCATCAAATCTGTTGGTCACTTATTCCAGCAACACCAACTCATACCCTTCCCCCGACTTAAGGAGCTCTACAACATCCCGAATAAATACTTTTATGTGTTCCTCAGAATCAGACACTCCCTCTCATCCATCAGCTTTTCAGAGGACACCATTACATCAGAAATTGTCTCCTTCCTCAATTCCACCAGTAAAAAAGAAACAAAGCATATCGGTGCTATACAATACTCTGATGAACCAAAAAAACAGGAATAAACCAACACCCATTCTGTATTGGGAAGATATACTGAAACAGACATTCCCCATTTCAGACTGGCAACAAGCTATACAAATTCTCAAGGAACATCTCCCATTGGGAAACACTTTTGAAAATATTGCATTGCTGGCATTACACCCCTGTACAGCTAGCCCAGATTTACCCGTCTCACACCAGGGACTGCTGAAGGAACTGTAAACAAGAAGGACACACTCAACATATCATATGGGAATGCCCATACATCATTCACTTCTGGAAAGACATAGCCAAGTTAATTGAAGATATTACAAAGCAACGCCCCAAGATGACCCCGCAGCTGGCTCTTTTTGGTCTCGGCCTCGGGGAGTGGCACCCAAAACTGCATTCCATAATTACCCACATCCTAGCTGCTGCTCGTCTCTCTATAACCAGAGTCTGGAAAGAGGCTATCCCTCCTACAATACAACAAATGATTGTAATATTAAATGAACAATTGCTCATGGAGTTCCTCTACTCTAAAGCACACATGTCGCTGGAGAAGTTCTATGAGCGATGGCAGCCTTGGCTATCAGACCCCAGAGCCAATAAACACATTTAGACAATCCAGGCCTAGCATTATCAACCTGAATTAAGAGGGGCTGGGTTACTACTAAACCCTAACCCCTCGGCCACTCTCCGGGGACCGATTGAGATTAAGAGGAGCACAACTACACTCAAGATATGTACCTAATCTATTACCTGACTGTTCTAATTTAATTACTAACTGTTGTGCCAATTCCAAGTTGTTACACCCTCCTCCTTATGCCTCATACCCCTTTACCCATCCCATCTCCCATCCCCTCCTATTCTGTACACGATGCTAGACCACTGTGTGGCGTGTCCCTGGTCACTCCCGGGACACAGGTGTGTTCCCATCTGGGGTGCCCTGGGTGTGCCCTCGGACCCACCCGCAGGACTACAGTTATGTGGGGGGCTCGGCTACGGCTGAGCTCGCCTCACGGATAGTTTGGCTGACCTCAAATGGTTAGCCCGCTCATGGTATGTTTCTTTTTTGTATTGCTACTCAATTGTTTTCTATTGATTCATTACCCTCCTGTTTGTCTTACTTGAAAAACTCAATAAAGAATATTGGAAAAAAAAAACTCTGTGAGAAAAGTATACATTAGCCGGGAGAAGCCATATCCCTGTTCTTAGAACATCTGCAAACTGTGTGTGAAAACTATCAATTAGCGGGGAGAAGCCATCCCGTGTGGGTCCCGTGGGGTCTACCCTTGTGTGGACACAGGGCCCTCACTG
>BLSH010230367.1:67030-80897 GCA_018402905.1 Glandirana rugosa
TTAGCGGGGAGAAGCCAGATAACTGTTCTAAGAACAGTGATATGAGATATCACTGTTCTTAGAACAGTGATCTGGCTTCTCCCTGCTAATTGATAGTTTGCACACACAGTTAGAAGATAATTGTAGAACACTGATATCATATCACTGTTCTACATTGTAGAACAGTGATATGATATCACTGTTCTACAATTATCTTCTAACTGTGTGTGAAAACTATCAATTAGCGGGGAGAAGCCAGATCACTGTTCTAAGAACAGTGATATGAAATCAATGGGGACCCGAACTTTTAGGCACAAAAATGGCTGTAAGAAAGTCTAGGAAAGTCCTAGAGGTCTGCAAAAGGAAGCAAAATAGGGGTAAGGGTCGGACAAGTGCCCTACAAAGAAATGGGGATAGGGAAATAACTTAAAATAATTAAAAAAAAAATAACATAAAAAAATCAAAAATGGAGGTGGATGTGGACTATCTTAAAACTGTGTGAGAAAAGTATAAATTAGCAGGGAGAAGCCATATCACTGTTCTTAGAACATCTGTAAACTATGTGTGAAAACTATCAATTAGCAGGGAGAAGCCAGATCACTGTTCTAAGAACAGTGATCTGGCTCCTCCCGGCTAATTTATACTTTTATCACACAGTTTTAAGATGATTGTACATTCTACAATCATCTTAAAACTCTGTGAGAAAAGTATACATTAGCTGGGAGAAGCCATATCCCTGTTCTTAGAACATCTGCAAACTGTGTGTGAAAACTATCAATTAGCGGGGAGAAGCCAGATCACTGTTCTAAGATGAGATCTGGCTTCTCCCCGCTAATTGATAGTTTTCACACACAGTTTGTAGATGTACTAAGAACAGGGTATGGCTTCTCCCGGCTAATGTATACTTTTCTCACAGAGTTTTAAGATGATTGTAGAATGTACAATCATCTTAAAACTGTGTGATAAAAGTATAAATTAGCGGGTAGTAGCCATATCACAGTTCTTATAACTGTGATATGGCTTCTCCCCGCTAATTTATACTTTTCTCACACAGTTTTAAGATAGTCCACATCCACCTCCATTTTTGATTTTTTATGTTATTTTTTTTAATTATTTTAAGTTATATCCCTATCCCCATTTCTTTGTAGGGCACTTGTCCGACCCTTACCCCCATTTTCCTTCCTTTTGCAGACCTCTAGGATCTTCCAGGACTTTTTTACAGCACGTTTCAGAACTTTTAGTAAAATTACCAGAGCCCCGGACCCGAACCCGGACTTTTTTTTGAAAAGTCCGGGTTTGGGTCCGGGTCCCGGACACCCAAAAGTTCGGTACGGACCCGAACTTTACAGTTCGGGCTCACTCAACACAAGTGTTTAGTCATTTTATGAAACGTGTGGGCGGTTATGCACAGTGAAGGTAAAGGTGTGTCCAATGTAAGGTTTAGTCCAATTTTAGATTGTAAGCTCCTATGAGCAGGGCCATTCAAATCCAATTGCTAACTGTTTTGCTAAATGTGTATATACTGTAAATACTTTAATGCCAGTAAATATGTACATGCTTGTGTTTCTGGTGGCAAAACAAAATGAAATTGATTTTGCTTGTTGTTGTTCTCTTTTGAACTTACTTTTTTAATTTGTTTTGGGAGGTGGTGGTTTTGGGGAAGTGGATTACCTTCCTTAGGGCCGGTTCACACTGCTGCGGTGTCCGAGATCAGATGTGATTCGCACTGCAGTGCAAATCACATGCGATCTGTGCTATGCAAATTCATCCATACAGATAGTATGGTTGAATTTGCATCGCATCCTGACCAAACTCGCACTGGACCCTTTTTTGTTACGCACTAGAATCAGATCACATGGGTGTTCACATCCATGCAATCTGATTCCTGTCCGAATTTGCAGTTTGCAGTGCGATCTGCAAACTGATTTGGGGGTGTCATTAGCTTTCTGTTGACACACCCATCATTTTTCATATGGCAGTGTGAGCTGTCTAAGTTGGGTGCGATGCGGGAACCCGCAGTGGATTTGCAGGTTCCCGCATCGCACTAGTATGAACCAGCATTGATAAGTCATCTTCTCATTCATATTTGCATGGTCCTTACAGATGTACATCAGCAGGAAGTGTAATGTGGCTGTAAACAGGAAGTGCTGTATGCACATGGGCTGGAAGCAATTGTGTGATGACGCCAAATAAATTTCAACTTGCTTGCAGCTATAATGTATTATGCCCCCCAATCCATACCAAGCTCAAGATTCAACTCAGGGATGGATTTTAAGGGAAAGCCCACTCCAAATTTTTTTACAAAACAGCAGGGGATCTCCCTAAAATCCAGACCCTTTATGAGCATGCAGCATGGAGGTCATGATGGGGGAACAAGTGAAGGCCCACCCCCCTCCTTGACCAAACCAGGCCACGGGCCTGCGCCCCTCCATCCCAAAGCACATTGTACCTATGTTGATGGGGACAAGGGCCTCTTCCCGACAACCGTGGTTGTTGGGGTCTGAGTTTGGGGGGCTGATTAGAATGTGGAAGCCCTCATTAACAAGGAGGCCACCAGATCCTGCCCCCCCCCCATGTGAATGGGTATTGGGTACATCATACCCATTCATCTAAAAAGTGTAAAAATGTTTTTAAAAATTGAGACATTTTTTGTCCAATCTTTTATGTTAAAAAAGTGCCTCGCAATGTACATCCATGGTCAATAGGGATGGTCCCCCGGTTCGAGTCAAACATATTTTCGACTCGAACATCGGGGGGTTGCCGAATCCCAAACATTATGGGGAGCTCGTGGGAAATCTGAGCAGCCCATAATGCAGTGAAATTGTGGGGAAATGCCGCCCGCTGATTAGCCAAAGCATGCACATGACCTGCGTGCTTTGGCCAATCACAGCATGCTCTGCTGTAAGAGTCATGATTGGCCAAAGGCAGGGTGACTTTGGCCAATCATTGCTCAGCGGGTCTGAGTACACGCCCACACTATTTAAGGCAACTTACACAGCAGCTGAATATAGTGAAAACATTTGCGGAGATAGCAAAAAAGTTAGGCAGTGGCATACAGTATATACAGTCAGTGCAGGAATATATATACAGTATGGTATATAAAATACGCTGCATTCAGTGTATTTATTTATTTCAGGTACTTATATACTGTAGCGCTGTCAATTTATGCAGCTCTTTGCATATATATTGTACATTCACATCAGTCCCTACCCTCAAGGAGCTTACAATCTAAGGTCCCTAACTCACATTCATACATATACTAGGGACAATTTAAGCAGGATCTAATTTACCTACCAGCATGTCTTTGGAGTGTGGGAGGAAACCGGAGTACCCGGAGGAATCCCACGCAGACACAGGGAGAGCATGTAAACTCCAGGCAGGTATGGTTGTGGTTGGGATTTGAACCAGTGACTAGAGTTGAGCGAACCCAGACTGTAAAATTTGGGATCGTACCAGACTTTGGGGTGTCCGTGCCCCGAAACCCGTTCCTGGACATTAAAAAAAAAGTCTGGGATCGAGTTCGGTATTCGGGTATTTTTGGAGCATTTTCTATAGCTGCTGGGCAGTCAATCAACAAGCTTTTCACTAGTTTGCCCTTAGAAGCCATCACAGCCATGCCTACTAATGGCATGGCTGTGATTGGCCAGTGCATCATGTGACCCAGCCTCTATATGGGGCTGGAGTCAGGTAGCACCACATGTCAGATCGTATCAGACTAGAGTAGGGAGAGCTTCATGCCACTGTTGTGAGGGAAAGATTAGCGTTCACAACCATCTCAGACTGCATTAGGGAGACCTTCACTGCGGTCTTGTGAGGGACACATTAGCGTTCAGAACCATCTTATAGTGCATTAGGGAAAAGTTCCTGTTGTTGCTCTGAGGGAGAGATTCTCATTCTAAAACCATCTATTACTGCATTAGGGGAACGTTACTGTGGGTGCTCTGAGGGAGAGTTTATCGTTCTAAAAACAACTACTACTGCATTAGTGCCATGTTCCTGTTGGCGCTTCAAGGGAGAGTTTATCGTTCTAAAAACAACTACTATTGCATTAGGGTCAGGTTCCTGTTGGTGCTCTGAGGGAGAGTTTATCGTTCTAAAAACAACTACTACTGCATTAGGGCCTGGTTCCTGTTGGTGCTCTGAGGGAGAGTTTATTGTTCTAAAAACAACTACTACTGCATTAGGGCCAGGTTCCTGTTGGTGCTTTGAGGGAGAGTTTATAGTTCTAAAAACAACAACTACTGCATTAGGGCCAGATTCCTGTTGGTGCTTTGAGGGAGAGTTTATCGTTCTAAAAACAACTACTACTGCAATAGGGCCAGGTTCCTGTTGGTGCTTTGAGGGAGAGATTATCGTTCTAAAAACAACTACTACTGCATTAGGGCCAAGTTCCTGTTGGTGCTCTGAGGGAGAGTTTATTGTTCAAAAACAACTACTACTGCACTAGTGCCAGGTTCCTGTTGGTGCTCTGAGGGAGAGTGTATAGTTCTAAAAACAACTATTACTACAATAGGGCCAGGTTCCTATTGGTGCATGGAGGCAGAGATTATCGTCCTAAAAACAACTACTACTGCATTAGGGCCAGGTTCCTGTTGGTGCTCTGAGGGAGAATTTAACGTTCTAAAAACAACTACAACTGCATTAGGGCAAGGTTCCTGCTGGTGCTTTGAGGGAGAGTTTATTGTTCTAAAAAAATACAACTACATTAGGGCAAAGTTCCTGTTAGTGCTCTGATGGAGAGTTTATCATTCTAAAAACAACTACTACTGCAATAGGCCCAGGTTCCTGTTGGTGCTTTGAGGGAGAGATTATCATTTTAAAAAAAACAACTACTGCATTAGGGCCAGGTTCCTGTTGGTGCTGTGAGGGAGAGATTATCATTCTAAAAACAACTACTACTGCAATAGGCCCAGGTTCCTGTTGGTGCATGGAGGCAGAGATTATCGTCCTAAAAACAACTACTACTGCATTAGGGCCAGGTTCCTGTTGGTGCTCTGAGGGAGAGTTTATCGTTCTAAAAACAACTTCAACTGCATTAGGGCAAGGTTCCTGCTGGCGCTTTGAGGGAGAGTTTATCGTTCTAAAAAAAAATACAACTGCATTAGGGCCAAGTTCCTGTTAGTGCTCTGATGGAGAGTTTATCTTTCTAAAAACAATTAATACTGCAATAGGCCCAGGTTCCTGTTGGTGCTTTGAGGGAGAGATTATCGTTCTAAAAACAACTACTACTTCATTAGGGCCAGGTTCCTGTTGGTGTACTGAGGGAGAGTTTATCATTCTAAAAACTACAACTGCATTAGGGCCAGATTCCTGTTGGTGCTTTGAGGGAGAGTTTATCATTCTAAAAACATCTACTACTGCATTAGTGCCAGGTTCCTGTTGGTGCTCTGAGGGAGAGATTATCATTCTAAAAACAACTACTACTGCATTAGGGCCAGGTTCCTGTTGGTGCTCCAAGGGAGAGTTTATCGTTCTAAAAACAATTACTACTGCATTAGTGCCAGGCTCCTGTTGGTGCTCTGAGGGAGAGTTTATTGTTCTAAAAACAACTACTACTGCATTAGGGCCAGGTTCCTGTTGGTGCTTCAAGGGAGAGTGTATCGTTCTAAAAACAACTACTACTGCATTAGTTCCAGGTTCCTGTTGGTGCTTTGAGGAAGAGATTATCGTTCTAAAAACAACTAAAACTGCATTAGGGCAAGGTTCCTGCTGGTGCTTTGAGGGAGAGTTTATCGTTCTAAAAAAAAATACAACTGCATTAGGGCCAAGTTCCTGTTAGTGCTCTGATGGAGAGTTTATCATTCTAAAAACAACTACTACTGCAATAGGCCCATGTTCCTGTTGGTGCTTTGATGGAGAGATTATCATTCTAAAAACAACTACTACTTCATTAGGGCCAGGTTCCTGTTGGTGTACTGAGGGAGAATTTATCATTCTTAAAACAACTACTACTGCATTAGTGCCAGGTTCCTGTTGGTGCTTTGAGGGAGAGATTATCTTTCTAAAAACAGCTACTACTGCATTATTGCCAAGTTCCTGTTGGTGCCCTGAGGGAGAGTTTATGTTCTAAAAACAACTACTACTGCAATAGGGCCATGTTCCTGTTGTTGCTTTGAGGGAGAGATCATCGTTCTAAAAACAACTGCTACTGCAATAGGCCCAGGTTCCTGTTTGTGCTTTGAGGGAGAGATTATAGTTCTAAAAACAACTATTACTGCATTAGTGCCAGGTTCCTGTTGCTGCTTTGAAGGAGAGTTTATCGTTCTAAAAACAACTACTACAGCATTAGGGCCAGGTTCCTGTTGGTGCTCTGAGGGAGGGTTTATTGTTCTAAAATTAACTACTACTGCAATAGGGCCAGGTTAATCTTGGTGTTTTGATGGAGAGATAATCATTCTAAAAACAACTACTACTGCAATAGTGCCATATTCCTGTTGGTGCTTTGAGGGAGAGATTATCGTTCTAAAAACAACTGCTACTGCAATAGGCCCAGGATCCTGTTGGTGCTTTGAGGGAGAGATTATCGTTCTAAAAACAACTACTACTGCATTAGGGCCAGGTTCCTGTTAGTGCTTCAAAGGAGAATTTATCATTCTAAAAACAACTACTACTGCATTAGGGCCAGGTTCCTGTTGGTGCTTTGAGGGAGAGATTATCATTCTTAAAACAACTACTACTGCATTAGTGCCAGGTCCCTGTTGGTGCTTTGAGGGAGAGATTATCATTCTATAAACAACTACTGCTGCATTAGGGCCAAGTTCCTGTTGGTACTCTGAGGGAGAGTTTATGTTCTAAAAACAACTACTACTGCAATAGGGCCATGTTCCTGTTGGAGCTATGAGGGAGAGATTATCGTTCTAAAAACAACTGCTACTGCAATAGGCCCAGGTTCCTGTTGGTGCTTTGAGGGAGAGATTATCTTTCTAAAAACCACTACTAATGCATTAGAGCGAGGTTCCTGTTGGTGCTCCGAGGGAGAGTTTATCATTATAAAAACAACTACTACTGCATTAGGGCCTAGTTCCTGTTAGTGCTCTGAGGGGGAGTTTATCGTTCTAAAAACAACTAATACTGCATTAGGGCCAGGTTCCAGTTGATGCTTTGAGGGAGAGATTATTGTTCTAAAAAAAGCTACTACTGCATTAGGGCCAGGTTCCTGTTGGTGCTCTGAGGGAGAGTTTATCGTTCAAAAAACAACTACTACTGCATTAGGGCCAGGTTCCTGTTGGTGCTCTGAGGGAGAGTTTATCGCTCTAAAAACAACTACTACTGCAATAGGGCCAGGTTCCTGTTGGTGCTTTGAGGGAGAGATTATCGTTCTAAAAACAACTACAACTGCATTAGGGCCAGGTTCCTGTTGGTGCTTTGAGGGAGAGTTTATCGTTCTAAAAACAAACACTACTGCAATAGGGCCAGGTTTCTGTTGGTGCTTTGAGGGAGAGATTATAATTCTAAATATAACAACTACTGCAATAGGTCCAGGTTCCTGTTGGTGCTTTGAGGTAGAGATTATCGTTCTAAAAACAACTAATACTGCATTTGGGCCAGGTTCCTGTTGGTGCTCTGAGGGAGAGTTTATCATTCAAAAACAACTACTACTGCACTAGGGCCAGATTCCTGTTGGTGCTTTGAGGGAGAATTTATCATTCTTCAAACAACTACTACTGCATTAGGGCCAGGTCCCTTTTGGAGCTCTTTAAGGAGAGTTTATCGTTCTAAAAACAACTAATACTGCAATAGGGCCAGGTTCCTGTTGGTGCTTTGAGGGAGAGATTATCGTTCTAAAAAATACAACTGCATTAGGGCCAGGTTCCTGTTGGTGCTTTGAGGGAGAGTTTATCGTTCTAAAAACAAACACTACTGCAATAGGGCCAGGTTCCTGTTGGTGCTTTGAGGGAGAGATTATCGTTCCAAATATAACAACTACTGCAATAGGTCCAGGTTCCTGTTGGTGCTTTGAGGTAGAGATTATCGTTCTAAAAACAACTACTACTGCATTTGGGCCAGGTTCCTGTTGGTGCTCTGAGAGAGAGTTTATCGTACAAAAACAACTACTACTGCACTAGGGCCACATTCCTGTTGGTGCTTTGAGGGAAAATGTATCATTCTTAAAACAACTACTACTGCATTAGTGCCAGGTTCCTGTTGGTGCTTTGAGGGAGAGATTATCGTTCTAAAAACAGCTACTACTGCATTATTGCCAAGTTCCTGTTGGTGCCCTGAGGGAGAGTTTATGTTCTAAAAACAACTACTACTGCAATAGGGCCATGTTCCTGTTGTTGCTTTGAGGGAGAGATCATCATTCTAAAAACAACTGCTACTGCAATAGGCCCAGGTTCCTGTTTGTGCTTTGAGGGAGAGATTATCGTTCTAAAAACAATTACTACTGTATTAGGGCCAGGTTCCTGTTGGTGCTCTGAGGGAGAGTTTATTGTTCTAAAAACAATTACTACTGCATTAGGGCCAGGTTCCTGTTGGAGCTCTTTAAGAAGAGTTTACCGTTCTAAAAACAACTACTACTGCAATAGGGCCAGTTTCCTGTTGGTGCTTTGAGGGAGAGATTATCGTTCTAAAAACAACTACTACTGCATTAGGGCCAGGTTCCTGTTGGTGCTCTGAGGGAGAGTTTATCGCTCTAAAAACAACTACTACTGCAATAGGGCCAGGTTCCTGTTGGTGCTTTGAGGGAGAGATTATCGTTCTAAAAACAACTACAACTGCATTAGGGCCAGGTTCCTGTTGGTGCTTTGAGGGAGAGTTTATCGTTCTAAAAACAAACACTACTGCAATAGGTCCAGGTTCCTGTTGGTGCTTTGAGGTAGAGATTATTGTTCTAAAAACAACTAATACTGCATTTGGGCCAGGTTCCTGTTGGTGCTCTGAGGGAGAGTTTATCGTTCAAAAACAACTACTACTGCACTAGGGTCAGATTCCTGTTGGTGCTTTGAGGGAGAATTTATCATTCTTAAAACAACTACTACTGCATTAGTGCCAGGTTCCTGTTGGTGCTTTGAGGGAGAGATTATCTTTCTAAAAACAGCTACTACTGCATTATTGCCAAGTTCCTGTTGGTGCCCTGAGGGAGAGTTTATGTTCTAAAAACAACTACTACTGCAATAGGGCCATGTTCCTGTTGTTGCTTTGAGGGAGAGATCATCGTTCTAAAAACAACTGCTACTGCAATAGGCCCAGGTTCCTGTTTGTGCTTTGAGGGAGAGATTATTGTTCTAAAAACAACTATTACTGCATTAGGGACAGGTTCCTGTTAGTGCTTCAAAGGAGAGTTTATCGTTCTAAAAA
Organism: Glandirana rugosa; assembly: GCA_018402905.1. Lineage (NCBI taxonomy): Eukaryota > Metazoa > Chordata > Amphibia > Anura > Ranidae > Glandirana > Glandirana rugosa. Next base: position 76,310 of record BLSH010230367.1, read on the forward strand.
CAACTACTACTGCATTAGGGCCAGGTTCCTGTTGGTGCTTTGAGGGAGAGATTATCATTCTTAAAACAACTACTACTGCATTAGGGCCAAGTACCTGATGGTGCTCTGAGGGAGAGTTTATGTTCTAAAAGCAACTACTACTGCAATAGGGCCATGTTCCTGTTGGTGCTTTGAGGGAGAGATTATCGTTCTAAAAACAACTGCTACTGCAATAGGCCCAGGTTCCTGTTGGTGCTTTGAGGGAGAGTTTATCAATCTAAAAACAACTACTACTGCATTAGGGCCATGTTCCTTCTGGTGCTTTGAGGGAGAGATTATCGTTCTAAAAACAACTACTACTGCAATAGGGCCAGGTTCCTGTTGGCGCTCTGAGCCAGAGTTTATTGTTCTAAAAACAATTACTACTGTATTAGGGCCAGGTTCCTGTTGGTGCTCTGAGGGAGAGTTTATCATTCTAAAAAACAACTACTACTGCATTAGGGCCAGATTCCTGTTAGTGCATGGAGGTAGAGATTATCGTTCTAAAAACAACTACTACTGCATTAGGGCCAGGTTCCTTTTCGTGCTCTGAGGGAGAGTTTGTCGTTCTAAAAACAACTACAACTGCATTAGGGCAAAGTTCCTGTTAGTGCTCTGAAGGAGAGTTTATCGTTCTAAAAACAACTACTACTGGATTGGCCCAGGTTCCTGTTGGTGCTTTGAGGGAGAGATTATCGTTCTAAAACCAACTACTACTGCATTAGGGCCAGGTTCCTGTTGGTGCTCTGAGGGAGAGTTTATCGTTCTAAAAACAACTACAACTGCATTAGGGCCAGGTTCCTGTTGGTGCTTTGAGGAAGCATTTATCGTTCTAAAAACAGCTACTACTGCATTAGGGCTAGGTTCCTGTTTGTGTTCTGAGGGAGAATTTATCATTCTAAAAACAACTACTACTGCAATAGGGCCAGGTTCCTGTTGGTGCTTTGAGGGAGAGATTATTGTTCTAAAAAGAACTACTACTGCAATAGGGCCAGGTTCCTGTTGGTGCTTTGAGGGAGAGATTATCGTTCTAAAAAAGACTACTACTACTACATTAAGGCCAGGTTCCTGTTGGTGCTCTGAGGAATAGTTTATCGTTCTAAAAACAACTACTACTGCAATAGTGCCAGGTTTCTGTTGGTGCTTTGAGGGAGAGATTATTGTTCTAAAAACAACTACTACTGCAATAAGGTCAGGTTCCTCTTGGTGCTTTGAGGGAGAGATTATCGTTCTAAAAACAACTACAACTGCATTAGGGCCAAGTTCCTGTTGCTGCTTTGAAGGAGAGTTTATCATTCTAAAAACAACTACTACTGCAATAGTGCCAGGTTTCTGTTGGTGCTTTGAGGGAGAGATTATTGTTCTAAAATTAACTACTACTGCAATAGGGCCAGGTTAATCTTGGTGTTTTGATGGAGAGATAATCATTCTAAAAACAACTACTACTGCATTAGGGCCAGGTTCCTGTTGGTGCTCTGAGGGAGAGTTTATCGTTCTAAAAACAACTACTACTGCAATAGAGCCAGGTTTCTGTTGGTGCTTTGAAGGAGAGATTATCTTTCTAAAAATAACTACTACTGCATTAGGGCCAGGTTCCTGTTGGTGCTCTGAGGGAGAGTTTATCATTCAAAAACAACTACTACTGCACTAGTGCCAGGTTCCTGTTGGTGCTCTGAGGGAGAGTGTATCGTTCTAAAAACAACAACTGCTACAATAGGGCCAGGTTCCTGTTGGTGCATGGAGGGAGAGATTATCGTCCTAAAAACAACTACTACTGCATTAGGGCCAGGTTCCTTTTGGTGCTCTGAGGGAGAGTTTATCGTTCTAAAAACAACTACAACTGCATTAGGGCAAGGTTCCTGCTTTGGCTTTTGAAGGAGAGTTTATCGTTCTAAGAAAAAATACAACTGTATTAGGGCCAAGTTCCTGTTAGTGCTCTGATGGAGAGTTTATCATTCTAAAAACAACTACTACTGCAATAGGCCCAGGTTCCTGTTGATGCTTTGAGGGAGAGATTATCGTTCTAAAAACAACTACTACTGCGTTAGGGCCAGGTTCCTGTTTCTGCACTGAGGGAGAGTTTATCATTCTAAAAACTACAACTGCATTAGGGCCAAGTTCCTGTTGGTGCTTTGAGGGAGAGTTTATCATTCTAAAAATAACTACTACTGCATTAGGGCCAGGTTCCTGTTTGTGCTCGGAGGGCGAGTTTATTGTTATAAAGCCATCTCCTACTGCATTAGGGAGAGGTTCCTGTTGGTGCTGTGAGGGGGAGAATATTGTTCTAAAATCATCTCATACTGCAGTAGGGACAGGTTCCTGTTGGTGCTGTGAAAGTCAGATTATTGTTCTAAAATCATCTTATACTGGTGTAGGGAGAGGTTCCTGCTGCTGGTGTGAGCGGTGCATTTCTTGCACAAAAATAAAAATTGCATCTACAATTTTCTTTTTTAAAAAAAATAAGAATAATAATTTATTATTCTTTTTTTTATTAATAAATAGTGCTACATAGTACATTTGTGTCCAGAATGAGGAGAGGGTCAAATAAGGGACGTGGTGTTGGTCGTGGTGCTGCTGGTTTTGGTGGGGTTGCTGAAGCTCCTGTTGCAAGGAGAGGACGTGGTTGATCTATGCCAGCTACACACAAGTGAAACACTTTCCTCAGGTAGCCGACAGAACCTTCAACGTTATATGGTAGGCTTGAATGCTGCTCAACGAATGGTGAGGCCAGAACAAGTGCAGGCCATAGTAGATTGGGTGGCTGACAATACCTCCAGTTCCTTCACATTGTCTCCCACCCGGCCCCTTGATGAAAGCTCAGAGTTGGCACCTGAACCCCATGGCCAACTGTCTTTCACCACAGCCCCATGTAAATCAGCCAAGCAGTCTGAGCCCCAAGTCATGCAGCAGTCTCTTATGCTTTTTGATGAATCTGCTGCTGTGCTTTACATGGGCCATCCACATAGCCCTGGCCCAGAAGAGGAAGACATTGAGTGCACTGGTGCCCAACCACTTCTGGTTCAGGATGAGGACATGGAAACACCACGGCAGCACGTCTGTGATGATGATGACAAAACACAGGTGCCAACTGCTGAGGCTTTCTACAGTGTGCAGACTGACAAGGAGGGCAGTGGTGAAGGGTAGGTGGAAGATGATGTGGAGGATGATGAGGTCCTAGACCCCACATGGAATGAAGGTCATGCGAGTGACGTGTGCAATTTGGAGGAAGAGGTGGTGGTCGCACAGAGGCACCACAGAGGCACCAGCACAGCAAAAGAGGAAGCAGGTTTCAAAAGCAGAGCGAGCGTCCCCTAGACAGTATGCCTGCTACTACCCACCGCACCCAGGGACCTAGCACACCAAAGTCAGTCATGTTCTAAACCTGAGCACAACCTCCATGACCAGGCATCTAAATGCAAAGCACTTACTGCAGTGGAATAAGTATCTCAAAATCCAAGAAAGGTCTCAGCCTCCTCCTGCTTCCTCTTCTGCTGCTGCCTCGGCCTCTTCCTTCACCTCTACAGTGCCAGTGTCACCTGCCACCCAGCAAACAGATGATGTGACAGCAACACCACCATGTCCGCCACCGTCCCCAAGCATTTCCACATGGTCACATGGAAGCTTACAGCTCTCCATCTCCCAAACACTGGAGAGAAAGAGGAAGTACCCCCCACCCACCCACGATCCCTGGCCCTGAATGCCAGCATTTCAAAATTCCTGGCCTTTGAAATGCTGTCATTCTGTCTGGTGGACATGGACAGTTTTTAAAAACCTGATGGCGGTGGCTGTCCCACAGTACGTGGTTCCCAGCCGCCACTACTTTTCCAGGCGTGCAATCCCTTCCCTGCACAAACAAGTCTGGATGAGATCAAGTGTGCACAGCACAACGCCATCTGTGGCAAGGTCCACATAACTAGAGTTGAGCGAACTTCTGGAAGTCCGGGTTCTGCTGGTTGAGCCGAACTTCAGGACAAAGTCCGGGTTCGGGTCCGGACAGAACCCGAACTTTGTCCCGGACCCCGAACCCCATTGAAATCAATGGGGACCCCAACTTTTAGGCACAAAAATGGCTGTAAAAAAGTCCTGGAAAGTCCTAGAGGTCTGCAAAAGGAAGGAAATGGGGTTAAGGGAGGGACAAGTGCCCTACAAAGGAATGGGGACAGGGAAATAACTAAAAGCATTTAAAAAAAAATAATTTCATAAAAAAATCAAAAATGGAGGTGGATGTGGACAATCTTCAAACTGTGTCTGAAAAGTATTAATTAACGGTAGAAGCCATATAACTGTTCTAAAATCATCTTCAAACTGTGTCAAAAAAGTATAAATAAGCCCGGAGAACCCATATCACTGTTCTGCAAACATCTGGAAACTGTGTGTAACACTTTAACTAAAACTGGGACAAACCATACTACTGTTCTGCAAACATCTGGAAATGGTGTGTAACACTTTAACTAAAACCGGGAGAAACCATACTACTGTTCTGCAAACATCTGGAAACTGTGTGTAACACTTTAACTAAAACCGGGAGAAACCATACTACTGTTCTTGTCATCATACCAAAGAGGGCCAA
>BLSH010230367.1:124310-136512 GCA_018402905.1 Glandirana rugosa
CAGATAGCCGACCACCACGACAAAGAACACCACCCGACGACTGTTTCGAAACGGTGTAAAGCCGGTACGATTGGGACGGAAGACTCCACGACCGCCACCGTGTCGACGCAACCACCGGAGAAGGAGGAGGAGATGGAAGCGGAACACGAAGGCGACTCGGGGGCTACAGTAAACCCTTACGGGAGTCGTCGCGGAGATGGTCACACGCGAACATCAGCGCGTAGAAGGAGAGTGCGAGGTCACTCCCTTAATTCCTGCCGTGCAACAGGAACATTGCCCCTAGGTCGTCCCACCGGTGGGTCGTTAGTCTTCTTCAATGTTACACCCGTTGAGCCGACAGCAACGTGTCCGTGACGTCGTATATCAACCGGTACACACGGTCCGACGGGTCTCCGTTTCTGTTCGACAGGAGACACCCTCCATATAGTAGACACAGGAGACACCTCACTGGAGCGTGAGAGGAAGATGCGCGACTACAAGCGCACACTGGTAGAGGCGCTGCTGAGGGCATTCCCAAATGACATCGGGGGCTCAGCGGAAGCACAAGGCGAAGGTAGAGGAGGAGGAAGAGGCCACCAACGCAGCTGTGCCACCGCCAGCACCTCAGAAGGCAGGGTTAGCATGGCCGAAATGTGGCAAAGCTTTGTCAGCAGCCCACCACAAGAAACAGCACCACCAGCCGATAGACAACGTCTTAGCAGGAGGCAGCATTTCAGCAACATGGTGCAAGAGTATGTGTGCACACGCCTACACATACTGACTGATGGGTCTGCCCCATTCAACTTCTGGGTCTCCAAATTGGCCACATGGCCTGAGCTTGCCGTTTATGCCTTGGAAGTGCTGGCCTGCCCTGCAGCCAGTGTATTGTCTGAACGTGTGTTTAGCACGGCAGGAGGTGTTATCACAGACAAGCGCAGCCGTTTGTCCACAGCCAACGTGGACAAGCTAACCTTTATTAAAATGAATCAGGCATGGATCCCACAAGACTTGTCTGTACCTTGTGCAGAATAAACATTTAGACCGGACTCACACAGCCATTCGTATACTTGTTTTTTTGAATAGGCCTCAATATTTTGGGGGCTACCCCGATTATAAACAAACAAAAAAAAATACAGTGCTGGCTACCTCCTCCTCCTCGACCACCGCCACTTCCACCTACACTGCCATGGTCACGGCCTAGTTAACCTCTAGGCTCCTACTCCACATCCACCCCCTTCCCGTTTTTTTATTTGATTTTAATTTATTTTCCCTATCCCCATTTTTTTGTAGGGCACTTGCACTACTCTTACCCCCATTTTACTTCCTTTTGCAGCCCTCTAGCACTTGCCAGGACTTTGTTACAGCCATTTTTGTGCCTAAAAGTTCGGGTCCCCATTGACTTCAATGGCTTCCGGGGTCCGGGATAACGTTCGGGCAATGTTCGGTGCCGAACCCGGACTTTTTTCCAAAGTTCGTTCAGACCCTCCGAACCCGAATGTCCAGGTGTTCGCTCAACTCTATTAGTAACACATTCACAAGAAATAATGTAAATTTTTCAAACATTTTATTCAAACCTTCTCTCAGCCTCTAGATCTCACCCTGCACCTGAAGCACTATCTTGGTTAGACAATATTCCCATGCCAAAAATATCACATGAACAACTTGAGAACCTAAGCAAACCTTACACTGAAGCAGATATATTACAAATAATTAAATCCCTTTAAAAAAAATTGGCCCCAGGACCCAACGGTTTCTCCTCCCTCTATTACAGACAATTCTCCCATCATATCACCCCACACTTAGTAAAGCTCTATAATAACACCCTTAAAGCCCCTTTCACACTGGGGCGTTATTACAGCGCTATATCACTAAAATTACTGCTCCAATAAGGCTCTAAAAATGATCTTCATGCATCTCAATGGATGCTTTCTGACTGAGGCATTGCGCTAGTGCTGCGCTGAAGAAAATCATGCAAGCATGATTTTTCAGGAATGTGGGGAATGGTAAAAATAGCGCTTGTCAACGCCTATCCCCATAGAAATGAATGGGTAGCGCTGTAAAAGTGCTGGAAAACCATCCTGCAAGCTGTGGGGAGGGTCACATGACCGGACTGAACCATAGCATAATGGGAAAATGAAACCAGGAAATCCTGTGAGGTGTAGACGGAGAGTGATACACAGGAGAAGTGCACTGTGAAGAAATAGACATGGATGCAGAAGATAATGAAGCAATGCAAGCAGCAGAAGAGTGTGCCAGACCCTCTACATCCAGAACCAGAGGAGTTCATACATGGCATAAGGGTACACCCTGAACTATGGGACATGAAAAACTCTAGGTATGCTAATCAAAATAAGAAAACACAGGCATGGACCAGAGTTGCTGAAAAGCACATCCCAAACTGGAGTACTATTAGCAGGACTGAGAAATCCAGAAAAAGTGAGTATTCCCTAATCACACTAGGCCCTAACCACTAACCCTAACCCGAATCCCAGTCACACAAGTCCCTAACCACTAACCCTAACCCTAATCCCAGCCCCACTAGTCCCTACCACTAACCCTAATCCCAGTCCCACTAGTCCCTAACCCTAACCCCAGTCCCACTAGTCCCTAACCCTAATCCCAGTCCCACTAGTCCCTAACCACTAACCCTAATCCCAGTCCCACTAGTCCCTGACCCTAACCCTAATCCCAGTCCCACTAGTCCCTAACCACTAACCCTAACCCTAATCCCAGTCCCGGGGGCGTGGCTTGGCGCATGACGGGGAGGGCAGCACACTAGCAGGGCTCCAGCACAGACAAACGATCCTGAAGCATGAGAACCACCCGCACAGCCTCAAATGCCCGGTAAAAGATCCTTCACCACCCCACACTCACGCCCAAGAAGGGGATTAGCAACCTCATCGGCCAGAAACATCTCTGACCTGTTCAAAGCACAACCCACGGCTCGCACCGGACAGTGATCCAAGATGGCGCCTGGTCACCACGAGGAAGACTACAGCGAGGACTCCCAGTCAACACTGGAGGTCTCAGGTAGGGGACCCTCGCATGCTGGACACCCCCTGACATACGCGGACATGTCTGGGTTTGCTGCAGATATAAAATCCACCTTTTCAGCCGCCATCACTGATCTCAAATCAAATATACTGGTGCTCACTGAGAAGCTGGCAGCTACAGAGGCGGTGGGCAAGCAGAGGGACAAGGCCATTAAGAGATTGAAAAAGTAGCGCTGACCCATTTTATGCATTTTATTGAGGTTAATAGACACCTCGAAGATTTAGACAATAGGAGGCGCAGGAATAATATTAGGGTGCAGGGGATCCCCGAATCTGTGGAGGCAGACCAGATCCCCTTAACCTTACAGAGGGTCTTCAACAGCCTCCTGGAAAGGCAAGAGGACACAGAGATCCATTTTGTATGGGCACACAGAGCCCTGAGACCTCAGGGTCCTGACACAGCCCCCCCAAGGGACATCATTTGCTGTCTCTGGGACTTTGCAGTCAAGGAAGAAATAATGAGACAGGCGAGAAGGAATGACAAAATAATCTTTAACGGTGAGACTGTAATGCTGTTTCAGGATCTTTTCCAGATAACCCCAGAGCACTGCACCCCCTACTAGAGAGACTCAAGGAAAGAGACATAAAATACTCATGGCAATTTCCATTTACCCTGTTGGTAATGCAAAATGGACACCAGCACTTCTTCCGTACCCCTGCGGACTTAGCGGAGTCCTGTGAAGCACTGGATCTGGGCCTCGTCAAGGTACCTGACTGGTATGCCAAGTTCCTCACCCGTCCGTGCGATGGCAGCACCATCAGATCAGACCTTTACACACTGGAACATGGAAGCTCCAAGAGAATGAAGCATGGCAAGGTGGGAGGCTCCAAGGCCGGAACCCCCCTACAGAGAGCCACTCTAGCCCGAGTCTTGGATGTTGAATAATGGCCCAGTAGGGCCCTCATATTATACTCTCTACACTTTGCTTTCACTTTTGATCCTTTGTGGCAGGATCTTAGACTACAATGATACCCCCCTGGGGTGAAGTACAGTTACACCCGTTACCTGGGCAGCAAACCTGCATATCCCAAATGACTGTTGACTCAAATGGAGACATTATCACCCTATGAATTTGTTCTAACATATGCACTTCTGTGTCCCTTAACGTAGTGACTCAAGGCCGACATCCTATGACCGTGTCTTGACCTCATAGGGGGACACAAGCAGCCATGAGCATCCCCCATTGAACGAACTTTGGGATACTAGGGGGACAACTGAGCAGCCACAGGAACTTAGTCATATAACTTAAGGGACCCACATTTACACAGGCCCTAGGTGGTACGCGGTATGTAACTCCTCCTGCCACCCCGACATTATGCACCACCTGACAGGACAAAAGGCAACCACATTTACTGGTTCCTCGGCAGCGCACAAGTAGCTGCAGCGACGTGCCATGAGCCGAGGACCTGAATGCACACTAGATTGATTGCCATCCTTGTCAGGAGGTATAGGGTGGATTCTCACTGAATTTTGGTTTTATATTAAGTTGTTTATAGGGAAAACATGTCGAGCCAACTTATTGCTCTGTTATACAGTTGTTTAGTTAAAACTGTTTATTTTCCCCTTTCTCTCTTCCAGGAAGCAGTGAATGTGTAGCCCGGAACAGATAAAGGAAAGGTTCGGGTGCACCCTGACCGATCGCAGCCACCCACTATACCCCCAAAAAGGTGGGGCGTTTGCAGTTTGTTCAGTTTATCTATTGACAAATTCGATATTTCTCCCTGGTTTTTCACACCTTTTCTTCCTTCTCTTATTTTTTTTTATTCCATAAAACTTTATTAGTCGATTAATATAGTGTACAGACACGTTCAACCAAAAAAAAAAAACGATAACAGAGTTACATATGCATTAGAAGAGACATATGGCATAGCACGGGTATTGCAGCATTCTGAATTAATTCCACATTTATTGGGTGGTATCCGTTAATTATTCTTATTCGTAGCTTTGCATATTTAGCTACTAAGGTGAGCGTGTGTTGAGGTTTTAGGTAGAGAACGGGGGATAAGGGGGTGGGGGGGAAAGAGGGGAGGGGGGAGTGGAAGTGCGGCATGTGTGCCAGGGCCTGAAGTTGGGGGAGAGGCAATAGATACTTCCTGTGATAAATTCACGGGGTCTACCATGTCTGATCGTCATAACCTTCTAACTATTTCAGGAGTTTCGGGGTATTTGGGGAGAGTTATGGGTATATTGCTCGGTAATCGTTGGTCGTCTGAAAGTGGATCCAGCATGACCAAGTCTTTCTGAATTTGTCAGAATTATCGAGGGACCTTCTCTTATTTTTTATTCTCTCGACTGTCCTTCCTTCTCTGCACCTTATCCCTCTTTACTGCTTAGAGTGAAACCCTAACTGTAAAGTGACTATATTTTGAGTTTGTGTTACAGTTATAAAGCCAAGCGCCTGCCGCTTAGCGGGTTCCTCCTCCTGAGACAACCAGATTGTGTACGCCTCACTGGGGCAGCAGCCCACAGTCCTCTCCCACAATATTCGGGGGCCTGAACATACCTGAAAAGAGGACCACCCTCCTGAGAGAACTTAGAAGAGGTAAGCCACATTCTGTGTTCCTTCAGTAAACAACACTTTAAGACTCACCATGCACACAGACTTACCGACTCCTTCTTCACCCCGGCAATACGCGCAACCAACAATGACTCCAAATCGAAGGGGGTCTCTATCCTTATTAGCAGAGAGGCCCCATTCGAGCTCATAGAACAAATGATAGATCCTGAGGGCAGGTACCTGTTCTTAAGGGGGACATACGAGGGCAGACCCTTGACACTCGCGACTGCCTACTTCCCAAACAAAAATCATGTCGCGTTTTGCCAAAAATGGATCCACGCCTTAAAGGGTTTTGCCTCCGGGTGTCTGATATTAGGAGGAGATTTTAATGTTCCTCTGAACCCTTTGTCCGACACCTCGACAAGCAAGACATTTGTTACGTATCGAGCCCTTAAAAAAATCAAGACCCTTCTCCAATCTCTCCACCTGATAGACACTTGGCGTTTCCTGCATCCCGAGGGAAGGGACTTCACTTTTTATTCTACACCACATGAAAGGTACTCTCGTATTGACTACCTTTTTATATCAAAGAGGGATCTGGCAGGGCTAACGCAAGCCCATATAGGCATTCAAACCCTGTCAGACCACTCCCCAATTTCTTTGACACTGAACCCAGTGGATACCTCACAACGGAATCCCGTATGGAGGCTTAATGCCTCTCTACTGACAGACCCTGCCCTATTGTCAAAAGTGAAATCCACCCTCGAGGATTTCTTCTTACATAACACAAACCCAGGGATGGACCCCCTAACCATTTGGGAGGCCCACAAATGCATTGTTAGGGGAGAGCTTATCAGACTGGGAGCCAAACGTAAGAGGAAGGAAGGCACTGCAGCAGATGCTTGACTACAAAACTAAACGACTGCTCTTCTTCCGAAAAAAATTGTATTACGAAGGTGATAAGACAGGGAGACTTCTAGCGAGATCTTTAAAGGAAACTATATCTTCTAGCACAATTAAAGGCATCAGACCGCCTGAAGGCAAACTGGACATTACCAAAGATGCTATTGCGAAACATTTCCATGCATTTTATACTAAGCTCTACAATTTAGCACCTCAACATAGACCTCCAGGTTTACAGGGGGTCAGAACTAAGGTAATACAGGACTACTTGTTGAATAGTGGGTTGCCAGTCTTAAACACGACGGACACTGCTACCCTTGAAGACCAAATATCTGAAACAGTTAAGGCAGTAAGGCAATAAGTTAAAATAATACATTAATAAATTATTATTTCAAATGATCTTCCTTATTTCCGAAATTCGCAAACTTATTCGGAACGTATTATTTCAAATGATCTTCCTTATTTCCGAAATTCGGAAAAAATTATCTTCCTTATTTCTGAAATTCGGAAATAAGAAAGAACATTTGAAATAATAATAAATAACTATTAAATTGTAGGTATTGGAATTTTCTTGAAAATATGGCTATTAATGATACATTTCATATTTAAGTTCACTAACAGCCAAACTTTCAATGAAATTATAATTATAATGAGTTAAAATAATACATGTATAACTTATTATTTCAAATGTTCTACCTATTTCCGAATTTCTGAAATTCGAGAAATAAGAAAGAACATTTGAAATAATAATAGCTTATAATAATTTATAATAAGTTAAAATAATACATTAATAACTTATTATTTCAAATGATCTTCCTTATTTCCGAAATTTGGAAACTTATTCGGAACTTATTATTTCAAATGATCTTCCTTATTTCCGAAATTCATAAAAAATTATCTTCCTTATTTCCGAAATTCGGAAATAAGAAAGAACGTTTGAAATAATAATAGCTTATTATTATTTATAATGAGATAAAATAACACATGTATAACTTATTATTTCAAATGTTCTTTCTTATTTCTGAATTTCCGAAATTCGGAAATAAGAAAGAACATTTGAAATAATAATAGCTTATAATAATTTATAATAAGTTAAAATAACACATTAATAACTTATTATTTCAAATGATCTTCCTTATTTCCGAAATTTGGAAGCTTATTGGGAACTTATTATTTCAAATGATCTTCCTTATTTCCGAAATTCAGAAAAAATTGTCTAACTTATTTCCGAAATTCGGAAATAAGAAAGAACATTTGAAATAATAATAAATACCTATTCAATTATAGGTATTGGGATTGTCTTGAAAATATGGCTACTGTATTAATGATAAATTTCATATTTAAATTCACCAACAGCCAAACTTTCAAGGAAATTCCAATACCTATAATCGAATAGTTATTTATTATTATTTCAAATGTTCTTTCTTATTTCCGAATTTTGGATATAAGGAAGAATATATGAAATAATAAGTTATTAATTTATTATTTTACATTATTATAAATTATAATAAGCTATTATTATTTCAAATGTTCTTTATTTCCGAATTTCGGAAATAAGGAAGAACATTTGAAATATTTAGTCGATGATTTATTATTTTAACTTATTATACATTATAATAAGCCATTATTATTTCAAATGTTCTTCCTTATTTTTGACTTTTGCAGTGTGACTGTATATATGCATACTGTATGTATGTATGTATGTATGTATGTGTGTGTATACTGGGTGTGTATATTGTATGTATATTGTATGTATACACACAGTATACATACAATATACATACAATATACACACAGTATATACACACACTCAGTACACACACACATACATACATACATACATACAGTATGCATATATACAGTCACACACTGCAAAAGTCGGAAATAAGGAAGAACATTTTAAATAATAATAGCTTATTATAATTTATAATACGTTAAAATAATAAATTAATAACTTATTATTTCAAATATTCTTCCTTATTTCCAAATTTCCAAAATTCTGAAATTCGGAAATAAGAAAGAACATTTGAAATAATAATGAATAACTTTTAAATCATAGGTATTGGAATTTTCTTGAAAATATGGCTATTAGTGATACATTTCATATTTAAGTTCACTAACAGCCAAACTTTAAAGGACATTCTAATAATTATAATGTAATAGTTATTAGTAAATTATTATTTCAAATGTTCTTAGTCATTTTTGAATTTTCGGATTTCAGAATTTCAGAATTTCAGATTTTCAGCTGTTCCAATTGCCAATTTTCAGAATTACCGCAATTGCCGAATTACCACGAATTTCCAAATTTCGGATTTCCAAATTTTATCATTTCTGAATTTCCTAATTCTGAATTTTTTAATTTCCGAATTTCTGAATTCCGAATTTTTTCAATTTCCGAATTTCCAAAAAAAATAAAAAAATGAAAAAAACGAAAATGAAAAAAAACTATTTTTTCAGCCATGCACAAGTCTATAGGACATGGCGGCCCTGGCATGTTTTCAGGTTGTCAGATGAGTACAAGACCTTAATTGGAAACTTATCCACACCCACTGTCACCTTGGATATAGTAAGGGGCCAAACTGGTCTATCTTGGAGGTCGTTGCCTTTATCACTGGGTTTCCCTTTTTCTCTATTTCTTTTCCTTTCTCCCTACTTTCTCTGTTTCATCTCTTTCTTTTACCTCTCTTGTTTGTTACAGATTGTACGAGACTGTTAGAATGTCTTTAACTTGTGGTTAATATACTGCCAGTTGCTATCTAGAGACGAATATATAATAATAATTTTCCAATGACAATTCATGATCTGCCGATAATTTTGATATCCCAGTGCATGACCTGGAAAACCAGGTGATTTGTATAATTTTCTGCGATGTAACAACATCTCATCGATGTATATTTCTGATGACTCAATAAAAGTTTAATGTTTAACTAATCCCAGTCCCACTAGTCCCTAACCACTAACCTTAATCCCAGTCCCACTAGTCCTTAACCTTAATCCCAGTCCCACTAGTCCCTAACCACTAGCCATAACCCTAATCCCAGTCCCACTAGTCCCTAACCACTAACCCTAACCCTAATCCCAGTCCAACTAGTCTCTAACCACTAACCCTAATCCCAGTCCCACTAGTCCCTAACCACTAACCCTAATCCCAGTCCCACTAGTCCCTAACCACTAACCCTAATCCCAGTCCCACTAGTCCCTAACCACTAACCCTAACTCTAATCCCAGTCCCACTAGTCCCTAACCCTAACCCTAATCCCAGTCCCACAAGTCCCTAACCACTAGCCATAACCCTAATCCCATTCCCACTAATCCCTAACCACTAACCCTAATCCCAGTCCCAATAGTCCGTAACCACTAATCCTAACCCTAATCCAAGTCCCACTAGTCCCTAACCACTAACCCTAACCCTAATCCCAGTCCCACTAGTCCCTAACCACTAACCCTAACCCTAATCCCAGTCCCACAAGTCCCTAACCACTAGCCATAACCCTAATTCCAGTCCCACTAGTCCTTAACCACTAACCCTAATCCCAGTCCCAATAGTCCCTAACCACTAACCCTAACCCTAACCCAAGTCCCACTAGTCCCTAACCACTAACCCTAACCCTAATCCCAGTCCCACTAGTCAAATAACCACTTACCCTAATCCTAACCCCAGTCCCACTAGTCCCTAACCACTAACCCTAACCCTAATTCCAGGCCCTATCACTGAACTCAACCCCAATCCCCGAGTTCTTAAGACCACCGTCACTACTGGCCATGACATGTGTAGGGTGGTGCTTCATCTACCATTTAACCCAGCATTCTGCAGCACATTGGTCCCTGTACAAGCCAAGGAGATGGTTTCCTCTCTTCATCGCTGGTACAGACCCTTTTATGGGCAGTACAGCAGCCTGAGGGGCAGTGACTTATACCGGGTCTCCCTTTGTGCAGCCTGGGATAAAGATGGGAGGGAGAGGTGCAACGTCCTAGCCCCACACTATTGGACCCACACATCGCAGCTAGCGCCATCATTCTTCACGATACTGACCTCTCCCCTTTCTCTGTCTGGCAAATTAGGCAGCCGCAGGGCCCCTGTGAGCATGTGGCCTTAGGCGACAGCCTAATTTGCCTAATTAAAGGGCCGCCTCTGCTAATCATAATCACAATATTCCTCAAATTACATATTTCAAATGCATGCATTGTACTATATGTGATAAATAAACACATAATACAATTATGCAGGAAAATTTATGTTTATTTGACAATACGAGGCATGTTACAAACACTTGGCAAAAGTAATTACACTACTTTCCTAATGATATAGAATGGAAACATTCAAATCAAAGGTTACCTGACTATTAACATATTAATGTGCATAAGCTTGTAGAACTAAATCATATCTCCTTGCCAACTAAATTCACCAGCAGGACTCAAAAAGTAGTCTGCTAAATGATCTCTGATTGTGAAACCCACAGTGGGACCACACACACACGGATAATCAACTGGTTCCAAATTGTGGGATAATGTGTCCTCGAAATGAATGCCATCTTTTTCTCTAACCAGATTATGCAGCACAATTGCAGCCTTTATAATTTTGCAGGCATTTTCAACCTTAAGGTTTATAGGTTTTTGGAAAATTTGCCATTTGTTAGCTAAGATTCATAAAGAGCATTCTATAAGCCTGCATGCTCTACAGAGGCGATAATTAAAGATTTGCTTCCGTATGTCTAAATTTCTCTGCGAGTAAGGCTTCATTAAATGTTCATTTATAGCAAAAGCATCACCAGCCACAAAAAAATAAGGCATATCTGGACTTTGTGTTCCAGGCAATGCCTGATTATCTGCCAAATCAAGTATGTTTTCAGCAAGACGCTGACCAAATTTCGAATTTTGCAAGACAGAGCAGTTCGGAAAGTTGGTCTTTATCCAAAACAATTGGCAATATCTTTCCATCTTTCTTTGTTTGGAACAGGCATCAATGTTGTGTGAAGTTTCCAGATTGCATCACAAGTTTCCTTTACAATATTACTTATAGTTGATATTCCTGTGCGAAATTCATATTGTAATAAAGTTTAACTATTTCCTGTTGCAAGATACCTGTAAAATATAAATAACATGTTTGGGATCTCTTTTAGTTTGTCTTCTTAAAACAAGATGGAAAACAATGAAAGATAATTTCAGAAGAGAACTAAATAAACAGAAAAAAACCAAGAGTGGTTCTGGAGGAGGGAAATCCAGTATACTGCCATTTTATGGAAATACAGTTCTTAAAGCCAGTTATTGACATGAGACCGTACGTATAGATCATTTGGAGAATAGGTCTCCAAAAAGGTGGCTGCACACTATCCAAAAATGTGCATATATACACTGTGTGCAGAATTATTAGGCAAATGAGTATTTTGACCACATCATCCTCTTTATGCATGTTGTCTTACTCCAAGCTGTATAGGCTCGAAAGCCTACTACACACCAGTTTTATGAGTAAACGGATTATTAAGACGTGTGTCACATATATACGTGTAAAAACCTATCACACGTCGGTGGAAAAACCTCTGGATAAGAGGTTTACTAGATATGCATGCCAGAGTACAGTTATTGACCGAAATTCTTGACATAAAGGTATTTTACCGTCATATGACCTAAAGGGAGGAGGTCTTGGTGAGAACCAAAAAAAGACAAATAAATCAAGAGAAGACTTTAATAGAAAGTAACAAAAGGTAGAACAAAATTCTTCTGTTTGATTTTCTCTAGGGTTTGTACAATAAATATAAAATGTCCATAGAA
>BLSH010230367.1:137146-152425 GCA_018402905.1 Glandirana rugosa
TACACCTCTCTGAACAGTGTCTGGGAGGCTGTGGTTGCTGCTGCACGCAATGTTGATGGTGAACAGATCAAAACACTGACAGAATCCATGGATGGCAGGCTTTTGAGTGTCCTTGCAAAGAAAGGTGGCTATATTGGTCACTGATTTGTTTTTGTTTTGTTTTTGAATGTCAGAAATGTATATTTGTGAATTTTGAGATGTTATATTGGTTTCACTGCTGAAAATAAATAATTGAAATGGGTATATATTTGTTTTTTGTTAAGTTGCCTAATAATTATGCACAGTAATAGTCACCTGCACACACAGATATCCTCCTAAAATAGCTACAACTAAAAACAAACTAAAAACTACTTCCAAAAATATTCAGCTTTGATATTAATGAGTTTTTGGAATCATTGAGAACATGGTTGTTGTTCAATAATAAAATTATTCCTCAAAAATACAACTTGCCTAATAATTCTGCACTCCCTATATATATATATATATATATATATTTATATATATATATATATATTTAACTAAGTATCATTATCTAATTATAATCTTTTTAATTACAGAACAGAAAGTAATATAAATTTGGAGACTGCGGAAGAGGTGAATACATGCGAGGAGGTTGAACAGGTCAGAGATTCACCTTTACTTTTTGAGGATGAGGAGATAGTACATTCACCAGAGCCAGAAAGACCAAGGGCAAGACCCCGAAACAAAGCCCAGCAGGCAGATGAGTTTATACAGGTGGTGAAAAAGCTAATTTCATCACAAAAAGAGGAGCTGGCAGAGATTGCCTCCTTCACCCGCAGCCTAAACCCTCTCATCGCTAAGGTTGATCCAACTCACCAATGCAACCTGAGGGTCGACATGATCAGGCTGGTCCAATCTTATATAAATAAGCCTACTGTACCACCACCAATTGCACAAGCAAATGAGCATGTGCATACATATGGGAGATATGACTTTCCTGCAACACAGGGAGTCTATGAGCCAAGGAATATGATGAATCCCTCGACATCAAGTTCCAGCAATGTTATGCCACCTCCACCTTATAGCAATATGCGTTACCAGGCAGGGCAATACGAAATGCACACCTTCAGGCCCCATCCCCAACATCGCCCTCCTCCCCCACGAGAGGAGGCACAACTTATGCAAAGTTCATATCACAACCTTTAATTTTGTGAATCATTCTACATGTTGTACCAAAACATTATTGCACCAAAACCCTACAGTTATGTTAAAGAATAATATATTTTTTGTCTTTTTCATAGTGATTGTTGCACTATATATGTTTTTTGATTGCAAATAAAGACCTATCTGTCTTATAATTTGGATTACATAATGCACATGTTGTGCAATTTATAAATAAATTTTTTGTCGCAAACATTGTTGGCATTGTTTTTATTCTCAAGTTTTGAATATTTATTGTGCATGGATCAATATTCCTTATCACAGAGTAATGAGCAAATGCTCACACGGTGAGACTGCGAGCCTGCAATTGGTATCCTGTCTTGTCAAATCTTGGATCAACATCGAAAGTAGAATATCAAATCTGTAATATCAAAAAATTGGGTATGAATGACTAGTAGTCCTGGGATTAGGATTAGAGTTAATGGTTAGGGACTAGTGGGACTGGGATTAGGGTTAGTGGTTATGGACTAGAGGGACTGGGACAATGTTACTTATGTTGATATGCTCATCCGTGTGTAGTTTCAGAACTTGACAGGATGCTCTCTCAGATCATTATACAACAACGCAAATTGTCCCCTTTTTGAGTGTGTTTGGAGGATAGGATGTACCCAATAGCGATGTTGCTGACTATGTGTGAGCATATTTTGCCAAAATATCAGCACTAACATCAGCAGCAGTTCATAATACTCCATCTTGTCTCTTTTTTTGTCTCCAGCAACTAGTTACCAGGAAGTAAACTGCATGTGAAGAATGGTGGGTGAGCTTATTATAACACTACAACGCTTTAAAAATGCTTTAAAAACGCTATTAGCGGTGTGCTATTTTAGCATTAGCGCCACAATAGCGCGGTCAAAACGCACAAATAATATTGAGCGTTGTATCGATGTTGGATAGGCGCTGTAATAACACTCCAGTGTGAAAGGGGCATAAAGGAGAGTTTTTTCTGGAGGAAATGCTCTTAGCAAACATGTCCTTGATACCCAAGCAAAACAAGGATCATACTTTACCTCAAAATTATAGACCTATATCAGTTATAAACAATGACTTGAATATTTTCTGCAGAATACTAGCCAATAGACTTTCAGTCATTATCCCTCAACTCATTTCCCCGTATCAATCAGACTTTATCCCGGGCCATCTTATCACTGATAATATCCGCTTAGTATCCAATATAATACAAGAAGCTAAAATTCATTCTAAATCAGTTTTATTATTAAGTTTGGATATCAACAAGGCCTTCGATAGTGCCTCTTGGAACTACTTAGACGAAATCCTGAAAAGATACAGCCTCTTGGGAGAATTCTTGCATGCCTTCCATGCGCTATACCATAAACCCCACACTAGGGTTCGGTTGCCTGGTTGTAACTCAGAATTTTTTGAGGTGGGGAGGGGGACATGCCAGGGCTGTTCCCTCTCCCCACTTCTTTTTGGACTCGCTATCGAACCCCTGGCCATATCTATACTACAAAATCCTGACATTGCTGGATACAGTGCACATAACAACACATATTAGCTCAGTATGTATGCAGACCACATGATCCTTTTTATTACTCAACCTAATATTGCACTACCAAATTTACTACAAACATTAAACCTTTTTTCATCATGTTCCGGATTAACAATCAATATCTCAAAATCAATAGGCATGCCAATTAACATATGTCCCTCTCTTATAGACTCCATCCGTACATTTGGGACGACATGCCCTCAAAAAATTACTTACCTTTGTTTGGAAAGCTTAGAGACACTTTAAAAACTTGGAAAACATTCCATATTTCATTCTTAGGAAAAATTACAGCTATTAAAATCATAATTCTCCCCAAATTTTATACTTATTTAGGGCACTCCCAAATAAAATCAATAAATCTCTAATCACAAAATTCCAATCAGATATTAATACATTTATTTGGTCTAACAAACACCCTCACCTCCCAAAAAATGTTCTGTATAGTCCACAAATCAAAGGTGGGCTGGGTCTCCCGGACTTATGGTCATATTTCTTATCGGCCAGGTGGGCCCAAATGGCGCAATGGCATATTTATAATTCCAAAGTTCCATGGATCCAATTTGAAAAAAATGCTATTTCTCCATATTCATTATCAATCAAAATCTCTGAAATTCAAAAATGTGGTAGTCCTTCACTCCTACCAAGTATGGAACCAATGTCATAGTCAATTTAATCTTGTCTCCCCTTCCACCCCATTCACCTCTTTTATTGGAGACCCTACTTTCACTCCTGGCTTGATGAATTATATAGATTTCACATGGTGGATAGATAATAATCTTACCCATTTGTCAAAATGTATTGAAAAGTCAAGTCTTGTATCTTTCTCTTCACTAAAAATGAAATACCAAGTACCAAATGAAGAATTCAGGAAATATATTCACATCAGACATTTCTATAACACTTACTTCGAAACTACAAACAATACCCCATACTAATTTTTCAAAAAAAATGTCTTAACTACCCTAGAAAAACAGGTTTAATCTCAGAAATATATTCAAATTTAACATCCCTATATGCTCAAGGAAAATTTTCATATATGAGAAAATGGGAGACAGAATGCAACATTACATTATTGCAAGAGAACTGGGAAGAATGCACCATAAATTTACGCAGATGCACATAATCTATAACAATAAGAGAAACAGCCACCAAATTATTCAAAAGATGGTATTACACTCCTACCAAGCTTCATGTCATGTTTCCCACAATTTCACCATCCTGTTTTAGAGAATGCAATAACCCCGGTTAATTTTTCCATGTTTTTGGGATTGTCCAAAAATCTTGTTTCTTTGGTCTCACCTTGAACAATTTGCCTCCAAAATATCAAACAATGAAATTCACCTAAATCTCTCTAACTGCATTCTTTTCACACAAATCCCAGGTTTAAATACAAGTTACCAAAGCCTCATACACTCCATATGTGTTTCCATTCACTGGCTGATAGCCTTTCACTGGAAATCTTCTGTAGTTCTCCTTCCCCAACTGAGAGACAGAATAAACAGTATAGTCAATATGGAATGAATTTTTCATACATTGTATAATACAATGCATATTTTTAACCGCAAATGGGATCCTTGGTTTTCTCTCTCAAAAGACTATCTCCATTAGATAACTTACCACCGTTTCTACTATACAAAGGCACTAATACAATTTTTCTAACTTGATGTCTAGTAGTTAAGATTGTAGTAAAGTACAATGTAGGAATACCGCGCTCATATAGCAGTTTTCAACACATAGAGAGATATCTCTCATGTGTGACACATGTGCTGTTAATTGGATCACACCAGAGACAGTACCCACTGCCAGATTTTAATCATAGCGCCAAAGAAACATGTACAATAAACAGAGTATTATTCATCATATGTCCTTAGGCTAGTGAGTGGAATTCAAAAACATGATGGAAATAAATCCTGATCAAAATAATGATGGTCCCAATAATTCAAGTGTGGGTGAAGACAAACAATAAAATGTTCACTGTAAGGAGCTCCTATTGGATGTCTGCGGAATCTGCTGGTGTTCCCACTTACCAGAACTCCCTGACCTAAAGGCCAGTGTGCCTAGGGAGAATCCCTTATTGGTGGTCAGATGTATGCCTTTCCCGGCCGGCCCAACAAAACCCCACTTACCAGATGGCGATTCCAACAAATCTATGGAGTGGGTACTCGCTTGATTTAGTGTAGAGGTAGACAGCCGTCCGTGCCAGGGTAACAATCGGAAAGACAAAACAAAAAAACCGGGGCGGAACAATGGTGAAGTACGTTCCAATAAAAAAGCATTTATTAAAAACAAACCAATCCAACAACAAAGTGCGGCCGTCCTAACATGGAGGAACGGGCGCACTATAAAGGAGATTAAAGACAAAAATATTTAAAAACAAAGACGCATGGAACTGGGGAACGCCAACAGCGCTCTGCCTATGTTCCTAAGAGCGGAAGTGACATGCAAAACCCTCGCCACCCGACGCGGCGTTTCGTTGACAACCCGTCAACTTCCTCAGGGGTCATAGGGTCATCCATGTAACCCTATCCATCCTATCCATGTGACCATCAATTTTTATTTTTGGACATTTTGATGTTTTACACGCTTTACAGCGTTTACAGTAGAAGAAGCCTTTCAAATAGAGATGAGCGAACTTCTAGAAGTCCAGGTTCTGCTGGTTCGGCCGAACTTCGGGACAAAGTCCGAGTTCGGGTCCGGACAGAACCCGAACTTTGTCCCGGACCCCGAACCCCATTGAAATCAATGGGGACACAGACTTTTAGGCACAAAAAAGGCTGTAAAATAGTCCTGGAAGGTCCTAGAGGTCTGCAAAAGGAAGGAAATGTGGGTAAGGGTGGGACAAGTGACCTACAAAGAAATGGGGACAGGGAAATAACTTTAAATATTTAAAAAAAACTAAAAACATAAAAAATGCAAAAATGGAGATCATCTTCAAAATGGGTCTGAAAAGTATTAATTAACGGTAGAGGCCATAGAACTGTTCTAAAATCATCTTCAAACTGTGTCAAAAAAGTATAAATAAGCCGGGAGTACCCATATCACTGTTCTGCAAAATGTGTGTGTCACTTTAAATGAAACCGAGAATAAGTGAACATCTGTTATGCAAACTTATCTAAAGTCTGTGTGTCACTTTAAATGAAACCGTGAATCAGTGCACATCTGTTCTGCAAAATTCTTTAAAGTCTGTGTGTCACTTTAAATGAAACCGTGAATCAGTGCACATCTGTTCTGCAAAATACTTTAAAGTGTGTATGTCACTTTAAATGAAACTGTGAATCAGTGCACATCTGTTCTGCAAAATTCTTTAAAGTCTGTGTGTCACTTTAAATGAAACCGTGAATCAGTGCACATCTGTTCTGCAAAATACTTTAAAGTGTGTGTGTCACTTTAAATGAAACCGTGAATCAGTGCACATCTGTTCTGCAAAATACTTTAAAGTCTGTGTGTCTCTTTAAATGAAACCGTGAATCAGTGCACATCTGTTCTTCACACTTCTGTTTAGTCTGTGTCACTTTTATTATAGCCGCTAATCAGTGCACGTCTGTTCTTCACACTTCTGTTTAGTCTGTGTCACTTTTATTATACTAACATTAGGTCCAGAAAATTAAGTTTGTTATGACTCCAATTTGCAGTAAACTTTAAACCATAGTCGTTTTGATTAATATTCTGAAGAAAAGATTCCAGCTCTTCAATAGAGCCCTCCCACAGAATTACGATATCATCTATGAATCGTTTGAAAAAAGTCAGTTGTGGGTAATGGTCAGTATAAATGTTGTCATGTTCCCATTGGTTTAGGAGGATGTTGGCCACACTGGGGGCATACTTGGCCCCCATGGCCACACCCTTTATCTGCTGAAAAAAGGAGCCATTGTGCCAAAAATAATTATTTGGCATGGCCAAAGATAGAACGTCCAAAATAAACCTAATTTGTTCATCCTTGAGTTGAGTTCTTTCCCTAAGGGCTTTTACGGTGGCACAAAGGACGTCATTATGATTTAGGTTGGTATATAACGATTCAATATCAATTGTGACAATCAGGGTATTAGCCCCAACCTTAATCTGTCGGAGAAGGTTAATAAGATGTTTGCTATCCTGTAAATACGAAATACCAGACTGCACTATTGGTTGCAGAAAATGATCGATGTATTCACCCACCCGGGAGAACACCGAATTGATGCCACTAACAATGGGTCTCCCGGGGGGTGAGCACTGTCCTTATGGATCTTAGGCAGTTGGTAAATCACCGGGATCCTGGGGGACTCGATCTGAAGATATTTAGCCTCTTTCTTCGTTAGAATACCCCTTCTGGAGGCCCTCTTAACCAAGTTCTTTACCAAAGTTTTTAATTTATTTGTTGGATTACCTTTTAGTTTCTGATAGGTGGTGACATCATTTACCAGTCTATCTAGTTCTTTGTTGTAATCTTCTTTTCTTAGAATCACAACTCCTCCCCCTTTATCTGCTGCTCTTATTACAATGTTTTTCTTTTTTTCTAAGGATCTAATACCATTAAGGATGTTTCTATTCATTCTACCATTTTTGTTTTTATATTTAGTTGGTTTCAAATACTTCATGTCTTTTGTGACCATTGTTTTAAAGACTTCCAGAAATTGATCGCTGGATTTTTTTGGGTTAAACGTGGACTGATTTCTCAACCCACTATTAACACATTCTCTTTCTTCCCCATTCTGATCGCATGGTTTATTATAAAAATGTTTTTTAATGTTTAATTTCCTGATGAATTTTTCTGTGTCTATAAAGACATCAAAAGGATCGATGTCTCTATCAGGAGCAAATTTTAGACCCTGATATAAGACAGCTAACTCATCAGGGGTAAACGTCTCATCACTGAGATTGAAAATCCCTGATTGGGTTATTCTCTTTTTCTTTTTGTTTTTCTGTCCCCCTCTATTTCCTCTACTTCTTCTCTTGAATTGTTTCGATTCCAACCATTCCCCTGATATTGTCCCTGATAATTTTGAGGTGGTCTCCACATATGATAGTCTCCTCCCCCTCTCTGCTGGTGAAAACCTCTTCCATACCCTCGTGTTGGACGAGTACCTCGTCAAGGACCCCTCCAGCCACCCCTTGGGGGATCCCCGTAACCAAACCTCGGAAAACCCCCCCGGGCGGGCCGGCCCCCATAAGGGGTACCTTGAGATTCCAATGGATGAAGACTATTTGACGTGGGTATGGCATAATCCAATGGGCCAGTTTCACAATTATATGACCCATCTTTTCCACCGCTATGGTGGAAAGGTCTTGGGGTTCTCGGGGTGTGTCCTCCACGGTTTCGTGAGGCAAGACCTCCTCTGGCACCCCGAGGGGAGTTCCGTGTTGGTGTTTCTCTTAATATCGGTCTTAACTGAGTGGAACCCTGGGGGGGCTTCCTCCCCACCTTTATCGCTTCTCAGATTTTTTCCAGTATTATCTAAACACTGGTTCGCTAGTTCTTGCCACTTATAGACTTTTTTATCTTTATAGTCTTGGCAATCCCGTTGGTATTTCTTAATTTTTTTATTCTTAGTATCTCTATCTAATTTCTCTAGAAACTTTTAGATTTGGGTGTTTTTATCTTTATATTCAGCTGAATCTTTATGTGGAATCAAAGCCTCCTTTAATTCCATAATCTGTTTCTCTAATATACCCAATTTTACCTTTCTTCTAGTAAGGATGAGTTGTAGTAGTTTTTGTTCATTTCCATTGAAAAAACGAAACCATTCCTCATCCAATTCTGGCATTTCTAAGCCATCATTGGGCCCTAGGTCCCACCTTAAGCGTCTAGGGGTCATGTTATTTGCAGCATATTGCTCCAATGTGGCTATATCCCAACTCACTCTGATTTTTTTATCTAACACGTTTTTCAAAGATTTAAAGTCGGCTTCAAGGTCTTTGTATGCAGTGTCATTCTGTGAGGAGAACACACCTGCAAAATCGGACCGCCAATCAAAGATGTCCATTGGCAGCGGGGTAAAAACCAATAATGGAGAAAATTAAACAAAAAATATGTACAACCCGCGCCTGTGTATACACATGCATTCACTTCCTTCCCCTTCATAATTTTTATTGCCTCCATGAGAGGGTTCACGTTTGATAAATACGCCATTCTCATCCGTTGGGATAGAGGTCGCTATTTCTAATTTTACTTTCCACACATTTGACACTGAGGTCATTTGGACCATATTCTAGTAATTTTATCCTCCTTTCAAGAGGTTGTACACATATATTTAACATTTTTTCTGTCAAAACATTTTTTTCTGTAAGATGCTAATTCTAACTTCACAGGTAGAGGTCGCTATTTATTGTTTTCACACCACAACTTGCATTACTAGGTATTCTGATTACAATGCAATGACAGGTGAGCACTCTAGAGCGGAATTGTATTTAAACAGGAAGTGACATGGATGACCCTATGACCCCTGAGGAAGTTGACGGGTTGTCAACGAAACGCCGCGTCGGGTGGCGAGGGTTTTGCATGTCACTTCCGCTCTTAGGAACATAGGCAGAGCGCTGTTGGTGTTCCCCAGTTCCATGCGTCTTTGTTTTTAAATATTTTTGTCTTTAATCTCCTTTATAGTGCACCCGTTCCTCCATGTTAGGACGGCCGCACTTTGTTGTTGGATTGGTTTGTTTTTAATAAATGCTTTTTTATTGGAATGTACTTCACCATTGTTCCGCCCCGGTTTTTTTGTTTTGTCTTTCCGATTGTTACCCTGGCACGGACGGCTGTCTACCTCTACACTACATCAAGCGAGTACCCACTCCATAGATTTGTTGGAATCGCCATCTGGTAAGTGGGGTTTTGTTGGGCCGGCCGGGAAAGGCATACATCTGACCACCAATAAGGGATTCTCCCTAGGCACACTGGCCTTTAGGTCAGGGAGTTCTGGTAAGTGGGAACACCAGCAGATTCCGCAGACATCCCTTAGGAGCTCCTTACAGTGAACATTTTATTGTTTGTCTTCACCCACACTTGAATTATTGGGACCATCATTATTTTGATCAGGATTTATTTCCATCATGTTTTTGAATTCCACTCACTAGCCTAAGGACATATGATGAATAATACTCTGTTTATTGTACATGTTTCTTTGGCGCTATGATTAAAATCTGGCAGTGGGTACTGTCTCTGGTGTGATCCAATTGACAGCACATGTGTCACACATGAGAGATATCTCTCTATGTGTTGAAAACTGCTATATGAGCGCGGTATTCCTACATTGTACTGATGCCCTTTGTGTAACCTGTTTAGTTATATGTTTGTACCAGCTGCTCGTTTAAATTTTATGTTAATTTTATTTTATTTTAATTTTACTTATATTGCTTGCATCTTTCCACAGGCGCAGGTTGTACATATTTTTTGTTTAAGATTATAGTAAACTTTATGATTATATTCACACGCTCTTTGTACGCTGGATACTGTATAATATTGATTTCTGTTACTGATTTCTTCTCTCTTGTCATGTCATAAACTCACATTTTGTACCATTATTCTGTTTATACCAAATAAAAGTTTGTAAACAAAAAAAGAACCCCAAAGTAATTTTTTGATAATGTTCAGCATATGTTTATAGAATTTGTATGGCAAAAGGCTAAACCAAGACTTGCACACCATATCCTTACAAGGTCTAAATTGGAAGGGGGATTAGGCTTACCCAATTTAAGGATTTATTATGAGGCAATTGCCCTAACCATACACAGTAAAAATAGTGAAGAGCAATCACAAAAAATAAAACAATTAAATAAATATATATGTGATAATAACTTCATACAGTGCCCCCTAGTGGCTAAAGTAAAGTGTGTCAATCAACTAATGTATCAAGGTAGGTAAAAGGAATATATATATATCATAAATAATAAAACTATATAGTGAAATTGATAGGCATAATCATGAAAGTAGCAAGGCAAAAAGCTTTAAAACAGTAAAACCAGTGTCACAATAAATAAACAAAGTGGTAAGTGTCCATAAAGTGCTAGTAAAATTGACTCAGTGATATAACTCCTGCCCAATAAAGCAATAGTGCACGATCCCTGCCACCAAAAGGAGTCCAGATAAGTGTCCTTTCTGTAGAAAAAAGTGCTTCCAGGTGCAGGCACACACCACCAAGCAATATACTGCGCTCACCTCCAGGGGTGACCCCAACTTGGGTCAAGTCGCACGATCCCCACTGGGGCACAATCCTCCTCGCATACAGGTGCGCGGTGTATCCCAATGTATCATGTATCCATATAGCATATAAAACAGAGAAAACCTCACATAGAGCTGAATCGTTTACAACATGTACTTTAATAAAAAAGGGTATAAAAACACTCTCATGACAATGTGTACTAACACCGGTACACTCGGGTATTGCATTTGACATAAATCACAATGGTGACCATGTAGCAGAGTGCTCACAGCTGCTGCTGGGTGCACAGCCAACACTACCAGAAGGTCATGAGGCTCCTCCCCGACACATTTCGTCACTGGTCATGTGACTTTATCAAGGGGTGTGTGCTCTGTGACGTTCCTTCACTTATATAGTAGCTTCGGCCGCCAGTAATTTGAAACTGTGTCCACCATTATTGCTAAGGGAGGGCGCGGAAAAAACAGGAAAAACCAAGCATCATGCAAGGAAAATGCAATCACCCGCAAACATATGCTAATACCAAGCAGTGTATGCTCGTATGATGCGCATCCAATTTCCGTAATAGAGCCCGGTCGCCCATGCTTAGAAACTGCGATCGTCATTGCCTCTAAGGGCATGAGCATAGGCGTCACTGAGGGCACGAGTATAGGCGTCACCGAGGGCGGGTCCGCTCCCCTCCAACGAACGTACGGACTCACCAATACCTGCATATCCGGATGCAAAACAAGTGTATACGGGGTGCCATTTTCTTGGAGGTTAGATAAGGTTCTAGTAAGTTCCCATTTAATAGAACGGGACGCAAGGTCCCTAAATAACAGGAAATAATCAAAAAATATAACTTATTTTTAAATTTTATAAAAAGAAGAAATACTTCAAAATTTGAATTAAAAACTAGCAGAACCAAAAAGTAAAAATACATAAAATAAAAACACAATCAGTGGCATAGAGTACGGTAAGCACTGATGTCTGAAGCCGCAAGCAGCTGCTGCTGGAATTTACAACCATATGCATAGTACATAATATAAAATTAAAACTAAGGGCTAATTACTGTGTAGAACTAATTAATTGTATACAGTAAATAATAAGTAAAATGAGGACTGCTTCATATATAATAGCATAGAACCAAACCCTACAAATATGTAAAAAGAAGTATAAAAATATTCATGTATGCACAGAGTACATGAACAGATATAGAAAAATATTAAAAAAATATATAAAATGTATATTAAAAAATTATATATAAATATATGTGTGCTGATAAAAACTTGGCCTCAAGGTAGTTAAATGTAGTGTGAAGGAAAAAAGAAAAAAAAGAAAAAAAAAAACTAATAATCAGAAAGGAAGCAATTTAAATCAAAATCCACATTTAACCTCTTTGGTCTTAAAGATTGCATCTCATATATCCACCATGATTCACGTTGGCTAAGGGTTTTGGTTTTATCAGACCCTCTCCACTGCCTACGTTACATCTCGATTCCCCAAAAACTCAACTCTAACGTACTTTTATTGTGAACATCCCTAAAATGCCTAGATAAATTATGCTCTTTAAAACCGATCTTGATGTTATGTATGTGTACCTGGATTCTTTTAGACAGTTTACGTTTAGTTCTACCAATGTATTGCATCTTGCATGGACATTGGATACAGTATACAACTCCTTCTGTTTCACATGTGATTAGATCCCTTATCTCTTATCTCATACTGCCTGTTGGTGGTGGTAGAGGTAAAGGTTTTTCTTTTTTTCAGATTGCCCAAAGTGTTCATACAACCTGCGCACCCATCGCACCCATAGAAACCTTTATGTTCAAGGAAGGTGGGCCGTCTGGTTTTTGGTGGGTCAATAACACTTTTGACTAATCTGTCCCTCAAATTGGGGGCCTGCAGGTAAATGAATTGAGGTCTAGGTGGAAGTAATGACTTCATTTCACTATCTTTCAAAAGGATAGGCCAGTGCTTGCGGATAATATTTTCAACTTGTTTTGCTTGTCTATTGAAGTCTAATAATATGGCTTATCTGGATTTTTAATGTTGTTATGATCTCATTTTAGTCTAAAACTTTTCACTGTTTCTAAATGCATTATTTTCATACCTGTTTATTATTATTATTCACATAAAGTGTAACTACATACATATATGGTTATATAAAAAGGGTGTATTGCGCTTAGGATTTGGTTACTCAGCTGCTGCCCTCCAATAATTCCCTCCCGTGGGTGGGATTGATGTATGGTATTTAGTATAGTTGGATATGGCGCTGCCTGAGTATGGGATTTTGAATGTAAATTGAAAAATGTGCTAGCATGGTGTGCTAGTATGGGGGTGTACCTTTCCCAATATACAAAGCTCCTAAGGTGCAACCCTCTTGAGTAACGTTATATTTTATAAAGTGCATGTGTGCTCAAATAAATTCATGTGACTCTTAATATTCCAAGGTGGCATATTATGATAAACAATTGGGTGAAAACATAAATCTGACTAGTGATTTATGCAGATGTATACACCATTAAAAAAATCATCAAATAATCTCAAATAACAAATAGTTCAATAATGTGCTAGTATGCATGTGCTAGTATATCTGGAAAACAGAGGTGATTCTTTTATATTCCTGGTATAAGGACTGAAAAGGTATGTTCATAACAGTCTGTATGATTTAATCATAGGCAAATGTTCACAGTTTGCTTTAGTTCCTGTTATTTCTAAAAAGCCCAAGGATGTCAGATCCAAGATCTCAATTCTTCTCCAGATGTACAACATATAATAACTCTTCATGCAGTTTAAAGTGTTCAGTGCTCAGAAGTACTCGTCCTCTACACTCCTATTCTTAGAAACAATTATTGTGAGGAAGTGTTGTTCACGCGTGCTCCCCTGTGGTCCCCTCCTTACCAGAGGGCACTACCCCTGCAGGGGTAAAGTGCTTATCTTTTAATCCACTGTTGCTCCTCGCGATGGTGTGTTCATCTGTCCGTTTTAGGGAAAAAAACACAGAGAGGATTCCATAGCGTAATATGTAAAAACGTGTTTGTTTTATTCAAAAATCAGTAAAAACATCCACAGGTCCAGGTACAAAGTACACAATTGAAAACAGGTGTCAGTTGAAAAGTAAAATCTGTGCTATAGATTGCATAAAAATGTGTCCTTAATAGGTCATCATCCCAGCTCCAGCGTGTAGGCATTCACTCGCTGAGAGGAAGTCCCGCAAGCTTCCTGTAAACAGACAAGGGATGTGCTTCGCCACCACGCTTAGCAAGAACCGGATGTGACGTGTGGACGTACGCACAGCTAGGGAGTCACCTGATGCATTTCGTCATAGACATTTTCAAAGGTGTGCCTAGCTGTGTAATAGAGTGGTGTATATCCCTGATGCCGTGGGCAGTGGTGGCGAAGCACATCCCTTGTCTGTTTACAGGAAGCTTGCGGGACTTCCTCTCAGCGAGTGAATGCCTACACGCTGGAGCTGGGATGATGACCTATTAAGGACACATTTTTATGCAATCTATAGCACGGATTTTACTTTTCAACTGACACCTGTTTTCAATTGTGTACTTTGTACCTGGACCTGTGGATGTTTTTACTGATTTTTGAATAAAACAAACACGTTTTTACATATTACGCTCCTCTCTGTGTTTTTTTTCCCTAAAACGGACGGATGAACACACCATCGCGAGGAGCCACAGTGGATTAAAAGATAAGCACTTTACCCCTGCAGGGGTAGTGCCCTCTGATAAGGAGGGGACCACTGGGGAGCACGCGTGAACAACACTTCCTCACAATAATTGTTTCTAAGAATAGGAGTGTAGAGGACGAGCACTTCTGAGCACTGAACACTTTAAACTGCATGAAGAGTTATTATATGTTGTACATCTGGAGAAGAATTGAGATCTTGGATCTGACATCCTTGGGCTTTTTAGAAATAACAGGAACTAAAGCAAACTGTGAACATTTGCCTATGATTAAATCATACAGACTGTTATGAACATACCTTTCCTGACTAGAGTTGAGTGAACCCGGACTGTAAAGTTTGGGTCCGTACCGAACTTTGGGGTGTCCGGGACCCGGACTTTTCAAACAAAGTCCGGGTTCGGGTCCGGGGTTCTGGTAATTTTAATGA
Organism: Glandirana rugosa; assembly: GCA_018402905.1. Classification (NCBI taxonomy): domain Eukaryota; kingdom Metazoa; phylum Chordata; class Amphibia; order Anura; family Ranidae; genus Glandirana; species Glandirana rugosa. The sequence goes on from BLSH010230367.1 coordinate 152,070, forward strand.
AAAATCTTAAAAATGCTGTAAAAAAGTCCAGGAAGGTCCTGGAGGTCTGCAAAAGGAAGGAAAATGGGGGTTGGGGCCTGGGCTTGGGCCTGAAACAAACTTTTCAGGCCCAGGGCCTGTGGGGTTTCAAGCCATGCCTGGGTTTGAAATGTCAGGCCCAAGTGAGTTGAGATCAGTCCTTTCCATACAAGTATTGTCAGACATACTAAATTAGTATCCGTTTACAAGTGTCAAACGAAATCAAGGACAATAAAGATTTTTCGGGTTCCTACAGTCTAGGTTCTAGAGTTAAGAAGAGGTCTACATGTTGTATATTATTGAGAAGTACGTCAAATTTCACAAGTCACGAGTCTTCA
>BLSH010230367.1:159405-176500 GCA_018402905.1 Glandirana rugosa
CTTTTAATGGCGCTTACTAGGCAGATGGCTCATCCATGGACAGAACTCAAGGGAGTACCTCCAGAATTAAAGGATAACCGTGACATAGCCTGCGTCTAACACATGTAGGACCATTTTAAAGTGGTCCCAACAGCTTTATCTACAAGTCACATCAGGCATTCAGTGGGATAAAGATAATCCTCAATTTAAACACTTCAGCATTTCCCATCCTTGTCTTTTTGGTGATTGCTAAGTCCCATGCGTATATGCTGTCGTGCTTGTGTCAGGAAAACGGAAAATTGTATACTTACCTGACGGTAATTTTCCTTTCCTGATGCAAAGCACGACAGCATATAGGTCCCTCCCTAAAGGCTTTGCAGTGATAATAAGTAACAAGAATGAGGCCTGGTGGGAGGTGTTTGACTTTATAGTGTAACCGGATCCTGGAACTGGGCTTGGGGGCGGAGCCAGCCCATGCGTATATGCTGTCGTGCTTTGCATCAGGAAAGGAAAATTACTGTCAGGTAAGTATACAATTTTCCGTTTTTCAGTCCTTATACCAGGAATATAAAAGAATCACCTCTGTTTTTCAGATATACTAGCACATGCATACTAGCACATTATTGAACTATTTGTTATTTGAGATTATTTGATGATTTTTTAATGGTGTATACATCTGCATAAATCACTAGTCAGATTTATGTTTTCACCCAATTGTTTATCATAATATGCCACCTTGGAATATTAAGAGTCACATGAATTTATTTGAGCACACATGCACTTTATAAAATATAACGTTACTCAAGAGGGTTGCACCTTAGGAGCTTTGTATATTGGGAAAGGTACACCCCCATACTAGCATACCATACTAGCACATTTTTCTATTTACATTCAAAATCCCATACTCAGGCAGCGCCATATCCAACTATACTAAATACCATACATACATATATGATACAACCTATGACTAGCATCAGCACAGTAGTTTTGTTTTTCCCCTTAAGGCCTAGTTTTGAGTCTTCCTGTAACCTAGTTTTACAACCTGTTGATCCTACCAGTAGATCATTCATTTTTGTACTTCCTGTATAAGGTTGACGCTATTCGTTCTGCAGTGAAATCCCAGACCAACACAAGGTAGACAGGGTAGAGACAGGTGCAATTGGAACAAATATGTAGTTTCAGAAAGACAATTCACTCAACACAGGCTATACAGGAACCATGGGGAACCATATAGAAGAGGGGGGACCTAAAAATGACAGTCCAATAATGTTCATAAATGTCCATAAATGATGCAGGTAAGTGGAATAAAATAAAATAAACTGTCCTTAGTGGCTGCAGGCTGACATGGAGCAAGGACAGACTCTGTGGTAAGAAAACAAACAAAGAAAGCAGAGTCTACTAAGTGCAGTATTAAAGCACATTTAATGGATAAAAGCAACAGGAAATACACCCACAAAGGGAAGTAATATAAAGGCATGGTGCATATCAGCTGGGTTCTCAGGGCGCAGGATGATGACGTCACTTGTGGGTCAGTGGGGGTGGCGCACGTTCGGATCATCCATGATGCTTTCTCAGGCTTAGCTGGTGGCTATATTGAAGGAGGGCAGTTTATATAGCTCTCAATGTACAAGTATGGGCAGGCTATACATGTGGGACTACAATGCTCAGCACAGCTACATCAAGCAATATATGAAAACCAACAGGGAAACAATTAAAAACATTTAAAAGATTACATCACTGCAATAAGGAATATAAAGTGCCAGCACTTACATATTTAAACACACATAGTGACCATGTGGGAACCATAGGGGTCAAACCTGAATGACAAAAATAGGGGATTTTAAAACAATGTAATAAAAGTGGAAATTATAAAAATTGATTTGGGCACAATATCCTCAAGGATAAACTTTTATGAAGTATAGTAAGATGTTAGGCGTGACAGCATGTACAGGTCCATGCGTGCACAATGCACAAGCACGCACATGCATACACAATAAACATACATACTTCTCATTCCATGACTCTCAATAAGATAAACTGAGCTGAATGCAATAGGTCTAATATGTGGAGAGATGAATCTTTTTTGGGGGGCTATGTATATAGGGAACATAGGGTGTTGCAATGGGCAAACTATAATCAGATCAAAGAATAAGATCAGATGGATAAAATGGGACCCTCTCACCGGGCAAGGTAAGGTAAAGATAGAATATTAGATTAAATAAATAAATGCATAATAGTAATGGTAGAAACAATTACATTCAAAGGAGGGTATTAATCTCTATATCCTCATTCAAGCCCCCAGGCGAGATGCTGTCTAGGTTATATATCCAGAAATGTTTCCTCCCGCAGAGACGCTTATAGTGCTCTGCTTTGGTAAGATCCCTGGATATAGATTCAATCACCCAGACACATAACCCCTGGGAGCATTGATTATGGAGTTCAACAAAGTGTCTAGGGATACTGTGTTGATCTGAGCCCTTTTCAACAAAATTCTGATGCTCCCCAAACCTCTTCCTAAGAGTATGAATAGTGCAGCCTGCATAAAGCAGACCGCATGGGCAAGAGAGACAATAAATCACATACTCTGAGGAACAATTAAAAAAGTCAGGTAGGGTGTATCGCTTGCCCTTGGTGGTAAAGTCTTTTTGACCATGTGTCACATGCTTACATTAGAGACAGAGGGGCCTGTGATACTGTACATCCCTGATATCAAAAAAACATCAGGGGGGCACTGACTGTGGGACACAAGGGTTTGACCTTACTAGGGGATATTTTGGCCTTGAGATTTTTAGCCCGTCTATACGAAACCTTGGGCTGTTTGGACTATGTCTCTTTAGGCATAGGATCCTCTTTCAGAATAGACCAATGTTTCTTGAGAATGTGCTCTATTCTCCTGAACAGAGTATGGAATTGAGTGGTAAAAGGCAATGGTTGCGTAGTGGTGTCACGTTTCCTCTCTCTATATCTCACTCCATCCAAACAAAGATAATGTTGGAAGGCCTTATCCACCACAGTGTCAGGGTACCCTTTTTCAAGAAACTTTTGTTTCATGAGTTGACCATGAGTAAGGTAATCCTGTTTTAGAGTACAGTTATGCCTGAGATGGCAAACCTGACTTTTGGGGATGTTATTCCCTCACCGTGGATGGTGACAACTCCTATAATGCAAATAGGAGTTGCCGGCTGTTGGTTTGTTGTAGTTCTGAGCACATACTCTGTTATTATGGTGAAAAAGCTCCAAATCTAGACATGCAATTTTTTTAGGATCTGTTACAAAGGTGAAAGTTAAACCCATATTGTTATTATTACAATGTTGTTCCAATGGATGGATAGTGGCAGCGGGTGGCGTCCCAAATAAAGACCACATCATCTATATAACACCCATAGAACACTAGGTGAGAAGCATAATGATTATTGTGCCAAATGTAACAATGTTCACAAAGGCCCGTTGTAAGGTTGGCATAGCTCGGGGCAAAATTTGCCCCCATAGCTGTGCCCTTTGTCTGGATGTAAAACTCCCCATTGGATTCAAAGTAATTATGTTTAAGGCAGTATTCTATGGCTTCTATTAACAAGTGAGCCTGATGAGAATTGAGTAGTGATCTAAATAGTGCTGTACGGCCTGTAAACTATAGTCCAATGTTATGGGGTATGGACGTGTACTGCAAAGCCATGTCCAAGGACAGCCAACAATAGGATGATCCAATTGACATTCTTTGAGCATTTGAACAAGATGAATATTGTCTTTGATGTAGGATGGGAGGTTCTGTACTATAGGTTGTAAGAAATTATCAACATATAAAGAAAAGTAACTAGTGACACTTCCCATGGCAGCTACGATAAACCTACTGGGTGGATTAGTTTGATCCTTATGTATTTTGGGAATATGGTAAAAATATGGGCATTTATAGTAAACATGCTTCAGAAAGGCAAACTTAGCATCACTGATGATGCCTTCCGAAGCAGCCCTTTGGATCAAGGTATGGGCTTCCACAGTGAACTCAGGTAAGGGGTCCTTCTTGAGTCTTGAATAAGTGTCACTATCAGCCAATAGCCTGGTAGACTCATGGAGAAAATCAGTTTTGTTTTGTACAACAATACCACCTCCCTTATCAGCCAATCTGATAATAAGGTTTTTATTGTTGGTAAGATGTTTCAGGGCTGTAGTTTCAGACACATTGAGATTAGTGTGAGAATGGGGGTGTTGGGCAGTTTGTTTACGCATACGGCACATTTCAACATGGACTACCTTGTAGAAACTGTGGATAAACGGACCCTTGGAAAACGTGGGATAAAAGATGGACTTGGGAAGAAAACCTGTATGCTGGATGGGGGGGAGAGGTAGGCTGATGCTTTCTGGATATATAACCTAGACAGACTCTCGCCTGGTGGCTTGAATGAAGATATAGAGATTAAGGATGGGCTCGGGCTTGTTCGGAAACAAACGTGCCCAAGCCCACCAAGAAGTGAACCCTGCACTGGGCTAATCACAGGTAGTGAGACATTTCCCTGATGCGTGGCTTAGCGATCGGGAAATGTCTCACTGCCTGTGATTAGCGCAGTACAGGGTTCACTTCCTGCCGGGCTCGGGCACGTTTGATTCTGAACAAGCCCGAGCCCATCCCTAATAGAGGTTAATACTCTCCTTTGAATGCAGCTGTTCCTACCATTACTATTATGGATTTACTGTAGTTATTTCATCTAATATTCTATCTTTACCTTGCCTGGTGAGAGGGTCTTATTTTATCCATCTGGTCGTATTCTTTGATCTGAATATATAGTATATATAGAATATATATAGTGTCACTACTGACACCCTGACATCACAGTGGGGCGGGGCCTGTCCGGGACTCCAGGGCTGGCAATCACATCACAGGCAACGTGTCTGGACCAGTCACGTTGCCTGCTATGTGATTGCTAGCCCTGGAGTCCCGGACAGGCCCCGCCCCACTGTGATGTCACCGTGTCAGTAGAGAGCAGGAGGAAGATCAGTCTGGCTGGGTCCACTTCCTGCTGAAGCAGACAGAGTGCAGCTCACCCTGTGCCAGTATGGAGCTGGATGGCATCGTAGAGCAGCTAGAGAGCGGGGAGCAGGAGCTGGTGCAGAAGGCTCTGACCCAGTATAACAAGGAGACTGCCTAAATTGGAGATCAACGGTTCCCTGTGGTGTTTATCCTTTGCATGCGGACTGGGGATGGGATCCTCTTGCTGACAATTGACAAACAGGCTGTTTTATTCCTGAGTTCTGGTGAGCCCCCAGTGTGTGTATATGCACGCGGTGATCAGTGGTGAAGGATTCAGTATAAGCTGACGAAGCTGTATTCTACACTTGGAAAAGGACTCACTTATGGCACTAGCACTTTAATATACTTTTGCACAGAACTTTATTTGCACAGATTAATGGCTTTGTGTTGAGTTATTTTGAGGGGGCAGTACATTTACACTGTTATACAAGCTGTACACTCACTACATTACATTGTAGCAAAGTGTTGCTTCTTTAGTGTTGTCACATAAAAAGGTATAATAAAATCTTTACAAAAATGCGAGGGGTGTACTCACTTTTGTGAGATACTGTATATATATATATATTTGTAATATATTGCAGCTTACTAGTTCTTAGATGTAACAGCTGTGTTAACGATATTCCTTTATTTTAAACTGTGTGGATGAACCTCAGGTTCAGAACAAAAATGTTGGCTGTCTCAGCATGTTTTGCTTTGGCAGATAAGGTGGGTTGTTGATCATGATTGATGGGTATCTGCACCACTGGATGATGTGATTAATGGTGGATTTACATTGTGGCACTTTTTAAAATCTTTTTAATAAAGGACTTGTCAAAATCATGTGTTTATTTGCTACTCGCATTTTATTTGGAGAATGAGTGGGATTACAACGTACCTCTTACTTTCTTGTAAGGGGGAAGAGTATTTGAGAGCCCCTGATTTTTAATCTTGGCTGCACACCCCAAACATGAAACAAAAAAGTAGGATGGTTCCCCCACGGGGTTTTTTAGCAGCTTCGGAATAATTACATAGTAGTTTGAAAAGGTATTCATGTTTTTATTGTATAAAATATAATTAAATTCACATTTTCAAATATAAGCTCTGGTGTTACAAAATTCCCAAACATAAAAACATGACAGTGGTAACACAATGGCAAACCGCCTTGGGTTGCTATAACACACTGTCCCCCAACGCGTTTCAACCTGTGCAGTTGTGGTCTTCCTCTAGGGGATTTATCTGTGTGTCTATAACAGTACATTGAAAAAAATTATTTAGAATCAATACATATGGTTAACATTCTAGTGTACATACGTATTTACATTGGTACATTTGAATTAGATGATGGGTATATTTACCACTGGTATGTGAGCAGTGATTCTACAACCAGAGCATTAAAAACAAGTAGTCCTGGATTTTCCATGGGCTGTCCTGGTCTCCCCCACGGTGGCGGCCAGCTCCGAGGGACTTGCAAGAAGTCACCCACTTAGTGCCCCAAAGTGGGGGAAGGGGGCATATAACACCTGCAATATAGACATTTTAATAGGAATTATTTCTCTATGTATATATTTTATAGTGAGCCAAGATGACATATGGGTGCCTTGGTGGAGCTATATACAAAATAATAGTATATTATGGTGTTGATTATATTCAAATAATTCATTTAGTATGTTATGTTGTTATATTTTATTTTTATTTTTGTTATTCAGTTTATCCTGTAAAAATATTAACATTTTTTTTACCCCCATGGGCGCCTGGCGTGCGTGCGTGTGACGCCACTGCGTCATGAAGTTGAGATGGAAGTGCTAGCAGAGGTTGGTGCCTAGGCTTTCCGGGATGCCCAGGAAGTCACGCGGTGGCTGCTTTTGCGGCCTAGGTGCTCCCATATGATGGGGGGATGGCAATCACCTGTGATCAATCTAGGTAGATATGCAAACCCTCCCTATGAAGGGCAATGATTATAAAAGCCGTGGCTTTTCAATCATCAGTTCATTCCATGGGCAGAGGACTTGCATGTATGAGGTGTACTGGTGTAAATACTGATCTCAACACTTCAATTTAACACAGGTGGAGCAGGCTGGCTTGCTGGCAAAGCATGGCTGAGCAACACTTATAACCATTGAATAGACTTGAATGGCAAACACCTTGAATGGCAATCTAGGCAATTATATAAACCCTCCATTTGAATGGCAATCATTATAAAAGCCCTGTTTTTTTAATAATGAGTTCATTCTATAGGCAGGTGACTTGGATGTATAAGGTGCACTGGTGGCTATATGCAAGTACTGATCTCAAAATTTTAATTTGAGATAGGTGGAGCTGGCCAGCTAGCTCGCAGAGTATGGTCAAGCAACACTCATACCCGTTGAACAGACTTTATTTTTTATTAGTAACCATGAATTTATTGGTCTTATTTCTGCTCCTTTGTTTTATAAATTTATAAATACTTCAATGCACGATCATGCCATAGTGATGTGATGCTACACCTACCACTAAGGTTTTATAATTCCTTTCATCTACCTTATCCCTGATCACTTTATTCATTCACCATAAAGTTAACCTTAGCTTTAAGATTGATTTCCACAGTTTGTTTGGGTGTGTGCACGGTTTTTCAAGCATGCACTGAGTTTTTGCTTTCTCTTACTTTTTTGTTCACTCAACTCACACATAGTGACATTTTCATCTGATATAATGCTTCACCTTAGTTCCATTTTAGTTTAATTTATCACCCCTGATGTAACCTAATCACATGACACACCAGTTTTATATATAAATTTATTTTAATTTATATTTAATTTATATTACTAACATTCATAATTAATTTATTGTATGTACCTTTATCACATGATTTTTAGTTATACATAAACATATTCATACAAAATATTTAATTTATTTTTACTCACATTCACTTCATATTTAATTTTCGTATCATCATTCACATTCACAATTCATCTATTGCAGGTATTTCTATCACATGATACACCAATTTATATCATCATACACACTCATAATTAAATTATTTCACCTTCCATGCCGCAAAAGCAATAATCACTATTATATAATACATAGATAAAAAAAAATGTAAAGGATAACCTGAATAACAATAAAAATAAAATATGTTTAATTTATTTGAATATAATCAACACCATAATATACTATTACTTTGTATATAGCTCCACCAAGGCACCCATATGTCATCTTGCTCACTATAAAAATATACATATAGAAATAATTCCTATTAAAATGTCTATATCGCAGGTGTTATATGCCCCCTTCCCCCGCTTTGGGGCACTAAGTGGGTGCCTTCTTGCAAGTCCCTCGGAGCTGTCCGCCACCATGGGGGAAACCGGGACAGCCCATGGAAAAGCCAGGACTATTTGTTTTTAATGCTCTGGTTGCAGAATCACTGCTCACATGCCAGTGACAAATATACTCATCATCTAATTCAAATGAACCAATGTAGATAAGTATATACACCAGAATGTTAACCATATGTATTGATTCTAAATTTTTTTTTCAATGTACTGTTATAGACACATATATAAATACCCCTGAGGAAGACCACAACTGCACAGGTCGAAACGTGTTGGGTTACACGTGTTATAAATGCAACACTTTTGTGTTTGTCCTTATTTATCATGAGCTGAACTCCAAGATGTACGGGACTTTTTTATGTACACAAAAGGCCCATTTCTCTCAAATATTGTTCACAAATCTGTCTAAATCTGTGTTAATGAGCGCTTCTCCTTTGCCGAGATAATCCATCCACCTAACAGGTGTGGCATATCAAGATGCTGATTAGACAGCATGATTATTGCACAGTTGTGCCTTAGGCTGGCCAAAATGAAAGGCCACTCTAAAATGTGCAGTTTTACTGTATTGGGAGGGGGTCCGGGGTCCAAAAACCACTCAGTATCTTGTGTGACCACCATTTGCCTCACGCAGTGCAGCACATCCCCTTCGCATAGAGTTGATCAGGTTGTTGATTGCAGACTGTGGAATGTTGGTCCATTTCTCTTCAATGGCTGTGCAAAGTTGCTGGATATTGGCAGGAACTGGAACACACTGTCATATACGCCGATCCAGAGCATTCCAAACATGCTCAATGAGTGTCATGTCCAGTGAGTATGCTGGCCATTCAAGAACTGGGATGTTTTCAGCTTCCAGGAATTGTGTACAGATCCTTGCAACATGGGGCTGTGCATTATCATGCTGCAACATGAGGTAATGGTCATGGATGAATGGCACAACAATCGGCCTCAGGATTTTGTCACAGTATCTCTGTGCATTCAAAATACCATAAATAAAATGCTCCTGTGCTCATTGTCTATAGCACATGCCTGCCCATACCATAACCCCACCTCCACCATGGACCACTCAATCCACAACGTTGACATCAGAAAACTGCACACCCACATGACTCCATACACGCTGTCTGCCATCTGCCTTGTACAGTGAAAACCAGAATTCATCCATGAAGAGAACACCTCTCCAAAGTGCCAGATGCCATCAAATTTGAGCATTTGCCCACTCAAGTCGGTGACGACAAGCATGCAGATGAGCTTCCCTGAGACTGTTTCTGACAGTTTGTGCAGAAATTCTTTGGTTATGCAAACCGATTGTTGCAGCAGCTGTCCGGGTGGCTTGTCTCAGATGGTCTTGGAGGTGAAGATACTGGATGTGGATGTCCTGGGCTGGGGTGGTTACATGTGATCTGTGGTTGTGAGGCCGGTTGGATGTACTGCCAAATTCTCTGAAACACCTTTGGAGACGGCTCATGGTAGAGAAATGAACATTCAATTCAAGGGCAACAGCTCTGGTGGACATTCCTGCAGGCAGCATGTCAATTGCACGGTCCCTCAAAACGTGTGACATCTGTGGCATTGTGCTGTGTGATAAAACTGCACATTTTAGAGTAGCCTTTTATAGTGGCCAGCCTAAGGCTCACCTGTGCAATAATCATACTGTCTAATCAGCACCTTGATATGCCACACCTGTGAGGTGGGTGGATTATCTCGGCAAAGGAGAAGTATTTACTAACACAGATTTAGCCCTGGTTCCTACTGAGTGTAGGAATGAAATAGTGTGAGTTCAGCTGAACTTGCACCATTACATTCACGCATGTCAGTCCCGATTTCAGCGGCAATTTCACAGGCATCTGTGCAGGTTTCTGCACAGATGCCTATGGAAATTGCACCTGAAACTGCAAAAAGTAGTACAAGAACTACTTTTTGAAATCGGTGCGGTGTTGTACCGATTAGGACGGTGCTGCATGCCAAATCGTGTCAATGTGAACCAGGGCTTAGACAGATTTGTGAACAATATTTGAGAGAAATAGACCTTTTGTGTACATAAGTCGTAGAGTTCAGCTCATGATAAATAGGGGCAAACAGAAAAGTGTTGCGTTTATAATTTTGCTCAGTGCATTTTGTACAATAAAAACATTAATACCTTTTCAAACTATTATGGAATTATTCCGAAGCTGCTATAAAAAACCCGTAGGGGAACCATCCTACTTGTTTGTACCATGTTTGGGGTGTGCAGTCAAGATTTCTCCTGTGTCTTCCCTCCACAATCTGATTTTTAAAGGGGCCATCCAGAATATAATAAGCCCCTAGCTTGCACACGCAATAATCACTGGGCCAGGATTGTGGGGAAGAACTGATTTTTAACCGCGCCAAAGTACGGCTCCAGCGCGGATCTGAAATGCCCGGAGGATGTCCATGGACGTCCTCCACTGCGCATGCTCCTGCACGCCCCCTGGAGGCAGCGGCGGCGCGCGCGCGTGCGCACCGCACGCTGCGCGAGCGTGCCCGTGGGTCTGGCGGACTCGATGTCCGCCCGAATCCCGCCGATCACCTTTAGGAGCCTCAGAACGGGGACATAGCAGATCTACTGATCCCTGTCACTGGGATCAGTTAGATCTGTTATGTCCTGGCCAGCCCCGCCCCCCCACAGTTAGAACACACCCAGGGAACATATTTAACCCCTTCACTGCCCCCTGCTGGTTAACCCCTTCACTGCCAATGACATTTATACAGTAATTAGTGGACATTTAAATTTCTGATCGCTGTATAAATGTCATTCGTCCCAAAAATGTGTAAAAAATGTCCGACATTTCCTCCCCAATATCGCAGTCCCGATAAAAATCACAGATCGCCGCCATTACTAGTAAAAAAAAATAATAATAAAAACGCCATAAATCAATTCCCAGTTTGTAGACGCGATAACTTTTTCGCAAACCAATCAATATACGCCGATTGCGATTTTTTTTTTTACCAAAAATATGTAGAAGAATATATATCGGCCAAAACTGATGAATAATTTTTTTAATGGATTTGTACTTTAGCAAAAAGTAAAAAATATTGTTCTTTTTTGCAAAATTGTCGCTCATTTTTTGTTTATAGCGGCGATCAGAAATGGCGCAGAGGGGATCAAATACCACCAAAAGAAAGTTCTATTTGTGGGAAAAAAAGGACGCAAATTTTATTTGGGTACAACGCCGCACGACCGCGCAATTGTCATTCAAAATGCGACAGCGCTGAAAGCCAAAAATTGGTCTGGGCAGGAGGGGGGTTTAAGTGCCCGGTAAGGAAGGGGTTAACATTCGATTTGACTTCAATGGGGTTGGATACGGCACCCAAACTTTAGTCATGTTTGCCAAACCCTAGTTAAACTGAACCAAGGTGTGTTTAACTCATTACTACTCTAGGGATAAAGCCCAACTCCATGTTCAAAAATTCCCATAACTATCATGAAAAAAGGCCCCAAAACAATGCTTCTACTTTCCAATCTCCAGGCTGTGTTTTGCATTATACTCTAGTTGTAGTCAATGCTTTTTTTCCAGGTTGAATGAGGACTAGCATCATTCAACACAGTTACCATGAGCCCAGGGAATCAAGAACTATGCAGTGAACACTGCCTCACCATAACCTGGTACTGTTTTCTGAGGATCTACCCACCACCACATTGTTACATGACTGGATCTAAGACAACCCCATAAAATATGCATGTAAAAAAAGATGTAAACATGTAAAAAAAAATCTAATGCAGGGGGTGCTCCAACTCATCCTGGAGTCGGACTTTAGACAATATAGTATACGTTCACCAAATGCATTAGACTCCATTCCAAAGCAGTATTTACCACTTTAAGAAACGCAGTAAAATACTGCATAGCATTTTTGAAAAACATTTTTGCCATTCACGAAAAATGCTTCTGAAATACTGCAAGCAGTATTTTTTCTGAAATATGCAGTATTTATCTCATGAAACCATGCAGCATTTTATCTTGTGTGATATCTAATGGGATGGACACAGTGGAGGAGCGTTAGAACCCCTGTCAGATTTTAGTGCTAATAAAGAGGTAAAATTGTTTAAACCCGTATAAATATGACAACTCACTAAGTCTTTGTGGTCCCTGCAGCAAATGTATAAATACAAAAGAAAAAAGGTGACTAGAATACCAGTCAAAGGGAAGCTGCCTTCACAGGACACATGTAGTGTATCAAAAACAACTTAGTTAAATTAAGTAAATAGAAGATATTTTTATAAATGTCAAATATTTAATGAAAATAGTATCAAAAATTGGGGGACGGACATGTCATCCTAGAGCTCCGCTTCACAAGTGATAAAAGCTTACAGCACACCTGCGACCTGCTGGACATCTCACCATTACCCACCTCCTCCCACGATCCCAGAACGCTGACCGGTCCTCTGCCATGGTACTTGGAGTTGCCGCACTAAACACAAAAACACCTCCATAAAGGAAGCGCTGGCCTGGGCTTCCACTAAGATGGCAGCTGCATCTCCCTCTCCTCCATCTAGTAATGCAGCATGCTCCTGCAAGCAGCTGCAGCTGACACAGTCAGATTACCAGGATAATTCTGACACTGAATCCTCTCTCTCCTCTGGCCTGGCAACAGATCTGTCAGCCCCCTCTCCAGCTCTCCTAAAGCAGATAGAGAGTATGCTCCATAAGGCTCTTAAACAAACATCAGAGTATGTTAGCATAAAAATGCCTTCCATGGCGTCCTATAGTAATAAATACAAAAAACCCTTCATATGTGGAGGCCACACATAGAAGGATCTAAATGTGGACTTCATGGGCACACATGAGACTAAAACAAAGGAAATTTATAAAAAATATATTTTATTGTTATACTGCTAAAAACAGAAGCAATAGAGTGCTCATGATACAATAGAGCATATCATTGAGAGTATATAAAAACAGTATCTTGGGATAACCAACATAAGTCAATTAAGGTCGACGCGTTTCGCTGAGAGGCTTCATCTGGACCTTTTCCCAAGTGACTGTAGATAAATTCTACCTGTCTGGGACTTGAAAATAATTTTTGTAAGAGTAAATCTAGTGTAATTGGACTTGTACGATTTACTCTTACAAAAATTATTTTCATGTCCCAGACAGGTAGAATTTGGCCACACATAGCTTATCTATCCCCTGTGTCCATCCCCCTGATTACTTTGGATTTGTGGGAACACTTGGCAGTCATGTAAACTCTACGCACATCATTATGCTTAATACTAATTGATTGTTTTGGTTTATTGTAATCCACTATATAAGTATAATTTGTAACTTTATTTATCTACAGTCACTTGGGAAAAGGTCGAGATGAAGCCTCTCAGCGAAACGTGTTGACCTTAAACAACTGTACTGCTCAAAATGTTCTTTGGTTATCTTGTATCATTATGAATTCCATTATGTTGGTTATCCCAAGAGATTGTTTTTATATACTCTCAATGATATGCTCTATTTTATCATGAGCACTCTATTGCCACTGTTTTTAGCGCTATACCAATAAAATATATTTTTTATACATTTCCTTTGGTTTAGTGTCATGTGTGCCCATAAAGTCCACATTTCACTCCTTCCATGTGTGGCCTCCACATATGAAGAGTTTTTTGTATTTATCAGAGTACGTTACAAACAGCCTCATTGAAGAAATTACAGAGCTGGTCTATGAAATTGAAATACTACACAGGACTACATGGCTGAACTAGAAAACCTTAAAGAAGACACTTTAACCACTTGCTGCCTGCCAGCCGTGGCTTGACGGCAGCAAAGTGGCTCGTTATCACAAACCGCCGTCACCTGACGGCGGCTCGTGCACTCACTGTGTCCCGGGGGGACCAGGGAGGGAACAGGTAGGGTGGACTCGATCTCCGCTGGCTACCCGTGATGGCTCCCCCGCAGTGAGAGAATGAAGCTCCGTGTATGTAAGCACGGACCTCTGTTCTGACAGAGGGGGAAGGGCTGTGATCACAGCCCAGCCCCCATACAGTTAGAACACACGGAGGGAACACAGTTAACGCTTAGAGCGCCCCCTCCAGGTTAACTACTTCACTGCCAATGGCATTTACACAGTAATCAGTGCATTTTCATAGCACCGATCGCTGTATAAATGCCAATGATCCCAAAAAAGTGTCAAAATGTTCAGACGGGGGCGTGGCCTGACTGTGAAGCAAGGTGGATGCTTCTTCTCAGAGCTCCGAATCTCCTTCACCCCATCCAGGACCATCCAACGCTGCAGAGGATGGGTGAGCTACTACTCCACCTGGGGGGATTACTCCAGCACCCCAGCTTCATCATAAAGCAAAAATCTGGCTGAGAGGTGCCCCCTAGCCCCAGCAATCCAATCCGCCAGTGCGGCCTACATACAGACACCAGGCCGGAGTTTTCCGGCTCCCCAGGGGCGCATCTACCAGGACTGAACACATATAAAACGTGGGGATACCTTCCATCCACCCCCCACAACCCCCTACTGTAATTTTGGCCCATTTTGCGTTCGACCGGCGCACCCGATCCCGGCCACATCAACTAATTTAGGCCGCGGCTTCATTTGTGGCCTAGTCGTGATTTTCACATAGGCTGCCATCTTGTGGCCGAAGTAGCTATTGCACCCTACCTTACACCCTAAGCACTGGAGATCATCCAGAAACAGGAACCGAACACAGATCATCCGTGGCAGCACTTGGCTTCCAGTCACCACCCGGATACTGCTCAGTACATCTCCCTCTCTCCTCTAGCCAACTGTGCTGCATAACCCAAAAAATAAATAAATAAATAATAATACAAAAAAAAACCACCCACGGACCAAGGACCCAGCCGCGGGCCGGTACGTGAGGCGCGGCCTACTAATTCGTCCACGGCGGCCATCTTGCTACTCACAAGGTCCACTGTAACTCGCCAGATTCAGCTGCCACAACGACTAAGAACCCCTAACAAGCTACTTAAATGCAAAACCTAACATCAGCAACGTACCTGGGTACCCTGATCAGCCCTAATCCGCCCATTCCAATTACGGCGGCCATATTGCTACTCCCACAGCTCTTCACAGCTCAGCCTACACAGTTATCCCTAAGACAGAGCCCAGCACAGAGCAGATAAGTACAGGTTACTGGAGCATGACCTTAACATGGTGCTGATCAGACGCACTTGCTGAGCGCCCCACCTACACCGACCCGATTCTAACCCCAACAATGCCCAGTAAGAACGTGAACTCTCATTCCAAACACAATCAGAGATCCGGGAAGAGACCTGCAGCCAGTTCCTCCACTCTGGGATCCATAAGGAAGTTCCTGGCCGCAGAAATTGGTAGTCCACGGACACGCAGCGCACAGACCAGGGCCTCTAGGTCGACAGAGTCCCCATCCTCAATCAGCTCTCTACGAGAAAGCTCCCCCGCCTCTTCCTGCAGCTCCGAGGCCATGGAGGACCTGGGATCCCCAGCAGACTCGGAGACAACCTCCCTCCTAAGCGGTATTAAGAAGGAGCTTGCAGGCATGTTCCACAGCCTAGAACGCTCGATCAAAAAGGAGATTGCTGCTGTTCGTACAGATATGTCTCATATACTCGCTAGAGTGGAAGAAACAGAGCAGCGTCAGGAAACAAATGAACATGCGATCAATGAACTACAGGACACAGTGAAACAACTAGCTCTATCACACCGTGCCAAACTTTATAAGCTTGAGGACCTCGAGAACCGTAGCCGCAGGAACAACTTGCGCATTAGAGGCTTACCTGAAGCTACCAGGGACAGCGACTTAGAAGCAACCATCCGTGGAGTTCTTAACATGATCCTAGGCAGAGCTGCCACAGAATCCCTAAGATTTGACCGAATACATTGAGCACTAAGACCACGTAATCTAGCTGTCAAATTGCCCCGCGATGTCATATGTAGTCTGCATTACTTCGAAGATAAGAATGCTGTGATGATCAAGCTACGCAATATGCAGGACATAGATTTTGATGGGGCAAAGCTACACATATTCCCGGACCTCTCCAAAGCTACCCTGGACAGACACAGAGTCCTTAAACCGCTGCTTGAACGCCTACAATCTGAAGGAATTACTTACCGCTGGGGTTTTCCAGCATGCTTGATCGCTACCAAGTCTGGGCGCTCTTCGACATTGCGGTTCCCAGAAGACCTTCCAATCTTCCTACAGGAATTGAACATACAACACTTTGAACTCCCTGGATGTCAAGACCCCATTCCGATCTTCAAGTATACATTGGCAGCACAATGGAAAAAAACCCCATCAAAGAAGAAGGTTGCCACCACACCAAGCTCCTCAAAGAAAAATGGGTGAGAAATTTTGAGTGCTCTTTCTCTTTAGCTATTCGGCCCTAACATAGCTCTGACATTTCATAATTCAGGGCCCCCAGTTTGATTGCCTAATTACTCTTCACTAGAGTTGAGCGAACCTCTGGAAGTTCGGGTTCTGCTGGTCCGTCCGAACTTCGGGACAAAGTCCGGGTCCGGGTCCGGACGGAACCCGAACGATCGCACGAGATCACTTCTCATTAATCCGTTAGTTTGACCCCCGGGACTTAATACTTTACAGTCTCGATACAATCCCGGCTTATCGATTTCTCTTTCTCGTGAGTTTTAAAGAGTGGGTAAAAAGAAACTCCTCGAACCACACCACCGTTGGAAGAAGAAACTACCCCAAAAAAAGGTAACACGACGGTTACATATGAACTTCTAGCCTTACCCCAGAACTGTAGGTCCCTCAAGTTTCACAACATACAAGTTAAGGACATCCTTCTAACCTTCCAGAAGACCCTTGGCGTTACAGCTTCTCGCGGGTCTGAACCAT
>BLSH010230367.1:181501-192017 GCA_018402905.1 Glandirana rugosa
GCTCTAAGCAGCGGTATTTGAAATCTCAAATTCCCCCAACAATCTGATCGTTGAGCACGATCGTAGCGATCGTTGTTCTATGCAGAGCTTGATCTGCAACTCAAAGCAGCGGTATGTGAAATCTCTAATTTCTGCTATCTGTCCTCAGAGCAACAGCACAGACAGCAGTAGTAAAGTAATCTATCTCAGGATGCAGGATCAGGTCTTAAAATGTCTCAAATCTGTCCCTCACGCAGTCAGCTACCTTTCCCTACACTAACCCAAGGAGCATGTGACTGCAGCACTGTGACTCCAGCTTATAAAGAGGCTGGGTCACATGATGCACCGGCCAATCACAGCCATGCCATTAGTAGGCATGGCTGTGATGGCTTCTAAGGGCAAACCAGTGAAACGCTTGTTGATTGGCTGCCCTGCAGCTTCTCAACACGTGGAGTAAAATAGCAGAACCCCGGACCGAACTCGAACAATTTTTGAAATGTCCGGGTCCGTGCCACGGACACCCGAAAGTTCGGTACGGACCCGAACGTTACAGTCCGGGTTCGCTCAACACTACTCTTCACTACTGGGTTAGCTATTCTGGGCCCAAAGGCACTACCCCTTAACTCTAACCTCTCTCCCCACAGACTAATTCCATTGAACCAAGGGCTGTCGATACACTCCTTTTTTTTTGTTTGTCTTCTTTTCCTGAAGCTGAGTTCACCCCAGACATGTTAAGACACTGTTAGCATTGGGATCAGTTACTGTTTATTGTTATACTGGAATATACGGGTCAGTGAGGGGTGCCCGCTGTTATTCTCATTTCGCACTTTCTGCATGAGGTCACATCGGCCCCCCTCCCCATGGGGAGAGATGGAGGAGAGTTGCCCGCTGCCACGCCCGTTTAAGCACGGGATCCGGCGGGTGCTCTTCTTCCTCCCTTCCCGCTGGGATCACCGCAAATTTTTGCGTGAATTACACGAAAATCCCATTTGTTGTGATTTATTGTTTTGTTACCTTTGTTTTTATGCTTTTTATGTTGTTGCTTTCCTCCTCTCTCTTTCTTTTCTTCCCTTTTCCTTGCCTTCCCCCTCTTCCTTACTTTTACGCTGGGGAGGTGAGACTAAGATACTGAGGGTGCGTCCCCTAACGATCAGATGGCCACTATAAAAGTAATCTCGTATATCAGGGGCCTTAATCATGCTGCTAAGAGACACCAGGTCTTGAGAGAGCTACGACAGGCCTCGTGCTCGATTGCATTTCTACAAGAGACACATCTAACACATACCACCGCTGTAAAGATATTTTCCCCACACTTTCCGCGGTGGTATTACAGTCTCTCAGACAATAACAAAAGTAAAGGTGTGGCTATCGGGTTTAGACGGGACGTGCCCTTTCAGCTTGATGAGATGCAGGCAGATGACCTAGGTCGTTTTCTTTTTCTAAGGGGCTCCATAGGCACCACACAATGCACATTGTCCAATGTATACGCCCCAAACCATAACCAACAAAAATTTCTCTCTCAGACCCTATCTCAACTAGCTTAGTTCGCAAAGGGTTTAATTATACTGGCCGGAGTTCTGAACTTACCACTAGACCCCCTTATTGATACCTCCCTTGGACACTCACATATTTCTTTTCGGCAAATTTCCAAGGTAAAAAAGAAGCTCTCTGACCTCCAGTTGATGGATGTTTGGCGAATCACCCATCCTAGAGACAGAGATTATTGCTACTATTCTAAAATACATGACTCACACTCAAGAATTGATAATATCTTAATAGACCACTACCACCTCCCCTCACTACTGTCGGCGTCTATCGGCACGGCGACAATCTCAGATCATGCACATGTATCAGTCACTCTAAATTTCCCTGCCCTCTCTCCTCGCACCTACAACTGGAAGCTAAATGACAGCCTCATATCTAATCCAATCGACATCACGCTCTTATCTTCCTCCATCTCACAGTTTTTTAAGGAGAACTCCGATACAGGGCTTTCCCCTTCTGTGTTGTGGGAATCCCACAAAGCAACGTTGAGAGGGCAGTTGATCGAGTTGGGTGCGAGGAGAAAGAGGGAGCAAGATCAACAATTTAAAGACACCCTCTCGCAGCTTACGGCCTTAGACAAGCAATACAAACTCTCCCGACACTCCACACATCTAGAGGCCTTGACGCTTAAGAGAGAGGAATTCAAAAACTTATTGGACAGGGACACTGTATGCACATTTCGTAGGGTTGCACAGAAACACTATGAATGGGGCAATAAGCCCAGCAGACAGCTTGCCCGTTCCCTACAGGAACATAAATCTGCCTCTTTCATCCCGAAGATTAAGTCCCCCTCGGGGGAATTGGTTTTCAATTCTAAAAACATTGCAGAGGTCTTTAGGACATTTTACGTGGATTTATACCATGTGACCAATGACTCCTCCTCATGCTCACTGGAGGAAAAGAGATCACACACTCTCTCCTTCCTGAAGCAGGCCCACCTCCCAAGGCTCCCACGAGAAATCCTAGATCCCCTAAAGGCAGACTTCACTTTAGAAGAATTTAAAAAGGCTTTTAAAAATACCCCTATAGGCAAAGCTCCAGGCCCGGATGGATACACAGTGACCTACTACAAGACATTTGAGGATGTCCTATTGCCACACTTAGTTGCTTACGCCAATTCGGTCACTATAACAGAGGGCTTCCGCCCTGAATCCCTCACTGCACATATATCGGTGATCCCCAAGCCGGGTAAGGATCCAACTGTGTGTGGGAGCTATCGGCCTATTTCATTGATTAATGTCGACATCAAACTTGTTGCTAAGGTAATGGCTGATAGACTCTCACCACTTATCCCGAAGTGGATCTCGCCTGAGCAGACAGGGTTTATTCCACTTATACATTTCGCTGACAGACACTCCCAGCCCACCCTGCTCCTCTCAACAGATGCAGAAACAGCGTTTGACAGGGTGGACTGGGAGTACCTTCGAACGACCCTTAAATTTCTAGGCCTGGGCCCGAAAATGCTGGCTCGAATATTCTCATTATACAATAATCCTTCCGCCCGGATAAAGATTAACGGCCTCTTTAGTGATCCCTTTACACTATATAATGGGACCAGGCAGGGATGTCCCCTCTCCCCTCTTTTATTTGACATTTCACTTGAGCCCTTTTTAGCCACTATTAGACAGAACGACAGTATACGGGGAATTAAGGTAGGATCTAAAGAACACAAGTATGCAGCGTATGCAGATGATATACTCTTTTTAGTACAACAACCGAGGATATCTTTACCAAACCTAATGTCTGCTTTCAACACTTTTCAAAATGTATCCAACTTTAAAATAAATTTATCTAAATCGGAAATTTTAAGTATCAACCTCCCACGGTCCGAAACATCACATTTACAACCCCTCTTCCCTTTTCAATGGCAGAGAGAACGGCTCAAATACCTAGGGATATATCTTTCCCCCCATATAAAGTCCCTCTTCCGTCATAACTACATACCACTACTAAACAGCATAAGATCAGATCTTCGGCGTTGGTCATCGCTAGCCCACTCCTGACTTGGTAAAATACAAGTGATAAAAATGAATATCCTACCACGGGTCCTTTATATTTTCCAAATGCTACCATTGTGTGTGCCTGTGGGGTTCTTCTCGATCATACAAAGTTTATTATCAGGTTATGTGTGGAACAATAGACGTCCTAGGTTGTCCAGATCCCTACTCACTCTACCCAAATGCAAAGGAGGACTCGGTCTTCTGGATTTCAAACAATATTACCATGCCATCGCTATCTCCCGAATCATTGACTGAAACTATGCCGGGACCTCTAAGCTTTGGGTCCAAGTAGAGCACTCTCTATCAGGTACAGATCTAGCTGTAATACCCTGGATTCCCAAACAAACGAGATCTCTTTCCCTCAACACATCACCGGTCACAAAATCTACCCTGGATATATGGGATTATCTTCATAAAAAGTATGGCTGGAAGTACAACTCTCCACTAATGCCTCTACTGAACCACAATTACTTCCCTCCGGGAGCTTTGGATGGTGGCTTCGGTCGCTGGTCCTCAGACCCACCTCTACGAGTATACCAACTGTTACGAATGGGATCTCTAAGACCACTCACTGACCTGCTGGAAGCCAACCTTATAACATATATGGACCATTGGCGCTACCACCAGCTTCAAAGCTTCATCAAAACCCTACCCCAACCTCTACGATCCACACAAGAACTCACACCAATTGAAACTTTATTCATTCACAAAGACCCCCCTAATCACTGTGTCTCTCAAGCATATAAAGCTCTACATGAAACGCAAACTCACCAACAACCGTCCTACTTGATCAAATGGGAGAGAGATCTCCAGTCCCAAGTGACTGCCTCCCAAAAGAACAAAATTTTAAAGCTTGCACACACCTCCTCCATCTCCTCCAACGCATCAGAGGTGAACTATAAGCTTCTCACCAGATGGCATTACACCCCGAGTAAGCTACACTCCATGTTCCCCACCAGCTCCCCATTGTGTTGGAGGGGCTGTGGGGGCACAGCCACACACGCACATATCTGGTGGAATTGCCCTAGCATTAGGCCTTTTTGGTCAGATGTCCTCGAAATTATAAATTTGATCTCCGACGCCCCTGTCGCTGATGATCCATGGGAGGTCCTTCTTCACTGCACAAGGGTACCAACTAAGGTATACCAAAAAACCATCACCCCACACTTGCTCAATGCAGCGAAAGCACTGATCCCTACAATGTGGGGCCAACAAACCATACCCTCTGTAAAATCATGGCTACAGAAAGTGAGGGACATTCACCTCATGGAAGAATTGACTTACTCTGCCAGAGGTGAAAATAAAAGACACTTCGAAACATGGTATAAATGGAGTGAATTCACCACATCCGTCAAATATAAAACCATTATGCAGTCCTCTCCAGCGGACCTCCCATTGTTCACTTAGAGATGGACTGGAATATAATCTATACTTTATAAGTATAAGTGAGGCCTTCTTCATATATATGCAGTTATACAGATGGAAATATACAAGTTACCTGGCTCTTTTCGGTCCAGATGGGAAACGTTATGTGATGCTTACTCATAGAAATATTGCCTCACCCCTGCAGCTCCCCTCATCCCCCTTTCCTCTTTCTTCCCTTTCCTATTTCTGTTTCACTCCACTTGTTCCCCCTCTCTCTTTCTTTACCCACCCCTACTCTTTCTTCTTTTTCTGGTAAAAAAGTTTTTGTTCAAGGAACCATTGTGATATACCTGCTATATGTGTAACTATTCTATTCTGGAATGACATGAGAGTTATATACGCCTTAACATATGCATTGTCGTTCTCTTGAATCCTTAATTTCTCAATAAACACAAATTAAACAAAAAAAAAATGTTCCGACATGTCCGCCGCAATATTGCAGCACCTCTAAAAATCGCAGATCACCACCATTACTAGTAAAAAATAAAACCCCATAAATGAATTGTTATCATTCGTAAACGCGGCAACTTTTGTGCAAACCAATCAATAAACACCGATTGGGAATTTCTTTTACCAAAAATATAAGGAAGAATATAAATTGGCCAAAACCGATGAAAAAAAATGTTTTTTTTAGAGTTTTTTTTTATTTGAATCTTAGCAAAAAGTAAGAAAAATTGTTTTTTTTTGCAAAATTGTCACTCTTTTTTTGTTTATAGCAGCAATCATAAATGACGCAGAGGTGATCAAATACCACCAAAAGAAAGATCTATTTGTGGGGAAAAAAAGGACGCAAATTTCGTTTGCGCGTTCATGCGACTTTGTACCCAATCGTCAGTTAAAGCGACGCAGTGCCGAATCGCAAAAAGTGCCCTGGTCCTAAAGGGGGAAATCCTTCCAGGGCTGTAGTGGTTAACTTGCATATTAGGGACATCCGTAACTGATCTGCAATCTACTGTGACCGCACTGTTCCAGGAGCAACAACCCACAATCCCAATAGAAAGCCTGGAGATGGACAGAGTGCACAGAGCCCTCACCCCAAAAAAACCTGATGGGCCCCCTCGTGACATAATCGCAATGTTCCACTATTACCGCACTAAAGAACAGCTCCTGCTTGCAGCTCGGGAAAAGGACACCCTCAATATTCAGGGCCACAACAACCAACTTTTCTCAGATCTGTCCCAGCTGACCATCACCAAGCGCCGAGCCATGAAACCCCAACTCATGGAACTGGAGCTACACTGCATCACCTACCAGTGGGGTTTTCCGTTCTCTGTCAGCTTCACCTATAAAGGTTCCAAATACAGCTGCCGGTCACCTGAGGAGTTGAAACACACCCTGCAAGAACTGCACTTAGTTGAAAGCAACCCCAACACCAGCACCTTCTGCAGGAGACCAGCATTAACCTCTCCATCCAAACCTCTCCCATCCTCTGAAGAACACAGCAACCAAGCTGCTCACAAAAGAGGCCGGTTCACCTCCTCAACTCATCACCAAGAAGACTTCATAGACTGAGGTTGGATCTCCCATTTAAAGCCTATCTCTTTCCCACACCATGGGTTTGGGACACATTTGGTCATTCAGCTGTTTTAGGCGACCATCCCCAAGCAAGTACCTTGCACACTCTTGTTTTAACCTTTGTTTTGTCTTTGTTTGGACCTTTCTAATACTCAACCCGTTTTTTAGTCCCTGTTGGACTCTGACCACAGCTTCTTGTTCCTAGGGGCTATTACCAACTCAGAGTAGTCAGAAGTTATAATCTGTGGCCTCCCGATAGCCCTTGATATACTCTGTTGAATTTTGGATTTATTGTCCACAAATAAACTCTTATCCCCTTTGAACTCCAGCACTGAATTGCAACCCTGCTACTCTCAACAGAATCCACCA
This sequence comes from Glandirana rugosa, assembly GCA_018402905.1. Classification (NCBI taxonomy): domain Eukaryota; kingdom Metazoa; phylum Chordata; class Amphibia; order Anura; family Ranidae; genus Glandirana; species Glandirana rugosa. The sequence goes on from BLSH010230367.1 coordinate 188,335, forward strand.
CCCAGCCTGGCTTTACCTAGCAGTAAACACCACTACACCCCTACTGACTATCAACTGCACCCAAGTTCCATTGGGTCACTAGGCACCTACCTGGTTTAAATTTTAATTGGTTTGATTGATCCACAAGCTGGAATGAACCCTTTGTCAAAATTGTTGTGCTTACTTCCTTTACTGCCCCTCCTTAACTGTACAGGTTGCACTAAGGCCATTACAATGTCAAATGCTTTCTGCCCTCACCTATAACTCTTAGCCCAACTCTCCAACCCCACCTTCACACAATAGATAATCTAATCAAATAGCTCTCACCAATATCTCACACCCAATACTGTATAGAGCATATTAGGATGGCCAAAAAGTTAGAGGGGATTTTAAACTAGGCAACGGGGGGGAGGGTCCAGACTTACCAATAGCCAGAGGGGAACAGAGTCTAGGGGGTAGTATTTGGGGGAGGAGTGATAGGCCGATTAAGGAATCTAAACACGTGGCAAGTAGGGTAACAAGTCCTATATGCAAACAAGGATTACCCAACAAGGAAGCAGTAGGTATCCAGACAAAACTACGTGGCTTGTTCATTAATGCCAGGAGTCTGGCGGACAAGATGGGAGAACTAGAGCTGCTACTGTACGAGGAGGAATTTGATTTTGTGGGAATTTCGGAGACTTGGTTCAACAGCTCTCATGATTGGCTGGCTACCATTCAGGGGTATTCCCTATATCGCAGGGATAGGGAGGGCAAAAAAGAAGGAGGGGTATGCCTGTATACAAAAAATGACATACAAATTAATGTGAGAGATGACATTAATAGTGGTTCTGGGGGGGAGGTTGAATCATTATGGTTAGAGGTACAAAGGGAAGATACCAAGGGGAAAGTATTACTGGGAATATGCTATAGACCCCCTAATCAGAGGGAGGAGGGGGAGGCGGGCCTCCTATCACAAGTGATAGTATAATCAGTGTTCAGAAGATATATAATAGTTTAGGGAATATTAGCATTTTAAGAGTTGCCATTCTGCCCGCTTTTGTTAGATTGAGTGATATTAGGTTGGACAATTGTTGTGGAAGAGAATCTAGGAAGGGTTTAAAATTAAATTGATATAGTTGAGAGGTCTGTGATGTCAGCTGAATCCCTAGAAACGTAATAGAGTTTGGTGGCCATATAAATGGAAAGAGTGCTCTGATACAATTTTCCATAGGTTTGCGGATGTTAATACCTAGTATTTGGGATTAAGTTGCGTTTAATTTATAAAAGGATGTGGAACTAAATTCGTCTAATATTTTTTGTGTCTCTGGGAGTGATCGTTCTGGATTTGTTAACATCAATATAACATTATCAGCAAAGAGACTTACCGTGTGATTGTTGTCTGCAATGGTGATGCCTGTTATATAGGGATGAGATCTGATACTTTCTGCTAAGGGTTCCATCAGTAACTGTGAATATTATGAGTGAGAGGGGACACCCTTGTCTAGTTCCGTTTTTAATTTGTATGATTTTGGAAGTTAAACCTGAGGTGAGGACTGTAGCGGAGGGGTTGGAGTATGAAGAGATTATAGTGGACTGGATCCAGCTTGTTAGGCCAAATGTGTTGAGAACTTCCTTGAGGTAGCCCCAATGGACCCTATCGAACGCCTTCTCCGCATCCAGGGTTAGGAGGAGATAAGGCGTTCGAGAGAGCTCCATCTGGTGCATCAAGTTAATGAGGCGCCTAGTGGCATCAGGTGCTTGGCGACCAGGGACAAAGCCCACTTGATCTGGGTGAATAAGGTTTGGTAAAACCTTTTGTAGTCTGGTAGCTAATAGTTTGGCATTAATCTTTACATCCATATTTACGAGGGAGATCAGTTTGTAGTTGGATGGGGATGTAGGGTCTTTGTTAGGTTTAGGTAGAGTAACAATGACTGCTTTCAGCATCTCAGGAGGGAATGAGCATGAGGATGAGGCAAGATCAAAGAGTGAGCATAAGTGGGGAGCTAATTCCGCAGACAGGTATTTATAATATTCGTTGGGGAAACCATCATCTCCTGGGGATTTATGATTGGGTAGATTTGATATGGCTGTTATGATTTCTTGCATAGTAAAGGGCTGGGAGATAGAAAGGAGATCATTTTCGGTGAGTCTTGGGAGTCTTAATGAGTTCTGGAGTAGGTTGTGGTGTGGAGGGGTCATTCTCTAGATCATATAATGATTGCTAATAGTCAGCAAAAGTGTTGGCTATATCTTTAGGATTAAATAATAAAGTGTTTTTGCTAGGGTGGACAATATTTTCTGTTGGACTTGTTTTGCTTTAACCTTGTTGGCTAGCCAGGTTCCTGCTTTATTATGGAGGTCATAGTGTTTTGCGTTTAAATATTTTAGATTTGCCTCATATTTATAAAGAAGTAAAGCTCTTAATCATTGTCCTTCCTGTAAGATAGTGTGGGTTAGGTAGGGGCTTGGGTTGTTTTTGTTTGCTGATTCTTTTGCGGCTATAGACTGTAGAACCTCCTCGATCTGCTTCATCCTCTGTCTTTTGATAAGAGCAGACAATTTGATTATTATTCCCCTCATGTAAGCCTTATAAGTTTGCCATAGTGTAAATCTACTGATATCTTTAATATCATTGCAGTCAAAGAAACATTTACAGTATGTTCCTGGAGTAGTGTTTGGTAAAATTTCTTGTCTTCTAATATTGCAGTGTTTATTCGCCACCTCGGGGGGGGGGGGGATTTGGAGAGGTTGTCATTAAATTCTAGGAGTATAGGTGTATGGTCTAACCAAGAAATTGCACCAATATTTACCCGGATGACATTTTGTAATGGATTTTTCAGCATAAAAAAGTAGTTGATACGTGAATACGACACATGGGCTGCTGAAAGGTACATGAAGTGCTTCTTGGATCTTCTCGCATGGAAGCAGCGCCATACATCGTATAGTTCATATTTGTGGAGTAAGGATATTAAAGAGTTGCAAGGTCTTCTGTTGGGAGTGGTTGAGTCCATATCTGGATGTAGTGTTGTATTAAAGTCACCACCGATTATTAGTGTCCCTTGCATCTTTTCCATAATCTGTGAGAGTAGCGGGCGTAAGAATTTTCTCAGCTTGGTGTTAGGAGCATATACATTGGCCAGGGTGTAAGTATGTTGGTTCAGTTCACATATCAGGATGATGAATCTACCTTGGGGATCTGCCACAGTTTGTATATGGGGAAAGTGTATTGATTCCCTTATGGCTATGAAGACTCCGCATTTCTTCTTAGGGCCTTAGGGCCGTTGCCCATGTACAGATGGGGGTATTTTGGAAATTGGACTCTTGGGCATTTGTTCGCTGCAAAATGGGACTCCTGGGTGAAGATTATGTCAGCTTTTTGTGACTGTGCCTCCCTCATGAGTGCATTTCTTTTTTTTTTTTTTAAACATATAATTTTTATTTATTTAAGTTGCATTACATGTAACATACATCAAACGTTTTCATATTGATATTGCACATGTCGATTTAAATTGAACGTCATTTCTATATTAGCATCACATGAATGTATTAGATTACATATATAGTTCGCTTGACGTGTGTACCTTTACAGGTAGGCATCTGATATGTTATGTCATATCTTTTTCAACACATTGCATTTGGAGGGGGATATAAAAAAGGTTTTTTTTTTTTTCTTTACGTGAGTACTCCCTCCGTGTCAGTGTTTTTCGACTGTATTAGAA
>BLSH010230367.1:206963-223267 GCA_018402905.1 Glandirana rugosa
AAGGTTCTACCACTTGCGTAAAAAGATGTTGACCCGGAGTATAGAGTACTTGACAAAAAACATTGCAGGCAGTGAGAGCCTGAGGGACGGTCATGCCTGCAATAAGAGGTAGCCCGAAAGGCTAAACAGTCCCATATCTTGATTCCCCCACGGGGTAGGGTGGTAAGAAGATTATCTTCTTAATGGAGGGTGAATAGGAGAGTATTGCTCTCAATGTCGCACAGTTCATCCCTTTGGTGGTTGATCACGTTGTCTTTTGGCTTGCTGCTTGTTCCATATTGGGGTTATGGGGCTGCCCGGTGGCGGTCTCTTGGAAGATCCTGGACGTGCTGAGGTTGGGGGTGGATTAAGTTCATGAGATATGAGGCCCAGTTGTAGAAGAATGCGTTCACCATCTTGGAAGTTTGCAAAGCTATGGGATTTGTTTTGATATTGGAAAATCAGGCGGAATGGGAATGTCCATTTGTATTTAATGTTTCTCTTTATGAGAACTTCAAGCAAGGGTTTCAGGTTCCTTTTTTTGGATGGTTGTTGGAGAGAGATCAGCATATAGCTGAATTGGGTGACCTTGGAAGTGGAGAGGTGCTGTTTCTCTGGCTTTTCTGAGAGCCTCCTCTCGCACAGTGAAGAAATGTGGTTTAACGATAATGTCGCGGGGTAAACCATCTTGGCGAGGCGGGGTGAGTGCTCTGTGGGCCCTGTCAATCTCAAGTTTAATATCAGAGATACCTGGCAATAAGTCAGTGAGTAGGGCTTTGACCACTTTCTGGGAGTCCTTGAATGTCTCGGGGAGCCCCCTGATACGAAAATTGCACCTCCTGTTACGGTTTTCAAGGTCCTCCAATTTGGCCAGGGCTGAGTCTAGTTGTTCTTGGAGAGACTGGATGCAAAAAGAATTTTGGTTGGTTTTTGCAATAGTGGAATCCACTGTCTGCTCCAGCGTGTCAATTCTAGAGCCTAGGCTTTAGAGATCCATTTTGATTGTCTCTGTGATCTGCCTGATGCGAGCATATCCGAGAATTTAGATAAAAGTAAAGTCATATCTGAAGTCCCTCCCTGGACCGGGGAGCTTGGGGTGAATAGCCCTGAGAGTGGAAGCGGGCTGTTTGGTAATGGGGATTGCATTGAAGTCTGCATCGCTTCCTCCATAGCATGTCTCAAGAGAGATTCTGTGGATGCTGGCGACACCTCCAGAGTGTGCCCATTTACTGTAGGGGAGAGTGGAAGCCTGTGGCCCTCAGGGGTTTCTGGTGGGAGGTCTGCTGCAGCTGGGATTCCTCCGAATCCAGCGTGAGGAGAAGGCGCCGTCGCGGCCGCCATCTTGGAGTGGTCTGGGGCCTGCAGGCCGAATGAAAGTTTACGGTTTACCTCCTTCTTTTTCCGTTCCTCCCGCGGGGGATCCAGCTTATCAGGCTGTCGGATGATTAGGGAGAGCTGCCGTGTGCTGTCACCGCACCGATGGTTGCTTGGTGTCGGTCTGTGGCTGGAGCGGGTCGGAGCTCCCGTCTAGAGCGTCTGTACGGGAAGCCGGCGCATGCGCACTGCCCCGGCCCTTAGAGTTTATAGATAATATTTTCAGGGGCGTGGTGTAAATTTTATATCAGCTAAACTGAAGTTGCAGATCCCTGGAGTGAGGGGGTGGGTGTTGAGGAGGACTATACCTGGTTCATGGTGGTCTTGTCCATAGGCGTTCTTTGTCCAGAATATATCCGTGTCTTTTGCTTCCATGAGGTTCCTGGTGCTGATGTCCCAGCTTGCACTTGTAGAGGATAGTTCATATTGTACATTCATAGATCCTGCATAGTAGAGGTCTGGACTAGAAAGGGGGGTGAAAGAGAGAGTCAAACAAAATTGGTGTTTAGAAACCATGACTAAGAAACGCCTGGTATAATTCAGGCTGGATGTGCAGCTTGGCTGCTCTGGGTAACCGGGGGCAGATGCTCTGACCAGTAATACCCTGGCTCAGATGAGTGTAAATATGAGGGTTTGACGTTCTGGACCTCATGTGTTGAGTGGGTTCATGAGAGGAGGGAGATTTGCAAAATGGTCAGTTTGTTCAGGACCAGTCCGGTTGCATACGTTCAGGACTGACTGAAGCCTGGTGTTGCATATCCGCATGTATCAGTTGCCACTCTTTGAATAGCTGTATGCCCTTCTGTACACTGTAAACAGGGTAGATCTTTCCATTCCATGTTATCAGTAACTTGGTTGGGAAACCCCAGTGGTATATAATTTTGTTCTTACGAAGTATTTTCGTAAGTGGCTATAGCTTTTTCCTGTTCAGTGCCATTTGCTGAGAGATGTTAGTGAAAAGTGAGATGTTTTGGAATTTTGTTTGGCCACCGCCATGACCCTTTCTTTAGAATGGTAGTAGTGGATCCGCGCTAGCATGTCCCTGGGTACAGTGTCCGGAAGGAACTTGGGCTTGTGGATGCGGTGGGCCCTATCCACGCACAGCTCTATATCACTTAGAGTAGGTGCTTTCATGAGGTGCTGGACGAAGCTTGTTAACACACTGGGTTGAATTGATTCTGCCATCCCCCTGTATTTTATATTGTTTCATCTCGATCGATCTTCGAGATCAGCTAATTTATTCTGGAGATATTGCATTTCATTTTCTTGGTCAGCATATGCGTCTACTAGATCATTATGTGCCATGTAGAGATCCGCCATTTTGGTTTCTAGATGGAAGATCCTGTCAGAGTGTATTTGTAATGTTTCCTGCAGTGGGTTCAGCATATCTGAAAAGTCCTTGAACAATGTGCTCCTAAGGGAGAGGAGCATATTTTTTCATAGTATACTCAGATATTGCCTGTTCTAAGGCTGGGAATGATTCTATGGCTGGACTTTGCAGGGGGGCCTGTAAATAGGCTTGTAGTGACGGGCTATGCAGCCCCTGTTGAGATTCCTCTCCCTCTCTCCTCTGTTTAGTCTTGGCTGGGCTGCATGTAGTAGGAGTGGAGGGGGAGACAATTCCTCCACTGCTCCAGCCTGACTGGCAGGGAAGGCTCTCCCTGCATACTGTGACTGCTGGCTTTGCTGGGGGCCAATCCCTCCCGTCGTATTATGTCCGGCGCCATTTTGCCTACCTTGTGGCTGTGCCGCCGGTTAGAAATCCGTGAGGCGCTGTGGCGGCTTATTGGATTTCCTCCGTTTGCTCATGGCAGGCACTCGTCAGGATGCTCTCCTGGTCCAGATTCCGGGTTTAGGTGTCTTTCCTCCTTGCTTGTTCTCTTCACTGCGAGTGTGAGGTGGCCGGAGCTCTGGATTAGGCGGCCATCTCCTCCGCTGGCCGGACACACCCCCCTCCAGGTAATTCAATACACCGGCATTGTCCCTCGTTTGGATGAACCATGTGCCTCCAGTTTGCCCCCCTCACTCACCCACCCTTAATATGTGGACTGCCTATGACGGCCTCGTTACACCTGATAGGGAATTTTTTCCCTTATCACAGGCCCTATTGTACTGTGCCTATTGTTGTTGTTACCTCCTCTGTCATCTTTTTTCTCATGCCTTTTGCTTCTCCCCCACTCTAGACTCCTTCATCTTTTCCTCTTTAACTTTCTTTTTTTTTTTTTTTTTAACAATAATTTTTTATTTATTGAAATAGAGTAACAAAAGGATACAATGTACATCCAATTCGAGTTATGCAAGGAGTACAATATAGACCATATACTTCATTCAGTGCTACATTAATACCGATATGCAGAATAGCTCTTAGATTGCATCAGACAATATTATACATTGAACTGTTAATAAATGGATCCTGGGAGGAGGAGCAAATATCTTCCTACCATCACTAGAGGGCTCCTACCACCCTACTGGATGCTAGTAGCAGGCAGGTTATCTAATGGTGTTGTACCCTTTCATGTGATTAAGGCGCATATGTCCTGTCTATAAACGTGAGTGGGACATACATTCCAGTTAACAGAACAAAACCATTTGATAAACTTATATAACAAACATAACTGGGTGTCCATACCTGCTTATTGAGACCTTTATAGATGTAGATTAATTAGCTATCATCTACTGGTTATACTTCTATCCTTTGCTCTAGTTAGTGGAAGTTGTCACGTTTTTCATAGATTTTAATCCAGTTATTCCATATATACAGAAAGTTTTTAGTGTTCCCTTGGGCTCTTGCAAAAATGTGTTCATAGGAACAGTGTAACTGTATTCTATGTATGACCTCGTTTACACTGGGTGCCATATCTTTCTTCCATTTACTCAGTATCGTAAGTCTAGCTGCTATTAGGATGTGTGTGATCAGTTGTCTAATACCGGAAGGAAAGTTATCTGTTGTTAAGTTGAGGATGGCCAGCTCAGGAGATGGCTGGACTGAGCATCCTGCAACTTTTGAAATTAATTTAAATATTTCCCCCCAAAAGCTCCGTAGGGATTTACATTGCCAAAGTATATGGAGTAGGTGCCCCTGTTGTCCACAGTTGCACCAACATTCGCTTGAGGAGTCTGCGTACATTTGAGACAGGCTTACTGGGGTGAGGTACCATCTGTAGTTTACTTTAAGGGTGTTTTCCCAGTGTAGGACACAATGTGTGGCTTTTGTACTATATCTAAATGCACTCAGCCATTGATGCTCTGTGAACTCTTTCCCCAAGTCCCTTTCCCAGTTTTGGATAGCCTTTGATTGCTTAATGTTGGAGTCAGTTTGCCACATAGAATATATGCAGGATATTCCTCCTTTCGAGTTGGTTGGGCTGTGATAAAAGTCCCATAATTGTTTATCTAAATTAATATATTGCGAATGTAAGGATTTAAGGAAGTGTCTTATTTCTTTGCTTCTGAGGGGGTCAATGTTTTTTAATTCTTCAGGGATAGCGTCCCAGGTTGCAAAACTGAGGGAGGTCCATTTTTTGACAGATAGATTGGGGATCAGAAATTCAAATATTTGGAGGGGGGCGTTAGAGATTTTAATTTGAGTGGGTTCTCTTTTTAAAGATATTAGTTCTTTCCACGCATTGATGGATGCTGTGATAGATGGGTGTTCTGGTATGGGAACAGGGAGCCCAGTCGCCGCGGCAACGAGTAGGTTCCCCAGGTTTTTGTTTTTGTTCATATGCCTTTCTATTAGAACCCAGGGTTTAGTTGAGGAAGGGTCTATCCAGGCTTTAATTTGTTCTAATAATCACGCTCTGTAATAATTGAGCAGCAAGGGGACTCCCAAACCTCCTTTGCTTCTGTGTTTGGTAAGTACAGAGAAGGCTATTCTTGCCTTCCTGCCCTTCCATATGAAGTTCTTCATATGGGCATTCATGGTAGTAAAAAACGCATTGGGGAGTGGGATTGGTATAGTCCTAAAAAGATATAGGATCTTAGGAAGGATCATCATCTTGAAAGTGGCGATGTTGCCCATCAAGGATAGTTGTTGTTTACTTAGCTTGCCTAATTCTATTTGAACCGTTCTTAGGAGTTTTTTTATAGTTGGCCTCATACAGATCTGTTGACTTGCTAGTGACTTGTATCCCTAGGTATTGAATTTCCTTAGCATCCCAGTTACACGGAAAAATGTTCTCTAGCTTCTTCCTGGTGGCTTTATCTAGATTAATGGGGAGTATTTGGCATTTAGATATGTTAATCTTGTAATAAGAGACACTCCCATGTCCCAAAGAACATATGAGGGAAGTTTTTATGTGAGCATTTTGGTGCTTTTAAGGCTGAGAAGTGGGTTTCCTGGATACAAAGAATGTCTCCTTTAAGTCTCTCTGCTTCTGTCCAGAGCAACTTCCTTTTAAACTGGACTGTTCAAGCCCTTAGCATTCAGTGAGACAAATTTGATAGTCATTGATAAGTCTTTCTACTGCTGGTGTGTGTTGCTGGGTTCTTTAGGTGTGAAAGTAGTTCATCAATGGTGTAGTTTGTCTTACTCACAGTATTGAAGATCTCTCGGTTCAGGGCAGGGCGCATTGGAAAGGGAGGATAGACTGTGGTTGTATAATCTGCAGAATGATCCGGTCGGATACTGGTGCTAGGAGTCATCAGAAGATTGGTGGTATGGACGTTTGCCTGAGATAAAACGGGTAAACATAACTGGTATAACAAGTCAACAAACATAAAAAGGCTCCCCAGTATTGAGACTGGGTCAAGTAGCAGATCTCTCTGCAAACTCTTCCTGGGGGAAATGTAATCACTCATTCCTTGGAATAGTGTTAACTAGGTGGACTCAGTGATTATCGTCTCTGTGGACACTTCATGTTGCTGAGTGCCGGGTGATCTGGTGCGGCTCGGGCCCGTCATTTGGACCATTCCTGTCTCAGCTTCATAGGTTCTTTGTTGCGCTCAGGAATATTCGCAGAATGGAGTATGCCCCATTCCTTTAAGTGCCTAAGGCCAGATTCCAGGGAGAGGATATTGTATGTTTTTTCATGGTAAGTCACTATCAACTTGGATGGTGTTCCCCACTGATACTTAATCTCATGGTTCCTCAGGGCTTTCGTGACAGTAAGAAGTTTTTTCCTATGTTGGATTGTCGCTTGCGAGAGGTCCGCATACAGTGCAATTCCTGCAAATTGGCCCTCTAGTGTAGGATTTTTGCGGATAGCACGCATGGCTTCCTCTTTCACATGGAAGTAATGTATTCTCGCAAGTACATCGTGTGGGACTGTGTCTGGCAGAAAGGACGGCTTGGGGAGCCTATGAGCTCTATCAATCGTAAGCTCTATAGGGCTAGCTTTGGGGACTAGTGTGTGGAGCAACTGACATATAAAGCCTTGCAGATCTAAATTGGATATAGATTCTGGTATTCCGCGGAATTTAATATTGTTCCTGCGGCTGCGATCTTCCATGTCAGCGATTTTAAACGCCATGCGTTGTAGCTCTGCTTGTTGTTCCTGGCATGCATCTACAAGATTATTATGTGCAGAAAATGCATCAACCATTTTATGCTCCACATATCCAACTCTGTGTTGGAGATCCTGTACATCAGCTTTAATAGGGTGCAGAGCTCTTTTCATGTCAAAATGAAGGGAGTCTCTGAGGGAGATAAGCATGTCTTTCATGTTAGCTATAGTGGCTGGTTGTAATGAGGATGGAAATTGTTCCAGTGTGACTTGAGGAGAATTCTCCTCCTGCGCGCCTTCCTCCATGTCTGATTCCTCATCCGCATCAGTGCCCTTCCTTGCTTTTTTATGTTTGGTGGGGCTGCGGGTTGTGGGACTATCTGGTGGGGAGTGTGCAGGGTCCCCCAGGCCTGGGGATGCAATTACCGAACATACCGAGTTTCCTGAAGAGCTGGAACCAGATCTTGAGGGTGGTTCTTCTGTCTCTGCGGCCTGCATGAGAGACATGCCACCGCCATCTTGGCTGCATCTGTCCACCTTGGCTGAGAAGAAATCAGTCAATTTAGCTGGAACCGGGCGTTGTGACCCTCGTTTCCACTGCTCCCCCTGATGGGGCTGTTTTGGGGCTCTTGTGGACATCTCTGGTGATCACCCTGTCGCTGTATCGCGTCGCTCGGTGTCCTAGAGGCCGGAGCTCTCCTACCGCGTGTCCGTTTCTATTGCCGACTAGCCACGCCCCCTTCCTCTTTAACTTTCAAGTCCACTGGGGTTGTCCTGCATGTCAAGCGCCTCACATCTACTGGTAAGTTTTGCCCCCAAACACAGCTACTACGGCCCCCCTAAATGTTATCTCCCTGATGTTCAGGGATTTAATGTACCTCAAAAGTGCACTAAGGCTTTCTGCTCCCTTCACTCACTGAAAGATCATATAGTTTGCCTTCAAGAAAGCCACTTTACAACACATTCTGCCCTGAAATTCCTCAGCTCCTTTTACCCACAAGCTGTCACAGCTTCAGCTACAACTAAACAACATGGAACTCTTATAGCCTTCCACAGATATACCCCATTTATCCTCAAAGCTGAAATCAGAGACCCGGAAGGGTGCTACCTGATCCTCACAGGCCATATAACGGATACTGCAATTACTATTGTCTCGTACTACACTCTTAATTCACATCTCACCTCTTTTCTTTCCCAACTTATGCACGTAGTATCCTTGCACAAAATGGGCACAATCATTATGTGTGGTAACTCTAATCAGGTCCTGCTCCCATTTCTTGACAAGTCCCCTTACAACAACCCATCCCCCAATCCAACCAAACTGTCCTTTGCTCAACTCTTATATTGAAAACCAAGAATCCTCCAAGAAGGGATTTTAAAGACAATAATGGACTTATAAATTGTATAAAAAGCAGGGTATTTACTACTTAAAAAGTAGCAAGAGAGTTGTACACAATACAAAAGAATCCTAAGCAGACACTGTATGTATTACAGATAAAAGTAACAACTGATAAGGGGATGCAAAAGCACACACAATACATCACATATAACCATATTGACATGGGCTGGGTATGTATGAGAGGAGCCTCCTGGGATGGAGGAGCTGTAGAGCATCCAACGCGTTTTGAGATTTTCTAAGAAAGAAAATATCAGCTCTTCTTCAGGGATGATCTCAGCTAGGAGGAGGAGTTCACATCTCATGAGGCAAAAGGGAATAGCCCCACAGCCTGATTGAAAATAAAACAAAGCAATGGAGGGAGGTGGAATACAGAATATATATAGGACCACTGAAAAAGATCAAAAAATGATCCGAAAAGGAGACTGGCTAAGGTTAGGTCACTGTAGATATATATCCAAAGATGCAGGCTTAGTGATAGATGGGTCCAGAGAAAAGACGACGACTGAACTTGTGAATCCAGATCAATGAGATCATTGTATCAGTAGTGGATAGGGAAGCCAACAAAGGGCACATCCAAACCTCCAGCACAGGAAATCTAACCCAAACGAGTCCCAGTAACTTGAGGGACATCTCCTCACCTGACACAATCTGGTTGACACCTGGCGTGAGACTAACCCAAATAAAAAACGTTACACATACTACTCCCACCCTCACAAAACATTTTCGTGCATCGACCATATCCTCATTTTTTTATTATTATTATTATTATACAGGATTTATATAGCGCCAACAGTTTACACAGCGCTCATCACTACTGATATGGTTACTGTAGTTACTGACCTTAACCATTGTACCTATCCCCTGGTCAGACCACAATGTAGTCTTCACCTCGTTTGCCTCATCCCAAAATCATATCATCCTACCTGGTGTCTCCCAGACACCCTGCTTAAACACCCCACATTGAATTTGCCCTAAAAGAATATGTAGCCCTTAAACACTTCAGCCCCGGAAGGATTTCCCACTTTAGGACCGGAGCACTTTTTGCGATTCGTCACTGCGTTGCTTTAACTAACAATTGCGCGATCGTGCGACATTGTATCCAAACAATTTGGCGTCCTTCTTTTCCCATAAATAGCATTCTTTTTTAGTCACTTTTGATCAGCGCTATAAACAAAAAAAAGAGCGACAATTTAAAAAAAAACAACAATTTTTGTTACTTTTTGCTATAATACATGTCCAAAAAAAATGTAAAAAAAACAAATGTATTCATTAGTTTAGGCCAATATATATACTTCTATATATTTGTGGTAAAAAAAATGCAATCTGCGTTTATTGCGCTGCCACGTTTTCAAACCATTTGAAATAATTTATGGCATTTTTACCATTTTTTTTATTACTAGCAATGGCGGCGATCTGTGATTTTTATTGGGACTGCGGTATTGTGCCGGACATGTTGGACATTTTTGACACTTTTTTGGGACCGTTGACATTTATACAGAGATCATACATTTAAATAGCCACTGATTACTGTATAAATGCCCTTGGCAGGGAAGGGGTTAACCTGCAGGGGGCAATAAAGGTGTGGGGGCTGGGCTGCCAGGGGCATAAGAGATCTAACTGATCCCGATGACCGGAATCAGTAGATCTCTGTTATGCCATCTGACACAGTGGGAAACCGCCGTGCTTACGTAGGCGGTTCCCCGCTTTTCTTTCTAACAAGTGATCGGGATCGTCGGCAGACATCAAGTCCACCCGACCCGTGGCCCTGCTCAGGGATTGTGTCGCGGGCATGAGAGCGTCCCGGTGGCGGAGCACATTCACCCCCTAGCTGATCGTGTGCGGATCGCTGTTTATAGACGGCGATTTGCAATATTGTGCCACTCTGCAGTAGTAAATGTACGCAAGCCGGTCAGGAACCGGTTAATAATACTCTGATATCTCCCCCTTTACACTCTGGGAAGCGCATACATTTGTCCTTCGTGAAGTGTTCCAATGACAATCTGCATTGTTCAAACGAGAAGGAAAGAACCCAGCTAGCAAACTAGAGTCCAACTTTCAAACCTCCTACTTGGCATTCACCCTTAATCCCACCTTGGCCGCAAATGCAAAATTAGATAAAGCCCACCTAGAATATAACTTATTCCTCACTGAAGCCGCCAATAAATCTTTATGCCGATCTAGGCATACATATTATATGAAGTCTAATAAACCTGGCACCTTGCTGGCATGCACACTCAGGTCTATAATTAAACCTACCAAATATCCAATGACGTCTTCTCTAGCAACCCAGTAAAGATCGCACCCAAATTTCATCCTCACCTAGCCTCCTTCTACTCCGCTAAGGAAGAATTCAATTCTTCCAAAGCTGATTCTCTATTTTCCCAAGTGAACCTCCCGACCTTGTCTCATGCTGAGTGTGGCCAACTTGAAGCTTCTATCACAGAGGCAGAGGTCTCCAAATCAGTTAAAGAACTGAAAATAAACAAAAGACCAGGCCCAGGCGGTTATTAGGTCATTTATTACCGCATCTTCCCAGAGATCCTCTCGTCCGTCCTAACCAAAGCATTTAATGTACTACTAGAGAATCATTCATTTAGACAAGAAACTGACAGCGATAGTCTGTATGATCCCTAAACCTAATATGTCTTGCACAAATTTTCATCCAATCTCCCCTCTAAACCTAGACATTAAGCTCCTAGCTAAGATCCTTGCTACCTGATTAAACAGAATCATCGGTAGGCTTATTCACTGCAATCAGACAGGTTTCATACCCGTGCGCCAAGCTAGAGACAACATACGGCGAGCTGTTCTCTTAGCACATGCAGCTAGAACACGCTGTATCCCACCCTGCTTTCTTTTGCTTGCTATTCAGAAAGCCTTTGATTCTATATCCTGACCTTATATGCAATACACTCTCTCGAAATGGGGTTTTGGCCCCCACTTTATGCAATGGATCAGCGCATTATACGTTAAACCTCGAGCTTATGTCAATTACGCTGGATATAAATCCGCCCCTTTAATATTTAAAGAGGTACACGTCAGGGCTGCCCACATTCACAGCTTTTATTTGCCCTTCTCATTGAACCATTAGCCCAATTATTCAGATCAACCCCAACAATCACAGGTATAACCTTGAGTGGATATTAACATAAACTCTGCTTATTTGTAGGCAATATTCTGTTGTTTTTATCCTCCCCTCAGGTCTCCGGTCCCAATGTATTACCCATTCTCAGAAAGTTGGCTGCTGTCTCCAGCCTAGTAGTTAACACTAAGAAGTTACTAACACTAAATGTATCTCTTTCCCAACAGGAGCTAGAATCTGCACGTGCAGTGCTTCCTTTCACGTGAGCCACAAAACTATCCCCTATTTGGGCATACACCTTGCAGCTGAAACTTCTCAGTTATTCTCATTTAACTACCCAGCAATCCTGAGACAGGTTTCAAACAAAATGACGCAATGGTCCTCCCTTCCCCTATCCTGGCTAGGTAAGATCACTGTAGTCAAAATGTCTATTTTACCCAAGTTGCTATACCTATTCAGAATCTTGCCGGTCCCTGTCCCAGCCTATTATCTTAGGCTTCTAAAGAAACTAATTGCAATTTTTATCTGGGATTTTCTGAAACCCAGAGTACCAAAAATCACCCTTTACCTCCCCAAGCTTTGTGGGGGCCTTGTTTTCCCCAATTTTGCAACATACTATAAAGCAGCGCACATAGCCAACCTACCCAAATATCACGGCACCCACAAAATCCCTCTATGGGTAGCAGTTGAGTCGGTTGACTCTAACCCTTTACCAGTCTCCAACCTACTGTGGCTACGCCCAACAGATCTCCCCAACTTGTGTAAACCCATCTGTCTGGGATGAACTCAAATCACGCTATAACTTAGTCACCCCATGACCCCCTTCTATAAAGAAAGCAGCCTTTTATCCAGCATGGGAATCCCCAGCAGCGTTCTGTAGATGGGCATCCCTGGGACTCCTAAGATTACACAACCTGGTCACTCCCTCCACATTTCTTCCCTTCTCATCCCTTAGCGAATCCTCCAACGTACCCAGATCAGAACTATTCCTGTACCTCCAAATCAAAAACTTCTATATCTCCAACATTAATACTGGTACCATCCTCAAACAACTTTTTCAAGTCATCTTCCAGGACATTTTACAGGGATTAGGAATCTCTATCACAGGAAACACATGATCCACATTATAAAAAAGGGCTTATTACTATAGTTGATCGAAACTCTGGAAGTTCAGGTTCTGCTGGTTCGGCCGAACCTCGGGACAAAGTCCGGGTTCGGGTCTGGACTTGACCCAAACTTTGACCCGGACCCTGAACCCCATTGAAATCAATGGGGACCCAAACTTTTAGGCACAAAAATGGCTGTAACAAAGTCCTGGAAAGTCCTAGAGGTCTGCAAAAGGAAGGAAAATGGGGGTAAGGGTCGGAAAAGTGCCCTACAAAGAAATGGGGATAGGGAATTAACTTAAAATAATTTTTAAGCTAAAATCAAATAAAAAAATCAAAAATGGAGGTTGATGTGAAGTTGGAGCTGGAGAAGGCAGTGAAAGTGGCGGTGGAGGAGGAGGAGGGATCCATATTAGTGAAGATGATTTTAGAACACTAATATGGCTTCATGTGGCTGAAACAGGGTTTTCCCACACACTGTGAAGATGATTTTAGAACACTAATATGGCTCCATGCGGCTGAAACAAGGTTTTCCCACACACTGTGAAGATGATTTTAGAACACTAATGTGGCTCCACGCACCTGAAACAGGGTTTTCCCACACACTTTGAAGATGATTTTAGAACACTAATATGGCTCCACGCGCCTGAAACAGGGTTTTCCCACACACTGTGAAGATGATTTTAGAACACTAATATGGCTCCACGCGCCTGAAACAGGGTTTTCCCACACACTTCAAAGATGATTTTAGAACACTAATATGGCTTCACGCGTCTGAAACAGGGTTTTCCCACACACTTTGAAGATGATTTTAGAACACTAATATGGCTTCACACGCTTGAAACAGGGTTTTCCCACACACTTTGAAGATGATTTTAGAACACTAATATGGCTTCACGCGCCTGACACAGGGTTTTCCCACACACTTTGAAGATAATTTTAGAACACTAATATGGCTTCATGCGCCTGAAACAGGGTTTTCCCACACACTTTGAAGATGATTTTAGAACACTAATATGGCTTCACACGCCTGAAACAGGGTTTTCCCACACACTTTGAAGATGATTTTAGAACACTTATATGGCTTCCGGCGCCTGAAACAGGGTTTTCCCACACACTTTGAAGATGATTTTAGAAGAATAATCTTTCCCTTAAAGCAACAGCTGGAACCTTTCCCTGTACAACTCGATGGTGATTTTAGAACACTAATCTTTCCCTTAAAGCAACAGCTGGAACCTTTCCCTGTACAACTTGATGATGATTTTAGAACAATAATCTTTCCCTTAAAGCAACAGATTCTACCTAGTCCAGTCAGATCGTTCTGTGCAGCAGGATGAGGTGTGCAATCTGTCCCTCAAAGCACCAGTACTAGAATCTCTCCACAATCAGATCGTTCTGTGCAGCAGGATGAGATGTTCTGCAATCTGTCCCTCACAGAGCCAGCAGCATCCTCTCCCTAAACTATCCTGAGAGCATATGACATGCAGCACGATGACTCCAGCCCCATGTAGAGGCTGGGTCACATGGTGCACTGGCCAATCACAGACATACCATTAGTAGGCATGGCTGTGATGGCTTCTAGGATAAACCAGTGAAACACTTGTTGATTGGCTGCCCTTGGCAGCTTTTCAACACGTGTAATAAAATACCAGAACCCCGGACCCGAACCGGGACTTTTTTTTAAAAAAGTCCGGGTTCGGGTCCGGGTCCCGGACACCCAAAAGTTCAGTACGGACTCGAACTTTACAGTTCGGGTTCGCTCAACTCTACTTATTACCAGCTTATTACCTCAGTATTTGTGTTTCCTCCCGCCAGAGAAGAAGGACATTTTTTATTTCTGGCCTTCATGCTAGGTGGCAGGGGCCTCCCGGCTGCTGGATACCAGTAACAGGGGCAGTGAACCATGCTATAATGAGGGACCCCCTCTCCCTATCTTGTGGCAGCAGATCCCCAGTGGTTGATGTGCTGGTGTCAGGGAGGTAAGACTCACATTTGATCTCTGTCCCAGGTGGTGCTCCATTAATTGCTAGCTCAGGTGAGCAGCTCAGCCTCCCCCTCATGCAGCATGTGTATTCAGCATCGGCGGGCGCAGGGCAATGGCATCACTTCCAGTGACGGCTGGACGTGATGTAAACGACAAATGGAAGTGCCCCGGCAGCCATTTTAGTAATTGGAAAATGCAGCCAAGATGCCGGCAGAGACAAAGGAGCACCACCACAGTTCTGGATCCGTCCACAGCTCCAGTCCGGAACTCCCTGCACACACACCATAGCATTTAAGGAAGCAGAGCACATGGTCCTTGGTCCTACAAGTCACCATGGAAGCGGCTTCAGTCAGAGAGGCAGGTCTGAAGGTGCCAGCAGACTCTAGCTCTAAGGTAAGTAAAAGGGGAGCTAGGGGGCTCCCGTTTTTTTCCTTTTTTCCCTGGTGGAGGGGGCACTGGGGAAGAGGGGACAATAGACCTCACTGCCTTCCAGGTGGAATGGTGAAGGGTCTCCATATATGTCACCCGATGGGAGGACTGTCACTATATGTATCTAGTTTACAATTTTACATAGTGTGTTTTTATATGCAGCAAGTTGTTGTAGTAAAATCTGGTTCTCTACCCTATGTTTGCATTAGGTTAAAAAGGATCCTAAAGACACTAAAGGGGAGACACCTAAAAAAAGATGCATGGTCTGCTCAAAGAAACTATCTTCCAGTTGGAAGAAAACACTTTGCCAGGATTGCATAGATCACCTATTTAAAGCAGAAACTGCTTACATCTTTTCTTGATTTCATGAAGAAAGAAATGACACAGACCGTAAGGTAATTTAAAGCAGTGTTCCCCAACCCAGTCCTCAAGGCCCACCAACAGGTCATGTTTTCAGGATTCCCCTCAGGTGAATCAGCTGTCGTAATTACTAAGGCAGTGAAACTAGTCAAATCACTTGTGCAAAATAATGGAAATCCTGAAAACATGACCTGTTGGTGGGTCTTGAGGACAGGGTTGGGGAACACTGATTTAAAGCACCAACAGTAGACACCCCCAGGGGGGATGCCCCACCCAGCACCACCAAGGCTGGTCCCAGCAGACCACCCCCTACAGCATTGCCTGACCGGATGGTTCCGTACCAGGTGTTTCTAGAAGAAATAGAGGATAGTGTGGCTTCAGATTCCGAATCAGAAGAGGGGGAACTCAAGGAAGAGAAGACGACTAAGTCGCAAAAGTTCTTATTCCCATCTGAAGAGACGGAGGAGCTCTTGAAAGTCATTTATGACACACTAGAGCTAGAAGATGAGGAGGAAAAGGAATTGTCAGTCCATGATCGGTTGTACGTGGAGTTACAAACGAGGAAAACAAGAACCTTTCCTATTCACCTGTCTCTGAAAGACACTATCCTGCAAGAGTGGAAAAAAAACAGAGAAAAAAGTTTTCTTTCCTAGTAACTAGAGTTGAGCGAACCCGGACTGTAAAGTTCGGGTCCGTACCGAACTTTGGGGTGTCCAGGACCCGGACTTTTCAAAAAAAGTCCGGGTTCGGGTCCGGTGTTCTGGTAATTTTAATGAAAAATCTTAAAAATGCTGTAAAAAAGCCCAGGAAGGTCCTAGAGGTCTGCAAAAGGAAGGAAAATGTGGGTAAGGGTGGGACTAGTGCCCTACAAAGAAATGGGGACAGGGAAATAACTTTAAATATTTAAAAAAAAAATAAAAACATAAAAATGCAAAAATGGAGATCATCTTCAAAATGGGTCTGAAAAGTACCTGTGGGGTTTCAAGCCATGCCTGGGCTTGAAATGTCAGGCCCAAGCGAGTTGAGATCAATGATCCTTTCTTTTGAAAAAAGAGACAAAAAAAAGGTGAGAACGTCCTATCACAGAAAGTCTCTGTCCACTTATCCTTTCCAAGAACAAAAGGAGCAAACATTGAGGTGCATGTTG
>BLSH010230367.1:224736-239173 GCA_018402905.1 Glandirana rugosa
TGTACTCCCGGCTTATTTATACTTTTTTGACACAGTTTGAAGATGATTTTAGAACAGTTCTATGGCCTCTAATGTTAATTAATACTTTTCAGACCCATTTTGAAGATGATCTCCATATTTGCATTTTTTATGTTTTTATTTTTTAAAAAATATTTAAAGTTATTTCCCTGTCCCCATTTCTTTGTAGGTCACTTGTCCCACCCTTACCCACATTTCCTTCCTTTTGCAGACCTCTAGGACCTTCCAGGACTATTTTACAACACTTTTTGTACCTAAAAGTCCGGGTCTCCATTGATTTCAATGGGGTTCGGGGTCCGGGACAAAGTTCGGGTTCTGTCCGGACCCGAACCCGGACTTTGTCCCGAAGTTCTGCCGAACCAGCAGAACCCGGACTTCTAGAAGTTCGCTCAACTCTACTAGTAACTTAAAATGGTGATTTCCGTTCAAAGTAGAAGATACAGCAATTTGGAATAAATGCCCAAAAATTGACTCCTCCCTATCTAAGTTATCTAAAAAATCTGAGTTGGCTTTTGAAGAGGCAAGGTTACTTAAAGACCCCATGGATAGAAAAAAAGAGGGATATTTTAAAAGGGCCTGGGAAGCCAGTGCGGCAAACTTCAAGCCCGCTTTAGCCACTACCTGTGTAGCTCACACATTGGATTTGTGTTTTAACAAGCTTCGCTCTCTCTTAGAAAATGTTACCCCTAAGGAGGAAATTTTAGAAGACCTTCCGGCGCTAAGTAAAGCCGTGGCATATAATGCTGCTGCCTCAACTAAAGCAGTCAAAATTTCTGCCAGATCCACAGCCCTCATAAATGAGGCAAGGAGAGCAGTCTGGTTAAAGTCCTGGAATGGAGATGCAGCGTCAAAAGCCAGACTCTGCGTCCTCCCCTTCTCTGAAGAGCTGCTCTTCAGTAAGGAGCTAGAATCAGTCCTACATCGGTCAGCAGACAAGACAAAGGGACTCCCCATCCTGAAAAAGCAGAGGGGATACTTTCTCTCTCCATCCTCTTCCTGGCAAGGAGGAAGAGGACATTTTCACACCCTTTTAAAAGGCAACAAAGTTTGGATCAAGAGAGACAGGAGAAGGGGTTGGAACTACAAGAGGGGTAGAGGAAGAGGAGGTTTTCTCTTCAAACCCTCTCAGCCAAGACAAAAGCCTAAATGACTCAGGCAATTGGGTGGGGGGAAGATTGGGGTCCTTCCTCCCACAATGGCTCAGAATCACCACAAACAAGTTCAATCTGGATCTTGTAAAAACAGGATACAGAATAGAGGTGACTGGCAGACCCAAAACAAGGTTGATGATAACAAACCTGCCCAGAAACAAAGAGAAGACGATAGCCATGTCATCTCTTCTTCAGGAAATGTTATATCAGAGAGTGATCAGTTACATAACGCCAAGTGAGAGAAAAGGGGGGTTGTACTCTCATATTTTCCTCATAAAAAAAAATTGGGCAAATACTGACTTATCGTGAATCTGAAAAGCTTCAATGTACACGTAAAATACAAAAGATTCAAAATGGAATAAATTTATTCAACCAGAGAACTATTGACACAGAATGCATTTATGGCATCCCTAGATTTAAGGGACGCATATCTGCAGATCCCAATTTCGCAGGACTCAAAAAGATACCTCAGGTTTGTGTTGAAAAATGGGGGAAAACTCTTTATTTTCAGTGCGAGCCTCCGCACCACAAATCTTCAGGAAAGTCCTGGCAGAAGCTCTGCAGGTTGTGAGGTCAGAGGAGATTCATATAATCCCCTACCTGGATGATCTACTTCTATTTGGAGACTCAGTAGAGGAAGTAGAACAAAATCTGACAAGAGTGGTGGGTCATCTTCAAAGCCTAGCCTGGCTTATAAATCAAGAAAAATCCAATTTCACCCCATCGCAGAGAGTGATTTTTTAGACTATATAATAGATTCCTCTCTATCAAATATTTCCTGACAGAGCAGAAAATCCGAACTCTGACAACAGAAGTATTCAACCTCTGTCTAAACTCTGAAACCTCAATAAGAGGTCTGATGAGAGTACTGGGTCTAATGACGGTGGCCATCCCATGTGTTCCGTGGGCTCAGCTACACACGAGGCAGTTACAAACCTTCAGGCTATCTGGAATGGCCAGAAGGAATCCCTCACATGGATGTGGAAATCCCTCAGGAAGTAAAGTCATCAATCCAGTGGTGGCTGAGAAGGGAAAATCTCACGGTGGGGTGCCTGTGGTCACAGCAAGATCCGGTCATAATTACGATGGATGCAAGCGCAAAGGGCTGAGGTGCCCATATTAATGAGCAAATGGTCCAGGGAATTTGGAACAGCTGGTGTATGAGACTCTCATCCAACGCCAAGGAGCTCAGAGCAGTGATGGAAGCAATGTTGTCATTCAGTATCAATATCAACAATATCAACCTAAACCAATACCTAAACAAGCAGGGTGGAACAAGGGCTGCAGGACTCATGAGCATTGCAGAAGAAATCTTACTGTGGGCAGAGAAAATCTAACATCCTTAGTGGCAGTTCATCTGAAAGGAGATCAAAACAACTTGGCAGACTTTTTAAGCAGAGAAAAGTTACGCGAAACAGAATGGTGTCTCAATCAGACTGTATTTAATCAGATAATAGCAAGAATAGATCTGTTTGTCACAAGAAAGAACAGAAAAGTGGAAAAAATGTTCCCACTGGAAAGAGACCCACTCAGTTGGGTCCTGGGTGCACTGTCTCAGCTTTGGGGAACAGTACTAATGCACGCTTTTCCACCATTCGCCCTCCTCCCCAAGATCATCAAGAAGATTTGCTTCTCATCAGCAAGGGTGATCCTGATAGCACCCTATTGGCCAAAAAGGGCTTGGTTTACAGGATTATTAAAACTCAGCATAGCAAAGCTGTGGCCTCTACCTTGCATACCAGATCTTGTATCTCAGGGAGCAGCAAACCATCTTAACGGGGGCCAACTTTCTCTGATGGCCTGGCTTCTGAGAGGGAGTTGCTAACTCGGAAAGGTCTGTCAGAAAAAGTTATAGACACTATATTTTCCAGTAGAAAGGCCAGCACTAATTCAGTCTACAATAAGATCTGGAAAGTGTTCTGTAACTGGCGAATAAACCACGCAAAGATAGAAGGACCAATGGTTCCGGCAATTCTAGACTTCTTGCAAGAGGGAGCGGACAAATGTCTTGCACTCAGTACATTGAAAGTCCAAGTGGCAGCATTTTGAAAACTTTCTGAGTTATAGAATAGCCAAAGAACCTTTAATCAAAAGATTCTTAATATCAATAGGATGAAAACGCATCCCCAGTTCCACTAAGTTTACGTCTTGGGACTTGTCCATTGTCCTCAAGAGGTTTTGCTGTGAACCCTTCGAACCTCCAGAAACCTGCTCCATGAGACTCCTAACACTAAAAACAGCACTCCTGGTGGCATTGGTTTTGGCTAGAAGGGTCAGCGAAATGCATGCGTTGTCAGTCGCAGAACCATACTGCATTATTATACAAGACAAAATCGTTCTCTCCCTGGATCCCACTTTTCTTCCAAAAGTGGCAAGCAATTTCCATAGATCAGAGGAGATCATAATCCCATCTTTCTGCACAAATTCATCAACGCTAAAGAAAAATAATTTCATAGCATGGATGTCAGGAGATGTATGATCACATACATTGAACGAACTAAGGACACGAGATCTACCCCTGGGTTATTTGTCCTCTTCTCTGGACCCCACAGGGGTAGAAAGGCATCAAAAAGGCAGCAATCTGTGAGGCATACCAAGCATCCTCTCTGATTCCACCTACAACAATCAGACTCCATTCTACCAGAGCAGTAGGTACCTCATGGGCACAAAGGGCCGGAGCATCACCACTCCAGATCTGTAAAACCGCTACCTGGACCAGCTTCCAAACCTTTGTGAAGCACTACAGGTTGGACCTACTCTCAAGCCAAGACCAAGCCTTTGGGAGAAAAGTGCTCCAAGCAGTGGTCCCTCCCTAATAAGGTCGTTTCTATGTTGTCCTCTCTGTAAGCCATCCTGCAAGATGACTTGGAAAAACAGTTATTACCTGATAACTCACTTTACAGGAATCTTCCAGGACGGTGACAATTCCCCCTCTAAAAAGATCAGTGTGTCTGACGCATAGTTATGGGGGTATAAAAGTAACTAAAAGATGATGGTTTACCAATAAAGTAATACTGTATGCATATCTGGGCCTTTGGTTATTTAATACTGAGGTACTGCTGGTGATAAGCCCTTTTTTATAATGTGGATCATGTGTTTCCTGTGATAGGTGGGAGGAGCCTCTCTCTCTGTAAGCCGTCCTGGAAGATTCCTGAAAAGGGAGTTATCAGGTAATAACTCTGTTTTCTAGTTTTGAATCCTGTTGTAAACATGACCCACATGCCAGAGGACTCATCTCATCCCTCTACTCCCAACTATTAGTCAAATCGGACTCAGAGAAACCTCAATATACAGAGAAGTAGGAGGAGGACCTTGGATGCACCCTTGATAATGCAGACTGCTCTGAGATCTGGTCAGCAACTAATTCATCCTAACCCAATACCTTAGCAATAGAAACCAACTATAAGGTACTGACACGTTGGTACTTAGTGCCCTCTAAAATAGCCAATTCTCTCCCTCCTATTCGGCCCTTTGCTTTCGTGGCTGTGCCGAGCAAGATATACACAAACATATATGGTGGATCTGTCCAGTAATCCAAACTTTCTGGAACAACATTTTTGCCCTTGCTTCTAAAATGTTTGATGCTCCCTTGCAGTCAATCACAGCACTTCGCAATCAACAAACAGACTCCCTATCATGCACCCAGTTTAAGCTTTTTAACCAGCTAACCACAGCAGTGAAGCAAACAGTTGCTAAAGCGTGGAAGTCCCTTCCATAGTTGTAGCTGAAATCGAGTAAATCGAGCCATGATCCATACCAAAATGGAGGCCATTGAAAGGGATCAGGTTCCCAAGTTTGTCTGGATCTAGAAACCCTGGATCACACGGTGCCTACCACCATCGTTTGACCAGTCAGTCCTTCTGCCATAGTATCTATCTTCTCTGTAAACATCTGGAAACTGTGCGTGAAACTATAGCAGAGAGAAGAACAGGGATATGGGTTCGCTCTGCTATAGTTTCACAGGGATATGGGTTCGCCCGGTTTTAGTTAAAGTGTTACACACAGTTTCCAGATGTTTGCAGAACAGTAGTATGGTTTCTCCCGGTTTTAGTTAAAGTGTTACACACAGTTTCCAGATGTTTGCAGAACAGTAGTATGGTTTCTCCCAGTTTTAGTTAAAGTGTTACACACAGTTTCCAGATGCTTGCAGAACAGTGATATGGGTTCTTCCGGCTTATTTATACTTTTTTCACACAGTTTGAAGATGATTTTAGAACAGTGATATGGCTTCTACCGTTAATTAATACTTTTCAGACACAGTTTGAAGATGGTCCACATCCACCTCCATTTTTTTTTTTAAATGCTTTTAGTTATTTCCCTGTCCCCATTTCTTTGTAGGGCACTTGTCCCACCCTTATCCCCATTTCCATCCTTTTGCAGACATCTAGGACTTTCCAGGACTTTTTTACAGCCATTTTTGTGCCTAAAAGTTCGGGTCCCCATTGATATCAATGGGGTTCGGGGTCCAGGACAAAGTTCGGGTTCTGTCCGGACCCGAACCCGGACTTTGTCCCGAAGTTCAGCCGAACCAGCAGAACCCGGACTTCTAGAAAAACAGAAAAAAATGACAGGGGCTCTAACCCTCCATTACTTTATGAAAACTGAAAAAGAAAGTTTTGAAAGTGTTACATTGTCAAGTGGCTTTCTCATCCCCTTTAACACAGAGGAAATATTTTTCAGTCTCAGGAAACCACTGTTAAAAATGACTACAACTCATAATATATTAGTGTGCTGGTCAATGGGAAGAATGCTCCTTTCACCTGTGGTCACTGGGAAGAATAACCCCCTTCTATATAGCTAAAAAGATCAATGATGTCAGTGGGAAGTGGAAGGAATCTCTAAATAAAATTGTGAAAATGTAAAGTTTTGACATATACTCTAACAAGGGATTAGACCATTGTGATGTGCATGTACATTGTATTATGTTTGGAGTGATTGGGAGGCTTTTTGCAGCAAATAATATATATGCTTCTGTATTCACAAAAAAAAATCTCGAAAAATATGGCGAAATGACAGGAGAAAATAAGTATATTTTACTAAATGTAATGCGGTGGATTTATTAAATGTAATGGGGTGCAGTGGCGGCTGGTCTTTTTTTTGGGGGGGCTGCAAACAACCCCCCATCCTGCAGTTGGTCGGGTCACCTGCACCCCCCCCGTAGTTGGCCGGTCAGTCATCCAGCCTCGCACTTACCCTATCTAGGTTATGGGCAGGCAGCGCTCCTATGGGCGATGGGTGGTGTCTTCCATTGCGTCTCCTCCTTCTATGAATCACGCCGGCTTCCACCATGCATCTCCTCTCTCCTCCTCCTAGGCATCCAATAGGATCGGGTCTCAGGACCTGGCCAGGAGGAGGATCAGTGTGACAAAAGCAAATATTTATTTGCTATTGTCACACAACTGGGTTGGGTCAGGGCGCAGTGCTCTGAGCCCCGCGCCCAACCTTATTTGAAGCCCATTGGAGACTCTGGCTCTAATTACCTGCTTCATAAAAAAGCACCCCCCATTGGAATCCATGCGTTCCATGCCCTGCATGTAGATTATTGGGCTGGAAGCATGGATGGGCGGCGCCCATGCACCCCTAATGGATAGGCCGCCACTGATGGGGTGGATTGACTAAAAGTAATGGGGTGGATTAACTAAAGGCACATAGACTGAACACTTTGCAAGTGAAGTAGCTTCAGAGCTTAGTAAATAAGGGGGAGCTTTACTGACTTGTATCATCCTATCATGTGAAATGAAAAATGCTGTTTTCTTTTCCTTGCATGCAGTTGGGTATTCTTTGTAAAGTGTAGCTTTACCCTTACTTTTTTTTTTCATTTGGGATAGAGTAAGGGAAGGTTAATACTAGGGATGCGTGGATACCGATACTGGTTTCGGTGCCCGATACCAAGCATTTGAGCGAGTATCGGTACTCACTTAAATGCTCCCGATACTGAAACTGATATTTTGTGGTGCGATTTGCATCAATGCAAAATGAATGGGTGCAAATCGCACTGCAAAGAACAGCATGTGATTTGAACAAGAATGCAATGCGATTCCTGTAAATACTGCAAATAGTCACATTTTTCCAGACACCTAAATACCGTATGCGATCTGCTTTAGTGAATGGAGCCCATTGCAACTAAACATTAGCAAAAAAATGTTGTCTGAAATTCACTTTCTGTCTGGCAGATCTGATAATATTGAACTGATTCACTCATTCATGAAAATATACTGTTAACGTTCCCTTAGTAATACCACTGAGTATTATTTCATTTCCATGCTTGTGCGGCATGTTGTAAGAAAGAAAGGAAACTATTAACTGCCATTAAGTAAATACATTATTTACCCAATGAAGTTAGAGTCAAAAGTGAACTTGTACTATCTATCTATCTAGTTTAATCCCAAATATCTGGTTCTGAAAAATAATTGCCAGGTTATACTGGTGGACTTCTGAATAAACAGATTTCTTCAAACTTGCTCATTTCTATGTAAGATACTCTTATACTACAGGGTTTTTTTTATGCAAAGCAATAAACATTACACTGCTTTGTTTTAAATTTACTGATTAATTTTTTTATACTTGTATATATTTACTTGATTAATTTTTTTTTGCCTGACTAAAATCTAAAATCTTGGATTCTGCATTTCAAAAAAATAGGAAGAAAATGTAATATTTCTCTTCAGACAAAGAAATCATGGCAGATTACTGATAAGTTTAAAATTATCTTTAATGTATGTTATCTGCAAATCTTTCATCTCTGAAGGAGATTTTTTTGGTTCAGCTGTTAGATCTTGTTGCTGTTTAGCTGATAACTTGCAGTGCTGAAAAACATTATTTAAAAGCTAAAAGAATAAAAAAAAGCTAAAAAACACTAAAAAAATCTTTAATGAACAATATTATAGGTAATGTCAGGAAACTACAGCAAGAAGTGTGAGAAAAATATCCTGGTATGAGTGATCTTATATTTTCTAAGTCCAAGGAAATACATTTTAAAAGTCTATTACATTTCTACATATTATTAAAATACTTTTCAATTTGTTTTTCTTTGCAATCCTGTTATCTTAGAAATAACAGTATTGGCCTATAGTTCACAGAACAGTGATAATTCATTCTGTAGTTCAGAAATTCTGTTATATTTCTGTAACATACATGTGTTTACAGAACATCTGTATGCCTGCACATTCTTGGTTACAAATTATAGATAAAACAATCACTGCAGACATAATTGTTTTCTTAGACAGCATGGCCATTTTTCTTATTTACTAACTAATTAAATAATAATAATAATAAATAACTAATTCTGGAGAGCACTTAAATGAAATAGCTTTAAGTGTATTTAAGACATGCAGGGATTTGGATGTTAGCTCCTGTGTGTAGCCACAGCTGTTGGGTAGAGTTGAGCAAACCCAGACCGTAAAGTTCGGGTCCGTACCGGACTTTAGGTTGTCCTTGCCCCGAACCCGATCCCGGACATTTAAAAAAAAGTCTGGGATTGGGTACGGTATTCGGATATTTTTTGGCGCCTGTTGAAAAGCTGCAGGGCAGCCAATCAACAAGCGTTTCACTTGTTTGCCCTTAGAAGCCATCACAGCCATGCCTACTAATGGCATGGCTGTGATTGGCCTGTGCATCATGTGACCCAGACTATTTTTGGCGCCTGTTGAATTGCTGCAGGGCAGCCAATCAACAAGCGTTTCACTGGTTTGCCCTTAGAAACCATCACAGCCATGCCTACTAATGGCATGGCTGTGATTGGCCAGTGCATCATGTGACCCAGCCTCGATATGGGCTGGAGTCACGTAGCGCTGCATGTCACATGCTCTCAGGCTAGTATAGGGAGAGGATGCTGCCGCCGCTGTGAGAGGTAGATTAGAGTTCTGATATCATCTCATCTTGCATTAGAGACAGGTTCCTGGTGGTGCTGTGAGGGAAAGATTAGCATTCTAAAATCATCTGATACTGGAGTAGGTACAGGTTCCTGGTGCTGTGAGGGAAAGATTAGCTTTCTAATATCAACTGATACAGCATTAGGGACAGGTTCCTGGTGCTGTGAGGGAAAGATTAGCGTTCTAATATAATCTCATACTGCATTAGGTACAGGTTCCTGGTGCTGTGAGGGAAAGATTAGCGTTTTAATAGCATCTCATCCTGCATTAGAGACAGGTTCCTGGCGGTGCTGTGAGGGAAAAATTAGCGTTCTAAAATCATCTGATAATGGAGTAGGCACAAGTTCCTGATGCTGTGAGGGAAAGATTAGCTTTCTAATATCATCTGATACAGCATAAGGGACAGGTTCCTGGGGCTGTGAGGGAAAGATTAGCGTTCTAATATAATCTCATACTGCATTAGGTACAGGTTTCTGGCGCTGTGTGGGAAATATTAGCGTTCTAATATCATCTGATACTGCATTAGGGACAGGTTCCTGGTGCTGTGAGGGAAAGATTATCATTCTAAAATCATGTCATACTGCAGTAGGGACAGGTTCCTGGCGGTGTTGTGAGGGACAGATTAGAGTTCTAAAATCATCTCATACTGCAGTAGGGACAGGTTCCTGTAGGTGCTGTGAGGGACAGATTATCGTTCTAAAATCATCTCATACTGCAGTAGGGACAGGTTCCTGTCGGTGCTGTGAGGGACAGATTATCGTTCTAAAATCATCTTATACAGGTGTAGGGAGAGGTTCCTGTCGGTGCTGTGAGGGACAGATTATCATTCTAAAATCAGCTCATACTGCAGTAGGGACAGGTTCCTGTCGGTGCTGTGAAGGACAGATTATCGTTCTAAAATCGTCTCATACTGGTGTAAGGAGAGGTTCCTGTTGGTGCTGTGAAGGACAGATTATCATTCTAAAATCATCTCATACTGCAGTAGGGACAGGTTCCTGTCGGTGCTGTGAGGGGCAGATTATCGTTGTAAAATCATCTCATACTGCAGTAGGGACAGGTTCCTGTCAGTGTTGTGAGGGATAGATTTGCGTTCTAAAATCATCTCACACTGGTGTAGGGAGAGGTTCCTGTCAGTGCTGTGAAGGACAGATTATCGTTCTAAAATTATCTCATAATGCAGTAGGGACAGGTTCCTGTCGGTGCTCTTGAGGGACAGACTATATTTCTAAAATCATCTCATAATGCAGAAGGGAATAGTTCCTGACGGTGCTGTGAGAGACAGATTATAGTTCTAAAATTATCTCATACTGCAGTAGGGAGAGGTTGCTCTCAGTGCTGTGAGGGACAGATTATCGTTCTAAAATCATCTCACTAGGGACAGGTTCCTGTCGGTGCTGTGAGGGACAGATTAGCATTCTAAAATCATCTCATACTGCAGCAGGGAGAGGTTCCTATCGGTGCTGTGAGGGACAGATTATCGTTCTAAAATTGTTTCATACTGGTGTAGGTAGTGGTTCCTGTCGGTGCTGTGAGGGACAGATTATCGTTGTAAAATCATCTCATATTGCAGTAGGGACACGTTCCTGTCAGTGCTGTGAGGGACAGATTTGCGTTCTAAAATCATCTCATACTGGTGTAGGGAGAGGTTCCTGTCAGTGCTGTGAAGGACAGATTATCATTCTAAAATTATCTCATAATGCAGTAGGGACAGGTTCCTGTCGGTGCTGTGAGGGACAGACTATATTTCTAAAATCATCTCATAATGCAGAAGGGAGTAGTTCCTGACGGTGCTGTGAGAGACAGATTATCATTCTAAAATCATCTCATACTGCAGTAGGGAGAGGTTGCTGTCGGTGCTGTGAGGGACAGATTATCGTTCTAAAATCATCTCACTCATTTTACTTCCGGTTCCGGCGCCACATGGAGAGGAGCTAGAAGAGACCAGCTCCATCTCCCCGCCACCTAAACCAGCTTCAAACGCTGCCATCGCCTGGAGGAACACCCGCATCCACCCACGGATACACCCGTTACCATCCCCGCACCTTTGGAGAACCGTATGGATCGCTTCGCCGAGCGATCGGGGGCACGATCTTTCGTTGCAAGTGCACCGAACGAAGGTGAGGACGCACGTGGCAAACCCGCCATGACAGAGACTCCCCAGGCACCCTCATACGCCTCAGTAGTATCGGCCTCTCCCCCTCCAACTACGGGCACCCAATCTCCCCAGCACATACCAGGACAACATGCTCCTGACCCTCTCATGACAGCGGACATTGCCCAAGCTGTAGTGGCCCTCATCAGACCTGTCATAACCGAGGCAGTAGACTCAGCAGTGACTAAAGGCCTTGAACTGCTCCGTAAAGACTTTCAGCTACAGGCAGCCAGGATTGACCACGTGGAGACCAGGATTTCCACAATGGAGGATGACACCACGGCCTTAACAGCAGCCGTAGCTAAGCTGACCACGATTCAGAAGGAACTCCGGGAAAAGGTCATTGACCTGGAAAATAGATCTAGGAGGAATAACCTCCGTATAATAGGCCTGCCGGAGTCATATTCCTCACACGATTTACACAAAATTTGTGCAGTAGACATTCCTGGGCTTTTGGGCCTACGCACCCCTTGTGTTGTCGAAAGAGCTCACCGGATCGGCCCACCTTCGGACACCCGCACCAAACCCAGAGCGGTGATTGTTCGTTATCTTAATTACGTTGATAAGCAGGCTATTCTGCAACGATTTCGGAGGTCTAGGAACCTTAGATTTGAGGAATCCACTTTGCTGATCTTTGCGGACTATTCCATTGAGGTTATGCAATTAAGGAAAGCCTTTTCTCCAGTCTGCTCGATCCTGCACCAGCGGAACGTCTGATTCAGTCTGGCGTACCCGGCCACCCTTTACTTCCAATCCCCTCAGGGGGCCAAACTCTCGTTCACCACACCGCAAGAAGCCGAAACCTACTTGGCTGAAGGTCTACCTTCTGACATGGACCAAACGCCGCCACCGGCCACCGACATACATAGTGAGGGACAGATTATCGTTCTAATCGTCCATCCTTTCCACCAAAGCACTGAGCCCGGAAAAGCCGCCTTACAAGAGGGTACGATTTGGCCTCCCGGAGGCCTCCAAAACTCAGGCCCATCCCTGAGATCACTACAATCACATTTCTTGAAGAAGCGCATCTCCCTACTAACTGCTTAGACCGTGAAACTGAGATCCCTGACAAATATCAATCCATGTTCGCACTCATCTTCCCTCAGCGCATTTCTTTTACTACTAACCATAGCTAACTGAACAACGAACTGTAAGTGCCAGTCTTCAGGTTCCCCTATCAGGGGGCCTCATTCAACCTACGTTTTTTACTTGCAATTAGCAGTTCAGTATAGGCTACAAAGCTATGGAATAATATTATAATTATCTGTTTCGGTCAAGTTATGTATTTCACTGCCTTTGCTATAAGTTACTATACTTTATTATGGTTATTGATGGAATCTGCCTCCTAGGATACCTCCTTGGAGTCACATCCCATTACTCGGAAGTCCGCAGGAAACGGTTTAAGGTGCATGTCTGATTACATTACGTTGCGGTCTCACAACAGCATCCCCCCTCTTTTCTCCCCTCCACCCCTCTATACCTCTTTCCTCTCCCTCTCTTTCCCTCCCTACCCCCTTCCCCCGGGTACCTATCCGCCCTCCACTTTTAAACCGCCTCCAATTTTAACAACCTTCCTTCAGGTCTGAGCCAGACCTTTTTAGGTGGGGAAGAGTGGTTTGGTATACGAAAATTTTTTCTATGCGAAAAAAAAGTGAAGTCTGTAATGTACTTGTTTCATGGCTTATCACCATGGTGTTCACGATTCACTGTAAAAGTATTTCTCATGACTAGTAACATACCTCCATATATATTTCCTTTCCCCAGCCCTAAAGGCATCTGTTACTCACAGAAGGTTAGATGGCTCTCCTTAATCAGAAACCAACTACTCACGCACTCATGGATCCTTTGGTGCTCGGGAATAACTTGAAGGTAGTCTCTTGGAATGTCCGGGGCCTAGGAGCTCCACAAAAACGAATGCAGGTACTAAGACATTTAAAAAGGCTGAAAGCTGATATTGCTCTATTACAAGAGACTCATTTGGGTGCAGGCGATATATCCAGACTCCGTAAGCTATGGGTGGGGGATGCCTTCGGCTCCCCCTCGATGGGAAGGAAGGCAGGCGTTGCCATACTTCTCCACAATCGCATCCAATACAAAGTTAGGACTTTAGACATAGACAACGTGGGGCGCAGAGCCACCCTACATCTCACCATTGCCAACCAAGATATTGCAGTGTCCAACATATACGCAGATAACTCTCCTAACCAGACTTACTTCCAGACCTTGACGACTTGGGCCCTCCAAATCGTAGAACCTCTACACCTTTTAGGGGGAGACCTAAACTCGGTAATGCGCCAAACGGAAGACCGTTCCTCTTCGTTAAATCAGCGCTCCTCAGACTCAGACCACGAATCCATACTAGCCCATACCATGTCATCCCTTCGTCTGTCAGATGTCTGGCGCTTAAAGCATCCTATAGACAAAGAGTATACTTTCTATTCATCCCCCCACAAGTCCTTTTCTCAGATAGACTACTTTTTCGCCTCCCCTGCCTTACTCCCTATGGTTACCTCAGCATCTATAGAGAGTATGGCAATATCAGACCATTCCCCAGTTTCTATTGAGATCGCCAATCTGACTTTTAGACCACGCTCCTCCATATGGCGTTTCCCCACCTACCTCGTCGGTAATGAGGACCTGAAGTCCTCACTCCAACAAGCCTGGCTTGAATATACGACTAATAACAAAGATCACCTATCCACACCCAATTTATACTGGGAAACCGGGAAGGCCTTCCTCAGGGGACACATTATCTCGTTCGCAACGCGTTTTAAAAGAAAAGCCAATAATAGCTACAACCAAGCCAGTAAGTCACCCAGGGAAGCCCACGAGCGTCTAAATTCATCACGTACCCCCGAGACCATTAGAGCCTGGCAGCTAGCCAAAAACACTTTTGACCATTGGTCCTCACAACAGGAGTCTATAAGTCACTTTCATTCCTCTCGGACTCCTTCCGGAAGGGCCAAAGGGTCATATTTAACCCACACCTATCCACTAGAAACAATAATCAGCATATAAGTTCGGTCCGAACAACCTCACTCCTGAAGTCCAGGAGTAATGGCTGCTCCATCCACCCCTTTGCGGTATACCTCCTCGCACCAGATTTTCAGTCTAACCGCTAGAGTTATCTTTGACCCCTTACCAGACTATAACGGTATGAGAGATATCTACGACTCCATTGGTATCCCTCATTCCGTCCCCTCCGCTTTTTCATCAGATAGACTCTTTTCCTGAACACCCCCCTA
>BLSH010230367.1:268674-284569 GCA_018402905.1 Glandirana rugosa
ATTATAATCACTACCCCGCCATTCATCCCTAATATTACCACCCCCATCTCTAATTTTACCGCCCCATCACTAATATTACCACCCCCTATCTCTAATTTTACCACTCTCATCCCTAATATTACCACCTCTATCTATAATTGTACCACCCTCGTCCCTAATATTACCACCCCCTCTCTCTAATTTTACCACCCCTAGGGGAAATTTCTTAGAGCTCCCAAATCTATTCCAGCAGTGCCTTAAAATACCTCCCAATTAAAGGCAAATTAGACTTCAACTCTCACAAACTGGGAGGAAATGCTAACAGAACAGAGCTCTATTTGCCTGGAAACATGACTCTCAGATCACATATGCTGCACGCTGGCCATCAATCGGATTCAAACCTGAAAATTTCAAATGCCTCCTTTAAACTTTAAATGCAAGTTCATTGCCGTAAAAAGTGTATGGGGACATGGGTCCTGCTCTAGGGGACATGTAGCAATAGAAAAAAAAGTTTTTAAATTGATTGTTTTTTTTTCAGGAGCAGTGGTTTTAATAATGCTTAAAGTGAAAAAAAAATTAGTTTAACCACTTGCCGACCACAGTCTGACGGCAACAGAGTGGCTCTTTATCGCAAACCGCTGTCATATGATGGCGGCTGCGATAACTAGTGCTGCCGGAGGCGCGCTCGTGCACTCACTGTGTCCGGGGGGGCCAAGAAGCAGGTCCGGCGAACTCGATCACTGCCAGCTCATAGAGGGGGAAGGGCGGTGATCACAGGCTTCCTCTATATGGAAGCCGTGATCATCCCCTTTCCCCAGCCAGGGCAGCCCACATACAGTTAGAACACGCCCAGGGAACACAGTTAAACCTTAGAGCGCCCCTGCAGGTTAACCCCTTCACTGCCAATGGCATTGACACAGTAATCAGGCATTTTTATAGCACTGATCGCTGTATAAATGCCAATGGTCCCAAAAAAGTGTCAAAATGGTCCAACATGTCCGCTGCAATATCGCAGTACCACTAAAAATCACAGATCGCCGCCATTACTAGTAAAAAATAAAAAAAACCCCACAGAAATGAATTCTCATCGCCCATAAACACGGCAACTTTTGCGCAAACCAATCAATAAATGCCGATTGCGGTTTTTTTAATGAAAAATATGAGGAAGAACCTAAATCGGCCAAAACCGATGGAAAAAAATGTTTTTTTATATTTTTTTTGGATTTGTATTTTAGCAAAAAGTAAGAAATTTGTTTTTTTTTTCAAAATTGTTTCTCTTCTCTTGTTTATAGCGGCTATCAGAAATGACGCAGAGGTGACCAAATACCACCAAAAGAAAGCTCTATTTGTGGGAAAAAAAGGATGGAAATTTAATTTGGGTACAACATCGCACGACCGTGCAATTGTCAGTTAAATCGACGCAGTGCCGAATCGCAAAAAGTGCTCTGGTCCTAAATTATGAAATCCTTCCGGGGCTGAAGTGGTTATATATCATGCTTGGGGGGTCCCCTTAGTATGGGTCTCTGTGATGTTTAGAACAGTGCCAGCGCAAAATGACATTTGTAAAGGAAAAATTGTCATTTAAAATCGCTTGCGGCTGTAATGTATTGCCTGTTCCCTGCTATATACAGGGTGGGCCATTTATATGGATACACCTTAATAAAATGGGAATGGTTGGTGATATTAACTTTCTGTTTGTGGCACATTAGTATATGTGAGGGGGGGAAACTTTACAAGATGGGTGGTGACCATGGTGGCCATTT
Source organism: Glandirana rugosa (assembly GCA_018402905.1). Taxonomy (NCBI): domain Eukaryota; kingdom Metazoa; phylum Chordata; class Amphibia; order Anura; family Ranidae; genus Glandirana; species Glandirana rugosa. The sequence goes on from BLSH010230367.1 coordinate 270,417, forward strand.
TGAAGTCGGCCATTTTGAATCCAACTTTTGTTTTTTTCAATAGGAAGAGGGTCATGTGACACATCAAACTTATTGGGAATTTCACAAGAAAAACAATGGTGTGCTTGGTTTTAATGTAACGTTATTCTTTCATGAGTTATTTACAGGTTTCTGACCACTTATAAAATGCGTTCAATGTGCTGCCCATTGTGTTGGATTGTCAATGCAACCCTCTTCTCCCACTCTTCACACACTGATAGCAACACTGCAGGAGAAATGCTAGCACAGGCTTCCAGTATCCGTAGTTTCAGGTGCTGCACATCTCGTATATTCACAGCATAGACAATTGCCTTCAGATGACCCCAAAGATAAAAGTCTAAGGTGGTCAGATCGGGAGACCTTGGGGACCATTCAACTGGCCCACGACGACCAATCCACTTTCCAGGAAACTGTTCATCTAGGAAGGCTTGGACCTGACACCCATAATGTGGTGGTGCACCATTTTGCTGGAACTATGATGTCGGTGATAGAGAATTGCTGGCCATCAAGTCGGCTTTGGAGGAATGGCGGTACCTCCTGAAAGGAGCAGCTCACCCGGTATTGGTTTTTACTGACCATAAAAACCATAAAAAAAACATATGCTGTGAAGATACGAGATGTGCAGCACCTGAAACTACGGATACTGGAAGCCTGTGCTAGCATTTCTCCTGCGGTGTTGCTATCAGTGTGTGAAGAGTGGGAGAAGAGGGTTGCATTGACAATCCAACACAATGGGCAGCACATTGAACATATTTTATAAGTGGTCATAAACTTGTAAATAACTCATGAAAGAATAACGCTACGTTAAAACCAAGCACACCATTCTTTTTCTTGTGACATTCCCAATAAGTTTGATGTGTCACATGAGCCTCTTCCTATTGAAAAAACAAAAGTTGGATTCAAAATAGCCGACTTGAAAATGGCCGCCATGGTCACCACCCATCTTGAAAAGTTTCCCCCCTCACATATACTAATGTGCCACAAACAGGAAGTTAATATCACCAACCATTCCCATTTTATTAAGGTGTATCCATATAAATGGCCCACCCTGTAGATAAAGATCATTGAAAAAGCAGACCCTTCAGGTCATTTATGGATTTTAAGGGGGACCCCATGCCAGCACTTACCAGGCCATATGGGGAGGGTGCTTTGGGGTCTGGTTTGGACCCCAAAGCACCCTCCCCATGTGGCCTGGTAAGTGCTCGGATAAGGGTCTGGTTTGGATTTTGGGGGGACACCAACACCATTTTTTTAAATTTGGCATGGGGTTCCACTTAAAATCCATAAACGATCCAAAGGGTCTGCTTTTTCAATGATCTTTATCTATATTACAGGGCAACACCATTTTTCTAAAAAATTGACATGTGGTTCCCTTTAAAATCCATACCAGACCTGAAGGGCCTGGTAGGACCTTGGGGGGGGGGACCCCTAAACAAAATTTTTGTTTAATTTTGGTGTGGAGTTCCCCTTAAAATCTATGCCAGACCCTTATCTGAGCATGCATGCACTCTATATAGTCTACACAGTGGTGTATTGGATAGCACTTTTGCCTGGCAGCAAAAGGGGCGCTGGTTCAAATCCCACACATAACACTACCTGGCTGGAGTATGCATGTTCTCCCTCTGTATAGAAATAAAGAGAAAATATTAGAGGGTAGTGTTGGTGATCACCGTAAATTATTCTATTGACCACTGCTATGCAATATAGCTCTGTCACTCTGACCTATTGCACAGCATACACTAAAAATTGTCCCACCACAGCCAGTAAGGACGAATAGATGAAGTATTGTATATGGATATCCCCCATGTGCATCTGTCCCCGGTGACTTAAGTCTGTGATGCGGGAGAGAGGAGAGGAGGAAATGGGAGTTTTGGGGATGTGGGAAGGTAATAGTGGCATAGCTGTATTGGAAGGAGGGGGTGAAAGAGTTCAGTGCTTCATTCCTTCTTCTGCATGGTGTACATCTTTTCTCAGATGATATAGAATGTTTAATGTTATAATGTAGAAACACAATTGTTCCATTTTTGGCAGCCACCCAGAGAATGCAGAGTATGGTAGTATATAAATATAAAAATAAAAAGTATATAAATAGAGCTATGGCAATAGTCACTGAGCTGCTAAGTATATGCTTCTTCCGTATTGTATCAACCACATATATCCATTTCAGTCTATGTTATGTTTCTCTAGTGGCAAATACCGTATGTTGGCCATGTTGCCTTTTGTTGTTGTGTAATAGACATATAGATGGAGGAGACATCAGCAGGTTAAACTGAATTGAATGCACAAAACGGCCATATTATCAGCTGGTACCAGTACTGGCCACCATATTTGCCACTAGAAAAACATAACATAGACTGAAATGGATATCTGTGGTTGATACAATACAGGAGCAGCATATACTTAGCAGCTCAGTGGCTATTTCCATACCACTATTTATATACTACCATCCTCTGCATTGTCTGGGTGGCTGCCAAAAACGGAAGGGGTACTGGCTATACAATTGTGTTTCTACAATATGACATTAAACATCCTATATCATCTGAGAAAAGATGTTCACCATGCGGGACAAGGAATGAAGCATTGGACTCTTCCACCCCCTCCTTCCAATACAGCTACGCCACTATTATGTTCCCACATCCCCAAACCCCTCCCCCCCTTTCCCCCTCTCCTCTCTCCCCCATCACAGACTCGAGTCACCGGGGACAGATGCGCATGGGGGATATACATATACAATACTATTTATACTATATGATACAGGAATTTCCTGTTGGACTCCCCCACTGTGAATTTTGTACTGGCACCCTGACGAAAGTTTTTGTACAGTTTGTCATGTGTAGTGTCACGTTAGTGTTGTCTTCATGTAATAGATCTTTATATGGTATTTTGTGAGGTCATTTGTAACCTAGAAACAAATTATGAGCCAATTTTAACATGGTGAAATAGGAATCTATGCTCAATAAACTTTAACTGTATATTCATAGACACTGGTGGATGTCACTCATTTGACCATCTATTTGTCCTTACTGGCTGTGGTGGGACAATTTTTAGTGTATGTTCTCCCTCTGCCTGCGTGGGTTTCCTCCGGGTACTCCATTTTCCTCCCACACTCCAAAGACATGCTGGTAGGTAAATTAGATCCTGTCTAAACTGGCCCTAGTATATGTATGAATGTGAGCTAGGGACCTTAGGTTGTAAGCTCCTCGAGCGTAGGGACTGATGTGAATGTACAATATATATGTAAAGCACTGCGTAAATTGACAGCGCTATATAAGTACCTGAAATAAATAAATACACTGAATGCAGTGTATTATATATATACACCATACTGTACATATATATTCTTACACTGACTGTATATACTCTATACACACTAACTACATGACACTGCCTAACCTTTCACTATCTCCGCAAATGTTTTCACTATATTTGGCCGCTGTGTAAGTGGCCTTATATAGTGTGGGCGTGGTCTTAGACCCGCTGAGCAATGATTGGCCAAAAGGCACCCTGCCTTTGGCCAATCATGGCTCTCACAGCAGAGCATGCTGTGATTGGCCAAAGCATGCAGGTCATGTGCATGCTTGGCCAATCAGCGGGCGGCATTTCCCACGCAATTTCACTGCATTATGGGGCGCTCAAATTTCCCAGGAATGCCCCATAATATTCAGGATTCGCCGAACAGGCGAACCCCCGATGTTCGTGTTGAACATGCGTTTGACTCAAACCAGGGGACCATCCCTATTTACCATGGATGTACATCGCGAGACACTTTTTTAACATTTTTGACATAAAAGATTGGACAAAAAATGTCTCCATTTTTAAAAACATTTTACACTTTTTAGGTGAATGGGTACAATGTACCCAATACCCATGCACACAGGGGAGGTCAGGATCTAGTGGCCCCTTGTTAATGGGGGCTTCCACATTCCGATCAGCAACCCCAGACCCCAACAACCACCAGCCACGGTTGTCGGGAAGAGGCCATTGTTCGCATCAACATGGGGACAAGGTGCTTTGCAAAGCTCACACCCCCCTCATGTTAAAGGAATGTGGCCTGGTTTGGTCCAGGAGGGGGACCCTCGCTTGTCCCCCCATTCTGACCACCAAGCTGCATGCTCAGAAAGGGTCTGGCATCGATTTTGGGGGGATCCCCTGGCGTTTTGTAAAAAAAAATTGGCATGGGCTTCCCCTTAAAATCCATCCCTGAGCCAAAGGACTTGGTATGGATTGGGGGGACAATACATTATAGCCGCAAGCAGGTTGAAATTACATTTTTGAACAATGTAGGGGAGGATGTGGGAGCTATATTTGGTGTGGGTGGGGTTCATTGATTTGTTTATTTGGCATCACCACACAATTGCTTCCAGCCCATGTGCACACAGCACTTCCTGTTTACAGCCACATTACACTTCCTGCTGATGCATATCTGTAAGGACTATGCAAATATAAATGAGATGACTTATCAGTGCTGGTTCACACTAGTGTGATGCAGGAACCCTGCAAATCCACTGCGGGTTCCTGCATCGCACCTGACTCGCATGGCAGTTCACACTGCTATAATCAATCGGAGGGGAAAGTCAATGCAAAGTTAATGACACCTCCATTTCAGCTCACATATTGCAGTGCGAACTGTCAGTTCGGACATTAACCACTTCAGCCCCGGAAGGATTTCCAGCTTTAGGACCGGAGCCCTTTTTGCGATTCGGTGCTGCGTTGCTTTAACTGACAATTGCGCAGTCGTGCGACGTTGTACCCAAACTAAATTTGCGTCCTTTTTTCCCACAAACAGAGCTTTCTTTTGGTGGTATTTGATCACCTCTGTGTCATTTCTGATCGCCGCTATAAACAAAAGAAGAGCGACAATTTTGCAAAAAAAAACACAAATTTCTTACTTTTTGTTAAAATACAAATCCAAAAAAAAAATTAAAAAAAAACATTTTTTTTCACCGTTTTTGGCTGAATTATATTCTTCCTCATATTTGCGATTAAAAAATCGCAATCGGCGTTTATTGATTGGTTTGCGCAAAAGTGGTCGCGTTTACGGATGATGAGAATTCATTTTTGGGGTTTTTATTTTTTTTTTATTTTTTACTAGTAATGGCGGCGATCTGCGATTTTTAGCGGTACTGCGATATTTCAGCGGACACGTCGGACCATTTTGACACTTTTTTGGGACCATTGGCATTTATACAGCGATCAGTGCTATAAAAATGCACTGATTACTGTGTAAATGCCATTGGCAGTGAAGGGGTTAACCCGCAGGGGGCGCTCTAAGGGTTAACTATGTCCCCTGGGCGTGTTCTAACTGTGGGGGGACTGCCCTAGCTGGGGAAGGGAAGTGGTCACAGCCTCCGTATACAGGAAGGCTGTGATCACAGCCCTTCCCCCTTCACAGAACGGAGGTCCGTGTTTACATACACGGACCTCCGTTCCTTCACTCCGGGGGGGCATCGCGGGTAGCCGGCGGCAATCGAAGCCGCCGCACCCGCTCCCTGGCCCTCCCCGAACACAGTGAGCGTGCGGGCTCACCTCCGGCGGCACGCGTGTGCTCACAGTGCGCGTTATCACAGCCGCCGTCGTATGACGGCGATTTGCGATAACGAACCACCTTGTCGCCGTCAACCTGCGGTTGGCGGTCGGCAAGTGGTTAAACGGATCGCATAAATGTGAAAACCATTGCGATCAGATTCTGGTCCTAACGCAAAAAAAGGTCCTGTGTGAGTTTAGCCCGACTGTGATGCAATTTGAGCCACACTAGCCATATGGCTGAAATAACATCACACAGACATCACATGTGATTTGCAAATCACATTTGATATCGAACCAGTGTTAACCGGGCCTGAGGGTTGGTTCACACTGCACAGTTGTCCGAGATCGCATGTGATTCACACCACACTGCAGTGAAAATCACATGCGATCTCTGTGCAATGAGATTTCAGCCATACAGAGAGTAAAACTGAAATCACATCAGTCGGACCAAACTCGCACAGGACCTTTTTTGGTTCTGCATCAGAATAGGATCGCATGGGTGTTCACACCCATGTAATCCGATTCCTGTCAGAGTTTGCAGTGTGATCTGCAAACTGATTTGGGGGTGTCAGCTTTCTATTGACACTCCCAGCAGTTTGCATATGGCAGTGTGAACTGCCTGCTCATCAGGTGCGGTGCGGGAACCCTGTGAATCCATTGCAGGTTCCCGGATCACACCCGACTTACAGGCGGTTCACACGACCATGTGCAAACTGCTGGGAGTGTCAGTAGAAAGCTAATGACACCCCCAAATCAGTTTGCAGATTGCACTGCAACTGCAAATTCGGATAGGAATCAATTTGCATGGATGTGAACACCCTTGTGATCCGATTCTCCTGCATAACAAAAGGGTCCTGTGCGAGTTTGGTCAGGTTGCGATGCAAATTCAGCCATACTATCTGTATGGCTGAATTTGCATAGCACAGATTGCATGTGATCACATCCGATCTCAGACACCGCAGCAGTGTGAACCGGCCCTAAGGAAGGTAATCCACTTCCCCAAAACCACCACCCCCAAAACGAATTGAAAAAGTTACAAAAGAGAACAACAAGCAAAATCTATTTCCTTTTATTTTGCCAGCAGAAACACAAGTATGTACATATTTACTGGCATTAAAGTATTTCCAGTATATATACATTTAGCAAAACAGTTAGCAATTGGATTCTAAGGGCCCTGCTCATATGAGCTTACAATCTAAAATTGGACTAAACCTTAAAGTGGACACAGCTTTACTTTCACAGTGTATAACAGCCTGCACATTTCATAGAACTACTAAACACTCACATCACATTATTAGCTCCAAAATTACAGAAAGACACTTAACAGTCATCCTAACAAAACATTACAACATATTAAAAAAGGCACATATTCAAACAATAAAACCCACCACCCTCCACATTCTACACACATACATTAGGGAGTATTTTTTGGTAAGACAAACAATATACACCCCAATCGGACAGCATGGTCAAATCAAGCCACTTTTGATGGTCAAAATGCTCAATAATTTCAGCAAACAAACAGCTCTAGTGAGGCATTTGTCATTATGCACAATATCATTGCTTATCCCGCAAAAACCACAGCAAAAAACCTGACCTCTCATCAGGCCAAACCAACCCCCCTACTGAAGTCCCTTATATAAGATAGCACACTGACACACACCCAATAGAAATACACGCCCACCAGTATCTTTCAATATGTTTGTTAAAATTGCTTTTACCTGAGGGGCTCCAATAGCTAATACTATTTTCTTGTTAACCTTTGGCTATGTTCATCAGATCAGTATAACTCCAGGACAAAATTCTAAGTCAGTGGTTCTCAACTTTGTCCTCAAGTACCCCCAACAGGTCATGTTTTCAGGCTTGCCATTATTTTTGCACAAGTGATTTGATCAGTTTCACTGCCTTAGTAATTACCACAGCTGTTTCATCTGAGGGAAATCCTGAAAGCATGACCTGTTGGGTCGCCTTGAGGACAGGAGTTGAGAAACACTGATCCAAGCAACAGTTTACTAACCAGATGTACCTTTGCAGTGTAAACCCTACAATTTCAAATGTCCAATTCCTTGGCTGCAATGAGCTTCCAATTTAAAGTCTCAAATAACTTGCTTACATTACAGACTATTTGGACAAGAGACTAATACAATGCCAGCCTGTCTTTGGATTGTGGTGAGAAACCCACACAGGGAATATATAAACTTCAACACAAGCATTAGTATATCCAGGATATGAACTAGCAACCTTTTGGGTGCCAGGTGGATGTGCTAGCCACTTAGCTAGTGAGTAGTGAGAACATGTCTTGTCCATTGCTGTGGTGTGAACCAGACCTAAGTCCATAGCCATGCTCAGTATCACAAGTAATATACAATATATTGTCCTAAGTATTGGGAAATATGCCTTTACACACACATGAACTATAATGACAGTCCAGGGTTCAGCATAGAGTTGGGCCACCCTTTGCAGCTCTAACAGCTTCAACTCTTCTGGGAAAGCTGTCCATAAGGTTTAGGGGTGTGTCTATGGGAATGTTTGGCTATTCTTCCAGAAGTGCATTTATGAGGTCAGGCACTGATGATGCCCCAAACTGTTCACACAAAGTTGGGAGCATGAAATTGCCCAAAATGTCTTGCTGATGTCTTAAGAATTCCCTTCACTGGAACTAAGGGGCCAAGCCCAACCCCTGAAAAACAACCCCACATCATAACCCCCTCCACCAAATGATTTGGACCAGTGCACAAAGAAAGGTCCATAAAGACATGGATGAGCGAGTTTGGGGTGGATGAACATGACTGGTCTGCACCTCAACCAAATAGGACACATTTTGGCTGAATTAGACTGTGAGCCAGGCCTTCTCATCCAAAATCAGATCAGTGCCTGACTTGACAAATGCACTTCTGGAAGAATGGCCAAATGATCCCATAGACAAACATCCTAAACCTTATGGACAGCCTTCCCAAAAGAGTTGAAGCTGTTATAGCTGCAAAGCGTGGGCCAACTCAATATTGAACCCTATGGACTAAGACTGGGATGCCATTAAAGTTCATGTGCATGTAAAGGCAGGCGTCCTGTAAGGAACCTTGTCAGGCCATTGGACGGCCTTTGTGTGGGCGCACGTAGCGTGTGCGTGCTTCCTTTCATGTGTGCGCGTGCTTGTGCACGTTCGCGTATGTGTGTGCGCGCGTATTTGCCGGCAATGGTGCCACTAGTGGCCATTTAAGCAGACAGCACCAGGAAGAAAGTGCTGTCCGTTCTACAGCATTTGTGTGTTCCTGAAGTGACCTGTTATCCTGATTGTCTGTTCCTGTGACCCAGCTTGTCTTGACCCTACTGTTGATCTCTGCCTGCACTTACCTTGGCTTCCACGACCACTCTTCTGCCTGTTCCCTTGTACCTCTCTGCCCGCCTGTTAATGAACTCTGCCTGTACCCGACTATTCTCCAGCCTGATCCTTCTGTACTGCTCTGCCAGCCTGTTACCGACCCGGCCTGCATCACTAAGCTTCTGCTTGCACAAGCTCCACATGGACTAGCACACCACCACCAGTGACCCAGTCCGACCCTCATGCCTCCCTGCACTCCCGAGCCCCTGTCTACTCTATCAGGGGTTCCCGAATCAGGGTCATAAGAGAGGTTGCCCACTGCATAAGTCAGACTCCACCACCAGGTACGTGACATGTCCCAATTGCCTAACTAGTGTATCTGCCAAGATTTGCAATGGTGGTGGAACCCTCCGACACATAAATACTACATTTAGACATAATTTAGGTAAGGCCCTGAGTCAGGAGTTATGTTTAACAATATAGAGAGGGCAAACAACATCTCTACATGAAGTGACATGTTTGGGAATCAAACTCAGGATGTCTACAATAGTAGTCAGAATTGATACCACGGGGCTACTGCATGTCAAATCCTTCTACACATAAATACACAGATACTGCATTTCTAGGAATATATAGCAATTACATTACTCAGGAGTTAATCTTCTAATTTTATTCTGTGATTTTGGTGGTTCTTGCTGCGTGAGTATAGAACAGTATTGTTATCCTCAGATTTTTGCTAATGACATTTTTATTTCTGATGTTGGTACACATACTACATTTTTTGGCCTCAAATTAGGATCATTTGGAAAGAATAAAAAAATTAGACTAATTTTAAATTTCCATAAGCAATGGTATTGTTTGTGGTTTGTAAAGACACCTGTGTGAGTTTGGGGAAATATTTTTGTGAGATAGATATCAACAAGTGAAAGTGACAGAGAAAAAAATATTTTACCAAAACATGAAAAGATTATTCTAGCATTCTTAAAAACAAAATAGATTATCAAAATTGTTGCAAGGACAGTTTCTTTGAGAGAAAGATACATCTATTCTCAACATGAAAAGGATTTGTTTGGGAGAAATAACAATTGTACCATTAGAATGAATGGCTGAAAATTGCATTGGGCTAGATAACTTGCATCTTCACGCCTAAAAAAAGCTGTGTAAAACAACTCTCATTTTGGCATTTACTATCTACTCAAGGAATTACTCCATGAGAGTTAAAAACTGAGTTGTTTTGTGTCTGAGCATGCTCAGCTGTGCTCAGCTGTGCTGAGCACCTAAATGTAAAGACGGGGAATTTATCTCTTCTCAGACTTTTTAAGATATTTCAGTGTAGAAATCACTTTTTCACATAGTTTAAAAGCAGATTAGCTTTAGACAATATACTGCATATTTTAGTACAATTTAGGGGATCAAATCATGCTCTAAACATTATTTCTATTTGCACTACTCTGACTAGAGTAAGGATTTGGGTGTTATTTGTGACCTGGGAGCAATAGTGAATTCCATTTTGGAAATAATTTGCCGCCAGCGCTATTGTGAATACTGTTTTAGCATTATTTACTGCAAATCGCAGTAATTTTACCACACATCGCGGTAATTTTGCAGCTATTTTGCGGCAACGCTATAGTAAATGACCCCCAGTGTGTATGTGTGTATATATACACAGACGTGCTTGGGTTTGAGGTGTACACCCTAATGCAATAGGCTGCACACACCTATGCTTGGTGAATATGGACACCAGGATTTAAAGTGAAAGAAAATTCAAAATTTTGAGCTTTTGGCACAACAGCAATAGAAAGGATATATACTAGTTGTTACGGTGACAACTTTCTTAATGGGCATGTTCCCTCCTTTAGAGAGATTTAGTTCCTGTTCTATGAACAGGATATATCCTCTGGTTTTAGAAATAAAACTTGATAGCCTTATCCATTCCATTCTCTATGCCAAACAAAAGGGTGTTGGCTTTGAATATACTTTAAATTTAATGCCATATGGGTGGACTAAATTATTTTTAGGAGTGTCCCCTAATTATTAAAACTTATCTCTAGACTATTGCCGCCTCCCATGGCTTCCATCAATCTGAAAAATATGTTTTTAAGCTATTCTAAAGCCACTTATTCTCTCATTCATTGTGTTCTGTGTTCATTGTGAACTGTGTAGTCTTTTCTGGAGCTGAACATTTGTGATCTGCTGATAAAGCCCAAACAACTGTCAAACTCTGACTTCATCATGTTGTCACTAGCATTTTCAGGACCTGTGGTGGCAATGGACAGCTAATGGAAAGTGTGTATGTTATCAGGTAGCAAAGTAGACATCCCATGAAGACCTCTCAGGCCAAGAAAAAGAACACTCAGGACCTGGGACATCACATGACCTTGGATTAAGTTATGTATTTGATATGTTTAGATTATTTTTTTAACCTGTTGGGGGATTACCCAGGTGGGGATTTAGTGTGGGTTGGCTTCTGGATTGAGATCAGTTTTAAATTCTATATTTCAATAATCTTTATATGTAACTACTTGTATTATGTATCATCTTGTAATTTTATGTGAGCAAGTTGTTTTAAAGAAAGGGAAAAATACTCTTAAGTACTGCTCCTCTATAACATTTCTACTATCGATACATCCCTTGCTACTGAAACATTTGGGAAGATATCAGAACCTGTCATTTTTATTGCAGTCCTAAATGGAATAAATCAGAGCTTAGGGTACATGTTATGTCAGGAGGTTTTCTATAAGTTGATTAATAGGTCAAATAAATTATCAGGATCAGAACTGTGTGCTAGTAAGAAAAAGCATTTAATGAGTGAAAAGATGTGTTTAATATAACTAAAAGGGAATACGTTTAGACTAAGAACCAGCTGGGATCATTTAATTTAATCTAATAGCACTAACCATAAAATATTATGAAGACATAATCACAGCCAATGTATCAAAAGTTTGGAATTTAAAACAGAAAATCCGGGGAAAAGACAGCAATCAAGACAAACAAATAATCCAAAATCAACTTTCTGCAGTTAACCCAATTACTTCCTACAGACCATTTCTTCAGGGCTAATTCACTGATCCATGTTTGTTATTATTACAAAAACTTTTTGTAGGAGAAATTTCAGATTATTTTTTCAAATTCAAACTTCACATCAAAAAAAAAATAATAAAAAATGCAAATCTGACACTTCCAGTTCCGGCGCCTGATGGAGTAGCTGCCTGCTACATCAGCTCCCATGGCGATACAAACAATCCGGCTTATAAAATCAGGACCGAGCCTTTCAGCAGCCCTAGCAGCCCTCACGGAGATACCTTCCGTCGCAATGGACTGGTACCTGGACAAACCGGGCACGCGATCGACCCAGCCACACCGCCCTATGGAGCAGGGAGAACAGGCCGCGCTGAGGCGGAGGTGAGTGAGCACGCCGCCCCAGTCACCACAGCACAGGACTCCCACAGCATGAAGCTCATTGCTCAGGTGGTGGCTGCACTCCTAGCCCCCACCATCTCAGCTTCAGTGGAGAAAGCAGTTCAGGCAGGGATGCAGCTAATTCACAAGGAACTGAGGGAGCATAAGGCCAGAATCACAGAGGCTGAACAGCGCATCTCTCACATAGAGGACGAGCTCAATCAGACTCAGGACTCAGATCAAGCTCAGGACAAGCAGTTAAAAGCCATAGTGGAGAAGTTGGAAGATCTAGAAAATAGATCCAGGAGGTCCAATCTCCGCTTTGTGGGAGTCCCAGAATCCCTACATTCGCACTCTTAATAAATTTTGTTCTATGAAAATACCAGAAGCCCTGGACCTCCCAGGAACATGCCTGGTGGAACGTGCCCATCGTCTGGGCCCTCCGTCCACAGACAAACCAAACCCCAGACCCATTATAGCGAAGTACTTGAACTATGCTGACAAAAACACCATTTTGCAAAAATACAGGCAACAAAAAACACTGATGATAGATCAGGTCAAAATTCTTATATTGACTGATTATTCGGCAGAAGTGGCCAGAAAAAGAAAAACTTTCCAGGGGGTCTGCACCGACCTTGTTAAACTCAACATAAAATTCACTCTAGCCTTTCCGGCCATCTTGTGACTTAAATTGCCCTCTGGGGAACAACACTCATTCTATAGCCCACAGGAAGCAGAGAGATTCATACGTATTCTGCAGCCAGGCACCTATGCAGCAGCAGTTCATAAGGACCTCTCTGCAACCCGCTCCCTGGAACAAAGGAGCCCCAGGAAGGACTCCCCAAAAAGGTTTAAGCAATCTGGGGTGAACCACTCAGCCCAAAACCCGCCTGACACTATCTATGTCTTGGTATTGCCTCACGCAGGCTAAAGCACCAGGGTTATGACCATGCACTATTACCTACCATTCTTGTTCCCACAACTCATTTTTCACCGGGGACTACATTGGCAATTCTGCCTCATAACTCCACTGTTGTTAAATGTTACCCTCTCCACGTTAATGTTACTTTGACATGTTTATGGTGTTCGCCTTGGCCTTGCCGTCCTGTTCTGCTATAACAGGCTGGCAAGCTCCTACGGTAATTTATGTCCTCCTTACCAAGTGCTCAGGCACGGTTCTTCATAAATATGTTGTACACTGCTCTCTCTTCCACATGGGCATCCCACAACTTTTTCTTCTGTCCTCAGGGATGCAGGGGCCTCCTTTTGAGGCAACAACCCCCCCACACCGTGGGTCTAAAAGCTACTAAAAAAAAAAAAAACTACTATCCTAACCAAATTCTGATTAAGGGTACCCGAGTATGATACGTTTTTCCTTGCATGTTGGTGGGTTCTCAAGGCTCAAGCAGGAAGGCAGGCTCTCTCATCCTAGTCCATAAAAACTTCCCAGGCAAAATATTGCCTTCAGACACGGACTCCCAGGGACGCGTAGCCACAATTCATGTTCAATACGGCTCCAGGGAACTAAAATTAACCAGTGTCTATGCCCCCAACAACCCTGATAGCCAAATTTTCACCAATCTCTCTACCCCCATCCTCAAATTCCCCATGGTTCCCCACATAATAGGAAGCAACTTTAACTGTATCATGAATAGAGTTGAGCGAACCGATGTTTGCAGAACAGTAGTTCAGTTTGTCCCGGTTTTATTTAAAGTGTTACACACAGTTTCCAGATGTTTGCAGAACATTGATATGGGTTCGCCCGGTTTTATTTAAAGTGTTACACACAGTTTCCAGATGTTTGCAGAACAGTAGTATGGTTTCTCCCGGTTTTATTTAAAGTGTTACACACAGTTTCCTTGGGTATAGTTACAAGACGTTTGTAGACCTT
>BLSH010230367.1:287174-299664 GCA_018402905.1 Glandirana rugosa
TGTACGTCCCTCGTGGTAGTACGCAAGATCCTCGTATTTAATGTGTATTTTATAGGATTACTGGATAATGTGAAAACTTCCAGGACCTCGTGGTATGTGGTATCGCCATACTCGGGACGAGTAGTAGAATATATTTTGGGGGATCATTTTTGCTATGTACAAGCTATGTGTTAAAAATATCATATAAATTGACAACTTTGTGTAAAAAAAAATATGTTTTCATTTTCTTTCCACGTTTTCCGAAGACTTGTGGAAAAAAATGAACCGTACAAAAGACTCATAATGCCTCATGAAATATACATTGGGGTGTTTGCTTTTCAAAATGGGGTCATTTTGTGGGTAATTTCACTGTCCTGGTGCTCCAGGACCTTCAAAAGTGTAATAGGTCATTAGGATATTTTATGTGTAATTTATGCTCCTAGAACGCATGATGGTGCTCCCTGCATGTTGGACCTCTCTATGTGGCCAGGCTGTGTAAACGTCTCACACATGTGGTATCGCCATACTCAGGGCAAACAGCAGAATGTATTTTGGGGTGTAATTTTTGCTATGTACATGCTATGTGTTAGAAATATCTTATATATTGACCACTTTGTGTAAAAAACAATAGTTTTTATCTTCTTTCCGTGTTTTTCAAAGACTTAACCATACAAAAGACTCATAATGCCTCATATAATATACCTTGGGGTGTTTGCTTTCCAAAATGGGGTCATTTTGTAGGCAATTCCATTGTCCTGGTGCTCCAGGGCCTTCAAAAGTGTAATAGGTGGTTGAGAAATGAGATGTGTAATTTATGCTCATAGAACGCCTAAAGGTGCTGCTTCAATGTTGGGCTCTGTATGTGGCCAGGCTGTGTAAAAGTCTCACACATGTGGTATCGTCATACTCAAGAGGAGTAGCAGAATGTGTTTTGTGGTGTAATTTTTGCTATGTACATGCTATGTGTTGGAAATATCTTATAAATGGACAGCTTTGTGTAAAAAAAATGTGCTTTCATTTTTTTCCACATTTTATAAAAACTTCTGGAAAAAAATGACATGTTCAAAAGACTCATTATGCCTCATAGATTATACGTTGGGGTGTTTACTTTCCAAAATGGGGTCATTTTGTGGAAAATTCCATTGTCCTGTTGCTTCAGGGCCTTCAAAAATGTAATAGGTGTTTGAGAAATGAGATGTGTAATTTATGCTCGTAGAACGCCTAAAGGTGCTACTTCAATGTTGGGCTTGTGTATATGGCCAGGCTGTGTAAAAGTCTCACACATGTGGTATCGCCATACTCAGGAGGAGTAGCAGAATGTATTTTGGGGTGTCATTTTTGCTATGTACATGTTATGTGTTGGAAATATCGTATAAATGGTCAACTTTGTGTTAAAAAAATGCATTTTCATTTTTTTTCCTACATTTTCCAACAACTTCTGGAAAAAAATGAACTATTCAAAAGACTCATAATGCCTCATAAATTATAAGTTAGGGTGTTTGCTTTCCAGAATGGGGTCATTTTGTGGGCAATTCCATTGTCCTGGTGTTCCAGGGCCTTCAAAAGTGTAATAGGTGGTTAAGAAATGAGATGTGTAATTTATGCTCGTAGAACGCCTGAAGGTGCTACTTCAATGTTAGGCCTTTGTATGTGGCCAGGCTGTGTAAAGGTCTCACACATGGGGTATCGCCATACTCAGGAGGAGTAGCAGAATGTATTTTGGGGTGTCATTGCAAGTATGCATATGCAGTGTGTGAGAAATAACTTGTTGTTTAACAATTTTGTGTAAAAAAAAAAAAAAATCTTCATTTTACAAAGAATTGTGGGAAAAAAGTACAACTTCAAAAAACTCACCATGCCCCTTACTAAAAACCTTGGAATGTCTACTTTCCAAAAAGGGGTAATTTGGGGGTATTTGTACTTTCCTGGCTTGTTAGGGTCTCCAGAAATGAGATAGGTGGTCAGTACATCAGGTGTGATCAATTTTCAATGATTTGCACCATAGCTTGTAGACTCTATAACTTTCACAGAGAATAAATAATATCCACTAATTTGGGTTATTTTTACCAAAGATATATAGCAGTATAAATTTTCGCCCAAATTTATGAAGAAAAATTACTTTTTTGCAAAATTTTTCAATACAAACAAAAAAAAGTGTTTTTTTTTCAAAATTTTCGCTACTTTTTCACTTATATTCAAAAAAATAAAAAACCCAGCAGTGATTATATATCACCAAAAGAAAGCTCTATTTGTGAGAAAAAATGATAAAAATTTTGTTTGGGTACAGTGTAGCATGACTGAGTAATTGTCATTTAAAGTGTGAGAGTGCTGAAAGCTGAAAATTGGTCTGGTAAGGAAGGGGGTGTAAGTGCCCTGTAAGGAAGTGGTTAAAGTTATTTCCCTGTCCCCATTTCTTTGTACGGCACTTGTCCCACCTTACCCCCATTTTCCTTCCTTTTGCAGACCTCTAGGACTCTCCTGGACTTTTTTACAGCAATTTTCAGAACTTTTAGTAAAATTACCAGAACCTCGGACTCGAACCTGGACTTTTTTTGAAAAGTCCGGGTTCGGGTCCGGGTCCCGGACACCCCAAAGTTCGGTACGGACCCGAACTTTACAGTCCGGGTTCGCTCAACACTATGGAAGAGGATATGGCACAGGAGGAACAGGAGGAGGAAGAGAGGTCATTTCCACGGTTATCAGGCCAGTCATTCATCACAAGTGGCTCGGAGGGTGGGTTCCTGCACCAGCATAGGCCAGGTAAGAGATTTTCAAGCCAGGGCACAGTTCTGGAGGATGAGGAGGACGAGGATGATGATGATGAGGAGGAAGAGGAACCGTGTTCACAGCAGGGTGGCACCCAACGCAGCTCCTGGGCATCACTGGAGCGGGGCTGGGGGGGTACGGAGGACACAGATGATATACCTCTCACAGAGGACAGCTTGTCTTTGCCTCTGGGCAGCCTGCCACAAATGAGTTGCCCACATTTTAACTTGTGCTGATTGCTGGGTGGCCAACCTGCTGGATCCCTGTTTCGAGGACAACGTGCCAACCTTAATTCCCTCACTGGAGTGTGATCGGAAGATGCGCGACTACAAGCGCACGCTGGTAGTCGTGCTGCTGAGGGCATTCCCAAATGACACCGGGGGGCTCAGTGGAAGCACAAGGCGAAGGCAGAGGAGGAAGAAGAGGTTGCCAACGCAGCTGTGTTACCACCAGCACCTCAGAAGGCAGGGTTAGCATGGCTGAAATGCGGAAAAGCTTTGTCAGCAGCACGCTACAACAAATAGCACCACCAGCTTATAAGCAACGTCTTAGCAGGAGGCAGCATTTCAGCAACATGGTGGAACAGTATGTGTGCACACGCCTACACGTACTGACTGATGGGTCTGCCCCATTCAACTTCTGGGTCTCCAAATTGGGCACATGGCCTGAGCTTGCCCTTTATGTCTTGGAGTTGCTGGCCTGCCCTGCAGCCAGTGTATTGTCTGAACGCGTGTTTAGCACGACAGGGGGCGTTATCACAGACAAGCGCAGCCGCCTGTGCACAGCCAACGTGAACAAGCTAACGTTTATTAAAATGAACCAGGTATGGAGGGGCGTGGCTAGCCGAGCAAGAAGACGGACGTCTTTCTGGAGAGCTCCGAGGAGACCGGCTCCTATCCAGGGGAATCCTCCGCATCTGAGGTCGGGTGAGCACCTATGCACCCACGTACACCTCACTGACACAGGGAGGAACCGCCACATACCACCATCGGAAGGCAAACTCTATTGATCCAGCGGTGACAGGCCGCACAACGCTGCCTCAGATCGGTCCGGGCCGCCATCTTGGAAGGCCGAAGCCTGTAATCCCCAGCACCTACCGAAGAGCCCCCACACCAGCGACCATAGACACATCACCTCACGCAGGGGGGCAAGCGGGGTACAATCTCAGCACTACCAGCTTCACTCAATCAGCAACCTCCCCCGGTAAGGGCAGTGACGGCACCAGCCTTTGCTCCGGTCGCTAAGGCTGCTACAGAGACCCCCGCCACCTTCACTAAACCAGGGGACCCAGGACCATCAGCCCAAACAGCCCGCTAGTGTACATCAGCATTCCCACTAGTCCGCGGGGACCCACGGACACACCGACAATGGAGACAGCGGCTAAGCGAGCCTGCAGCTTCATTGAGGCCTAACACTATAGGCCCGGCGGCCATATTGGGACTCCAAGGGCTGTTTCAATAGGGGACACAGCACCTTCCCTGAACATCCACACCACAACAACATGACTGAGGTGTTAAGGAAGGCCCGGAACATTATCAACAGCTGAGCCACAGAACCTAGAGACGTTCCATGGGCAGCAATGGGTCCAATAGGAGGCTGCCATACTGGGACTCCAACCACACAGTTCTCTACCACCATCTGATATACGCACCATGAACACTGTTCCCACAGGCCACTCCTCACCCCTGACAAGGGGACACACAAGAAGACTGTACATGGTTTCCATAAGCTGAAATACCAATCCTGATGTCAAGCTAACTCCTTGCATGCAGTGAGGGGGGAACGATACATCGTCAAGGCCCGTTCCTAACTCCACTTCCGCTCAACCTTAAATAATGTCCAGGAAAATAGTAGGAGACCACAAAACACAAAAATTGACTTCCCTTTTCTTCAAACCGGCCCCACCAATTAAACCAATGAAAAAGGGGGCGAGTAACAGCGAAGCGTATTCAGACCTTCCAGACGACTACGATGAAGACCCACCACAGGCGACCAACCCTCCCTCTCCCACACATCTAGTAGGAGAAAATCCCATCACGGGGAGCCCAGCCAAAGCGAGAATGCGTATTGATGCATCGGCACCTGAAACACAGACAACAGACTCTATATCTAAAACACTTGGGGGACAGACTATGATGAGCTCCACCATGGCCGCATTCCCTACTACAGGTCAACCGGTCATAGATACCACCCTCAAAGACATGCTCGTATCCCTTCAAACATCACTAATGTCAGACCTAACATCTTTCTTCACGAAAGTCTCAACAGATATAAGCCACATACAAGACCGTGTATCCTGCATTGAAACAGGGGTGGAAGCATGCGTATCCACGGTAAATGACATCATTGATACGGTAAACAAAGTTAAAGAGGATCAAACATGGCTGCGGGCAAAAATAGCAGACCTGGAGGATAGATCAAGACGCAACAATGTCAAACTAAAAGGCGTACCAGAACATATCCAACCTCAGGACCTGCAAAGATACGCCAAAGAATTTATGCGCCTTGTCATCCCCGAAGCACCTAGGACCTAAGCCCCTAGGGACATAATCATAGACCGCATTCACACAATCGCGAAACCATCCCACCTCGCTGCATCGGTACCTAGGGACGTATTGATGAGAGTCCATTTTTTCCAGACGAAAGGAAAGCTTCTAAACGGGATGAGGAAAACGCCTGCTTTACCTCCTCCGTACGAAAACCTACAAATTTTCCCAGATTTTTCCAGATACACCCTTCAACTGAGAAGAGACCTCAACCCAGTCACGAAAGGTCTCCACAACCACAAAATCTTGTACAAATGGAAATACCCGGCCACCTTACTAATATCGAAACAAGACACCATGTACAAAGTTGAAAACGTCACTGATGGTCTAAATCTCCTGCACCAATGGGGGATTCTTCCTGACCCACCTTTGGAATCCACCCACCTCCACTCCTCTTCTGGCGCACCGAAACCCCAACGTGAAAGAGGAAGACACACTCTTATGGACCACTAATGCTACACAATAGGGCAATCCGTATCCAAGGCTATATCTCCCCACACTGCAGTTATAATGTACTGCACTTAACTGCTCTATAAACTGCTACCCCCAACGGTGATTCTGCGTATAGCAGACAGTATCACAGAGGAATTCTACAAGTTGTTTTGCTATAGTTTATCTCGTATCTTCTTTTTAACTTTCTTTTTTTCAGTGTTCTAATATAACTGACCTCCTGTTGCAACTGGAGGCTCCAAGAGACCCCAGCTTTATCTACAGCACAGACTGCCGAGGGCGTCACCACTCCTCCTCCAACCTTTGACCCAGGACTCCAGAGAACACAAACCTAACTGTAAGTGCCTTTACATACCACACTCCTACCGCATCGTGCACTATGCCTCTCTCCATTCTTTCCATCAACGCACATGGCCTTAACCACACAGCAAAGAGGAACTCACTCTGGCAAACAGCGAGAGGAAAATGCAGTGATGTATTATGTGTACAGGAAACCCACTTTAAGGGGTCCTCATCACCCCAGTGTACAAACAAAAACTTTCCCCATATATACACAGCCTCCTACTCTGAAAAAAAAAAGAGGGGTCCTTATAGCAATTCGGAACAATGTCCTATTCTCCCTTCACCAAAAGGTTAAAGACCCCAATGGTCGATACCTAATCATGGTGTGCTCAATCAACAGGATACAATATACCTTCATCAACATCTATGCACCTAATACCCACCAAATCAAATTTCTTCACAAAGTTCTGCACATAGCAAAACCAATACAAAAGGGGCATCTATTGGTTTGCGGAGACTTCAATACCATTTCGGACACACAATTAGATACCACCAGTGCAGACAAATGAAGAGGATCTCCATTAAAACGCTTCCTCCATACCCACGGTCTTTTTGACGTTTGGAGATGCCACCATGGATCTGAAAAAGATTACACATACTTCTCTCCTTCTCATAGAATGTATTCTCGTATTGATATGTTTCTCGTTGATCAATGGCTCTTACAGAAAATATCAGCCTCCACGATCCACACCATGACGTGGTCGGACCACGCTCCAATCACTATCAAGGTCTCAGACTCTTCCCAATATCCCAGGAATACTACCTGGAGGGCTAACAACTATATTCTACAAAATCCTGAGTTTGCCTCAGAGATAGGAAACTACCTGACAACCTACTTCTCGACCAATGTAGGCTCAGTGGCCGATACATCCATGGTGTGGAACGCTCATAAAGCTGCGACAAGGGGGGATGTTGATACAACTAGCCTCCAGACACAAAAAGCAGAGGACGCAGCGTCTAAACGACCTGACAGACACGATATCTAAACTAGAGGAACTAAAAAAAAGACGCCCCAACCCCCATACCTAAACACTACTTCTACAACACAGATTAGATCTACGCACTCTCCTACTACATACCTTCGAAAAATCACAAAGGGCACGCAATGCACTATATTACCACACAGCCAATAAAGCAGGGAAAACATTGGCCAACAAACTGAAAGGACACAAGCTCAGATCCAACATAGACTACCTTCACCACCCACATTCCAAAAACGGCTTACGAACCCCCAAGATATAGCTGACGCGTTCAGCACATACTATGCTGACCTGTATAACCTACATAGTGATCCTGTAACCTAACAACCATCAATAGACATCATAAATACATTTCTAGACAAGATCAAGCTACCCGAACTAAATCAAGACCAATTGGAAGTTCTTAACGAAACCTTCACAGACCTAGAGATACGCAACACCATTAACGCACTCCCATCCAATAAAGCGCCAGGACTAGACGGCCTACCAGGGGAATACTACAAGCATTTCCAACCACACCTAATAGAATGTCTTACCATCATGTTCAACGATGCTGCCTCCTCTGCAAATTTCCCGGCAGAAAATCTTCGAGCCCTCATTATTACACTGCCAAAACAAGGGAAGGAGCCAAACGAGACGCAAAACTTTAGACCGATATCCCTATTGAACGTGGATATTAAAATCTACGCCAAAGCACTGGCCAACAGACTAAACAACATACTGCCCACCTTAATACACCCCGACCAGATGGGTTTTACTAAAGGCCGCCAAGCGGATGATGCCACTAGAAGGCTAATAAACGTGATTCATCACGCAGAGCTCAGCGGGACGCCTTCTCTGCTCCTCTCACTGGACGCAGAGAAGGCATTCGATAGAGTCAACTGGACTTACCTACAACAAGTTCTTAGAAAATTTGGCTTCACAGGACACATTCTCTCAGCCATATCTGCATTATATACTAATCCCTCAGCCCAAGTATTTCTATCAGGAATGCTGTCCAAACCCTTCCATATCACCAACGGCACCAGGCAGGGTTGCCCACTGTCCCCACTAATATTTAACTTGTCATTAGAACCACTAGCAGAAACAAATAGAATCAACCAACAAATCGCTGGAATAGACCTAGACAAACAGACACACAAAATCAGTCTCTTCACAGACGACGTCATATTAATGCTGTCCAACCCGGCTCTTTCCCTGGTAGAGGTACGGTGGGTCCTGGAGGATTTTAGTATGGTTTCATACTATAAAGCTAATGTAACCAAATCCTATGTGTTAGAAATGGGAATTAATGCAACTGTGAGTAATCTCCTACAAATCCAAAACCCATTTATTTGGGCTAAAGACAGTATAAGCTACTTGGGGGTACAATTAATCAACTCGGTGAGGAACCTATTCTCCACAAATTACATACCAGCTCTAGAAAAGTTAAAAAAGGAATCTAGTGCTCTGATTAGACACAAAATATCCTGGAGCGGCAGATTAGCTGCATTTAAAATGTTACATCTCCCACAGATAATGTATTTATTCCGAACCCTCCCAATTCCCATTTCCAAAACGTACTTCAAGTCCTTACAGATGGCCTTTAACTACTGTATTTGGCAGGGGAAAAAAAAGAGATGTGCAAGGGAGACATTGGTAAAACATAAATATGCAGGAGGGACGGGATCAGTAGACTTTGAGGACTACTACATAGCGTCTATACTAGCACCACTCCGGGATTGGTTCCAACCCACACCCGCTAAATTGTGGAGCTCTATAGAGGTCACATACATACCACAATCACGTCTAAGGATGGCAACTAAGCACACAGCTCGGAGTAAAAACCCCAACAGCTGCCCCCCCCCCCCCCACCATCAAAGCCTTAGCCTCAGCGTGTAAAGGCTTAATAGAGAAAATGAAACTACACCAGGGGAACGTCCATCCCCTGTTCCCAAAAGAGACCCTTGAAATGGTCACCACCAACCTAAACCTCAAACATTGGAGATCCAGAGGTATAACGCATATAGCCGACCTCAAGACCAGCTCACAAATCAAGTCCTTTCCAAACATTCAATCAGAATACAAGCTCCCACACACAGAGTTGTTCACGTATCTGAGAATACGTGAATGCCTCAAAAAGATAATTCCCGACCTATACTCAATGCCTTCTGTAGTCTGGAATTTCTTCAATTCTCCAAAAGAAACAAACAAATCTATCAAACTGCTATACGCGAGCATACAAAGCAAGCGGGTACTTTCAAAACAAAAAGTACATACACGCTGGGAAAGGGACCTGGGATCGACTTACTCAGAACAACAATGGCAGTATGCACTGAAATCAATTTTCTCTATCCACCCAATGCTCGGCACTATGGGAACTGACATATAAAATACACCTTAGATGGTACCTCACTCCAGCGAAGATAGCAAGGTATGATAATTGATAATTGACGGTACAACAGGGAGAAAGGGGACATGTTCCATATACTATGGCATTGCACTCCGTTAAATAAATACTAGAAAACTATTTTCCAAATGATACAGAACATTACCGGCGATCCACAAGTGATATCACCAGAGCTGGGAATCCTGAACCTCACAATAGAAAGAATCCCGCCCAAATTCAGAAACGTGGTGTCACACATACTACTAGCAGCCAGGCTAAGCATCACGAGACTGTGGAAAACCAACCATATCCCAAAAGTAGCAGACATGATAGACTTAATAAATACCCACTGTAGCTATGAAATTATGCACGCTTCTAGCCAAGGCAGATTAGGTAAAGCCATCAGATCTTGGTATCCGTGGCAATCCTGGGTAAGCAGGAGACTACACTTGTTGTGGACAAGTGAGGGACCAAATGAGATAAGACGGGGGGTCGACTCCTCGGGACACAAAAGTGATCCCAATGGAGGTGTCCGGGGGAGTCGTCCACCAAGCCTCTTCTCACGGAGGATCCTGACGCAAGTATAGATACAACATAAGGGGGAGGTTGCCGCCGGCAACAGAACGAGAGTCGGTAAAGTTTTGCGAGTTACCATTTAGAAAGGTTACAAGTTTATAGTTATTACTTACATACACACCAGTTTATTGCGACAGGAACGATAGAGTACAAACATTAAGTTCCAAGGGAAGGATTTTCGGTGATAAATGTGTTTTAACACAGTACCACATCACTAATAGTTCGGACATCACCAGTAGTATCATACGAATGATGTTAGAGCAGGAACTATACAAACCTCATGTGTCGCAGAGCTTCATGACGACCATGCAAATTCGATGCAATGATAATATTATGATTGCTATAAGTACATACAATGAGCTACAAATGGATATTAATGCGAAGACAAACGTTGTTATGTTATTATACATGTAAAATGCTATGTCATGTATTGTAAACAACTTTTAAACCTAATAAAATACATTGGAACATAAAATGAACCAGGTATGGATCCCACAAGACTTGTCTGTACCATGTGCAGAATAGACATTTAGACCAGCCTCACACAGCCATTGGTATACTTGTTTATTTTTAATATGTCTCAATATTGTGGGGGCTACCCCAATTAGAAAATAAAACAAACAAACAAAATACAGTGTTGGCTACCTTCTCCTCCTCCTCCACCACGACTTCCACCTACACCGACACGGTCACGGCCTACTCAACCTCCTACTCCACATCCACCTCCTCTTCCATTTTTTTTAATGTGATTTTAAGTTATTTCCCTATCCACATTTGTTTGCAGGGCACTTGTCCTATTCTTACCCCCATTTTGCTTCCTTTTGCAGCCCTCTAGCCCTTTCCAGGGCTTTTTTTACAGCCATTTTAATGCCCAAAAGTTCGGGTCACCATTGACTTCATTGGGGTTCGGGGTCCGGGGTCAAGTTCGGGTCAATTTTGGTACCGAGCCCGAACTTTTTTGTGAAGTTCGGCCGAACCCGAACATCCAGCTGTCCACTCAACTCTACTGGCTAACCATTGAACAACCTGTTTCTGGCAAATGCCATCCACGTTGAAGGCTGGTTACGGCTCAGTACTGTGAGCATTCTGCTATAGAACATCTCTCATTTTTGGGGCATTTTGCTTGGTAAGAGGCTGCAATTATTGCTGGTGGGGAAATGTTTAGGCCGATTAGAGTCCTTGCCCATGGAAAACATATGACACAATTTGCAATTGTGGTGCAACCCTCCTTCACATATATACTATATTTTGATATAATTTCAGTAAATACTTGAGTTATATTTAATAACATAGGGTGAACAGACAAGTTCTCTACATGAAGTGGCATGTTTGGGATTTGAACCAATGACCCCAGGGTTGCTAAGCAGAAGCACTAACCTGTTAGCCACTGTGCTGCCACAATCATGGAGCCTCCATCTCTGTGATGTCAAACAGTGCTAAGTCCCAGGGGTGCAATAAATTAACTAATGCAGGTGTACTGCTCAGTACTGTGAGCATTCTGCTCTAGAACATCTCTCATTTTGGGGCATTTTGCTTGGTAAGAAGCTGCAATTATTGCTGGTGGAGAAATGTTAAGGCTGATTATAATCCTCGCCCGTGGAAAATATATGACACAATTTACAATAGTGGTGGAACCCTCCTACACATAAATACTACATTTAGGCATAATTTAGGTAAAGTCCTGAGTCAAGAGCTATGTTTAACAACATAGGGAGAAGAAACAACATTTTTGGCCTTCAAACCCAGGAATGAAGCAATGCTAGGCAGGAGTGTTACCTTATGAGCCACAGAGATGCTACAAGTATAGTTCTCTTACACATATATACTGCATATATACTGCATTTCTTTGGATATATAGGTGGTGGAATTACATACAGGAGTTATTTGTCTTGATTTATTCTGTGATATTTGTGGTTCTTTGTGTACAGTAGTGATGTTACTATCAGATTTTTGGTAATGACATTTTTTTTCTGATGTTGGTACACATATCACATTTTTGGGCTCAAATTAGGATAATTTGCCATTTAACCAGTTCCCTACCGACACATAGTAAAATGACGTCGGCAGGGACTGGTCGTCGCTACGGGAGGACGTCATATGACGTCCTCCGCTTCTCGCCGCTACTGCGGGCCCCCAGGGGCCCGCACAGCGGCGATCGCGGATCGCTCGTCTGCCGGGGGGTTGTGTCCCCCCCCCCGGGGACCCCCGGGCGTCATCGCCGCTCTTCGCCTCCTGCAGTATACTGCAGGAGGGCATCGCTGCTGGTCAGGGACGGCTGCAGTAAAATGATACACAGCCATCCCTTGACCAATTTACCGTTTAATAGGATTAAACTCGGGTTTTTACACTATACACATGGTTGTAGTCTTTTTTTTACAGTAATGGTTTTTAGACTATCATTGTAGTGATGACATGTGTTTCTTGGTGTTTATAGTGTCTTATTTAGTTCTGTTTATTGAGGACATACATTAAGGTGGTGGATA
>BLSH010230367.1:320944-332961 GCA_018402905.1 Glandirana rugosa
CCAGTGTCTGCGACATCTTGCTCGTCGTGGGTAACGTCCTTAGAGGTCCGAATTTATCGCGGTAAACCGCGGTAAAAGCCGTGCACGTTTTTGTCGGTCAAAACGACCGTGTTACAGGAAAAAGGATTGTCCTATTTAAGCCTGGAGATTCCTGCAATGGGTGCTGCTCGTTCTACAGCGTCCGTGACCTGTGAGCCTCAGCTCCCTCCACCTGTTCCTGTGTTCGTTTGCTTCCTGATTGACACGGCTTGCCCTGACCTGTTGTTCGCTACCTGCACCGACCCCGGCTATCCACGACCATCCGCTTGTCTACTCCTCTGTACCTCTGCTGCCCGCCCGTTGAACGAACCTTTGCTTGGACCTGACTAACCACCTGCCTGATCCTTTTGTACCTTCCTGCCTGCCCATTGCCGACCCAGCCTGCACGACCACTCTTCTATCTGCACGTCTTCTGGAACCTCACTACATCATCAGTGACCATCCAGCCCTCATGCCATCCCGCACTCTTGGCCCTCTGTCTACTCTACCAGGGGTCCTTGAATCGGGTGCGCAAGAGCGGTTGCTCCCTGCACAAGACAGACTCCACCACCAGGTTCGTGACAGAAATGAGCAGCCATGACTGAGTCTGCGCAGGGAACACGCTCCGCTATGGATGACTTGTGTGCCCATCTGGCTGGCCTCACCCAGGCCGTCAAGAATCTTCAAGAGGGATATACCCGGTTAGAAGAGCGGGTGCAGGAACTGTCTACCGCCCCAACCTCCGGTTCCGCAGCTGCCCGTACCATAGTGGCCCTGCCCTCGGAGCCCAAGGTCCCGCTGCCGGATAAATTCTCCGGGGACCGGCGCAAGTTTCGGGTCTTCCAGAGTGCCTGCGACCTATATCTAGGTCTCCAGCAATGGACATTTTCTTTGGAGAGCACCAAGGTCGGGTTTGTGATCTCCCTGTTGCAGGGTGAACCCCAAGCCTGGGCCCTCAGACTGTGGGAGCAGAATGCCCCCGAAGTTGCTTCTGCTGCAGCCTTTTTCCTGGCCATGGCGCAGTTATATGAGGATCCCCATCTTGCCGCCACCGCGGAAGCCACCCTGTACAACCTCCAGCAGGGCCGCCGCCCTGTGGAGGACTATGCCGCCGAATTTCGGCGCTGGAGTTCGGACACCGCCTGGGGCACGCGGCACTCATGTTTCAATTTCGTATGGGGCTGTCAGATTCCGTGAAGGATGAGTTGGCCCGAGTGGGGATCCCTAAGACCTTGGAGGAGCTGGTCACCTTGGCCATCTCCATAGACCGGCGCATCAGGGAGCGCAGCGCCGAGAGGTCCTCCGGACAACTGCGTCCCACCTGGATGCTCCCTCGGGTGCCCAGTTACCCGACTCCGCCGGCTTTCCGGCCAACGACCTCCTCCGGACTCCTCTGAGCCCATGCAGATTGGGTTGCTTCGACCATCACTTACCAGTGAGGAAAGACAACGCCGGTTCCAGTTAAATCTTTGTCTCTACTGTGGAGAAAGTGGTCACATGGTTCGGACATGCCCCGCGAAGTGCAGTAAGTGCTTGTCCACTGTATCTGATGTACCGATTAACTCCCGTGCCCATCTCACCATTTTCTTGTCAATCCTTGATTCCGGCGCGTGCAGCTGTTTCGTTGATTTGGATTTTGCTGCACAGCACCACATCCCCCTGCAACCCAAGGCTCACAAACTGGTGATCCGCCTGGCCGACGGATCACACATCAAATCCGGAACCGCCACACATGAGACGGTCCCTCTGCTTTCCTGTACTCTGGATGGTCACAGGGAACATCTGCGGCTGGATGCCATTGCCTCTCCGCTCTGCCCCATCATCCTGGGATTGCCCTGGTTCCAGGCCCACAACCCCAGCATAGACTAGACCACTGGAGCCGTCCATTTCCAATCCCCTTATTGCCGGCAGCATTGCCTGAGTCCTAGAGACGGGACTGTCCCAGCTCTCCTCAGCCTGGAGGCCGCCACAAAACCGGATGTTTGGGCTCTCCTTCCACCGGCCTACCATGCATTCCTAGACATTTTTAGCTAAAAGGGGCGGAAAAACTTCCACCGCACAGGCCCTATGATTGCCCCATCAAACTGCTGCCCGGGGCAGAGGTACCTTTTGGGAGGATCTACCCTCTTTCCGAACCTGAATTGGTGGCCCTTAAATCCTACTTGGAGGAAAACACCAAGAAGGGATTCATCAGACTATCTACATCCCCGGCCGGAGCCGGCATCTTCTTCGTAGAGAAGAAAGATCACTCACTCCGGCCGTGCATAGACTATAGGGAGCTCAACCGGGTAACCATCAAGAACCGGTATTCGCTACCTTTGGTTCCAGAACTTTTTCAACGGCTGGGGTCAGCAACTGTCTTTACTAAGCTCGACTTGCGGGGGGCATACAATCTTATCAGGGAAGGAGACGAGTGGAAGACCGCATTCCGCACTCGGTTCGGGCATTACGAATACTTGGTGATGCCCTTCGGCCTATGTAATGCCCCCGCAACCTTCCAACACTTTGTCAACGACGTGTTTCGAGACTTCCTGGATCTCTTCGTTATCATATACTTAGACGACATCCTGGTCTTCTCCACTTCCTTGGAGGAACACCGCAGGCACGTCACTAAGGTTCTTGGGTGTCTACGGCAGCATGGCTTATACGCCAAAGCGGAAAAGTGTTCTTTTGAACAGCACAGTATGCACTTCCTGGGGCTGATCATCTCCACAACTGGCATCCATATGGATCCTCAGAAAGTCTCCACAATCTTGGAATGGCGTGCACCTACAGACCGAAAAGGGGTACAGAGATTTGTGGGCTTCGCAAATTTCTATAGGAAATTTATTAAAGGATTTTCCGCCATCGTGGAGCCCATCACACGTCTAACGAAACAGAATACCCAGTACCAGTGGTCCCCTGAAGCTCAAGCCACTTTTCAGAGACTCAAGTCCCTCTTCACGTCTGCCCCCATTCTGAAGCACCCGGACCCAGCTTTACCTTACATCCTGGAGGTGGACGCATCGGAAACTGCAGTAGGGGCTATCCTGTCTTAGCGCCAGGGTGTCAAGGCCCTGCTCCATCCAGTGGCCTTCTTTTCCAGGAAGCTAACCGCACCAGAGCGGAATTACGACATGGGAGAAAGGGAGCTACTGCCCATTAAGTCAGCTTTAGAGGAGTGGCGTTATTTGCTGGAAGGGGCTTCTCACCCTATTCTTATATTCACCGACCACAAAAACCTGGAGTATCTCTGAACGGCAAAGAGACTAAGACCTAGGCAAGCCCGCTGGGCGCTGTTCTTTTCCAGGTTTCATTTTCATCTTACATATCGTCCCGGATCCAAGAATAGTAAGCCCGACGCTCTCTCCCGAATGTTCGCAGAGCCAGGCAATACTGCCCCACCGGATACTATACTTCCTGCACGGAATTTCCTGCTGACAGATGAGGACTTTCTCTCCCAACTTCGTCGGGTCTTGAATTGTTCCGCTACCGACAGAGACACCCGATTGACCGTAAGGGATGGTCTATGGTGGTTTGGGCGGAGAATGTTCATCCCGGCAAGTCTGCGTCTTAAAGTCTTGGGTCGCTGCCATGACCATAAACTGGCCGGACATTTTGGTACACAAAAGACCGCTGAGTTCATCTCACGGTCATTCTGGTGGCCCAACATTTTGGAGGACTGTATAAAGTATGTTGGGGCCTGTCCCCTCGGTGCCAGAAACAAAACAGACAGAGCTAAAGCCTGGGGTCTGTTGAACCCCTTCTCATACCTGAACGCCCATGGTGGCAACTGGCGATAGATTTTATTGTGGAACTCCCCCCGTCGGAAGGTTTTACTACCATCTTTGTCATAGTAGACTGGATGACAAAGATGGCACATTTCATCCCTATGAAGGACCCCCTCAGCGGCCGAAACGGCCAGCACATTCATAAAGGAAGTCATCCGACTTCATGGAGTGCCCAGCAACATCGTGTCTGATCGGGGGGTCCAGTTCACGTCTAAATTTTGGAGAGCCCTGTGTGCTGGGCTAGAAATCGAACTTGCATTCTCTTCGGCCTACCATCCACAGACAAATGGACAGATGGAAAGGACGAATCAGACGCTGGAACAATACTTATGGTGCTTCTCGTCCTTCTCTCAGGATGATTGGGTCGCACTGCTGCCAGTGGCCGAGTTTGCCTACAATAATACTATCCATTCGGCCACCCAGCAGTCCCCATTTTGGGCCAATTATGGCTACCACCCCTCATTCCTGCCCAACTTGAATCCGGAGTGTACCGTCCCAGCAGCACAGGATGTTACCAACTTCCTCCACGCCAATTGTCGACTCCTCCAGGAGACATTATCCAAATCCCGGGAGGCTAGCAAAAGAGGCCTATGACAAGAGGAGACGGGGTGAAATGGAGCTTCAACCCGGTAACCATGTTTGGTTGTCAACAAAGAACTTGAAGCTTGCATGCCCCTCAAAAAAATTGGGTCCGAGGTTCCTGGGGCCTTTTCCTGTGAAAAGACAGGTTAACCGGGTGGCATTCAAACTTGATCTCCCGCCATCCCTGAAGATCCACCCGGGTTTCCACGTATCTCTACTAAAACCCATGGTCCTCGATTCCTTCTCGGGTCGAAAAGTAGGGCCACCGGGTCCCATCCTAGTCAACGGAGAGGAGGAGTTTGAGGTGGAAGCAATTTTAAACTGTTGCCGGAGAGCTGGAGAGACCCAATACCTGATCAAATGGAAGGGGTTCGGCCCGGAGGAGAACTCTTGGGAACCCGAAAGGAACATCCATGGCCCTGGACTGATCCGAGCCTTCAGAAGAAATCGGCAGGGTGATGACACCCGGTAAGGCATCCGGAGGCTGCCCCTTGGGGGGGGCAATGTTAGGAAAAAGGACATTGTGCCAGCAGAACTGGCTGTTTTCGCACGCGCCGAAAATGGCACCAAACGGCACTATTTAAGCCTGGAGATTCCTGCAATGGGTGCTGCTCGTTCTACAGCGTCCGTGACCTGTGAGCCTCAGCTCCCTCCACCTGTTCCTGTGTTCGTTTGCTTCCTGATTGACCCGGCTTGCCCTGACCTGTTGTTCGCTACCTGCACCGACCCCGGCTATCCTCGACCATCCGCTTGTCTACTCCTCTGTACCTCTGCTGCCCGCCCATTGAACAAACCTTTGCTTGGACCTGACTACCCGCCTGCCTGATCCTTTTGTACCTTCCTGCCTGCCCGTTGCCGACCCAGCCTGCACGACCACTCTCCTATCTGCACATCTTCTGGAACCTCACTACATCATCAGTGACCATCCAGCCCTCATGCCATCCCACACTCTTGGCCCTCTGTCTACTCTACCAGGGGTCCTTGAATCGGGTGCGCAAGAGCGGTTGTTCCCTGCACAAGACAGACTCCACCACCAGGTTCGTGACACCTCCCCATTCAAGGGAACCCGAATTTCCCTCCTGGCTTGCACCACCAAGCATTTGAACTTTGGAACAGAAACGGCTTAACAACCTTCTTCAGCCTCTGTGACCCGACCACGGGAGACCCTCTCCTCTTTGATGACATAGCTCTAAAATACTCCATACCCAGACCTCATCTATTTAACTTCTGGCAATGTACTCACTTCATCCGCTCCTCCTGTAACGACAAAGCGAAAAGATTCAAATCCTCACTTATTGACACCCTTCTGGACTCGGGTTCATATACCATATTAGAAATATACAAACCTCTGCTAGCTAAAACAGCAACCCCGATTAATGCCACCTCCGTCAAAAATTGGGGAAAAGACTTCCCCGACCCAAACCTTACGGTCAAACTTCTCTGAGGATTCAACACCACAATCAATCTCTCTCCCTGCGAAATATGGAGGGAAACCCAATTAAAGATACTACATCGAGCCTACAAACCAGCCCGAATGGATACACAGGACAGCTCCGTCATGTCCTGCCCACTCTGCAATCTCCAAAAACCCTCTCTTGCACACCGATTTTGGTCATGCCCATCTATCACTGACTTCTGGGAGATGATCTCAAAGTTTATCTACAGAGTTACCCAACTCCAAATACCCAAGGACCCTCTCCTTATGGTTGTCGGCTACTGGGACAATCAAAATTGGAGACCTCCGCTACACACGGCCCTTCATCACAAGGACTGGATACTTATTTGCCTCTTCACAGCCAGAAAGGCGATCTTAAAAAACTGGATCTCTTCCTCCATTCCATCTTTGTCCCAAGTGAAACAGGAACTCATGACTCAGCTTCGGAGAGAAAAAATTCTAACAGATTTTAACCATCCACTTGCAGCTTCCCGCTTCGAAAAAAGATGGAATACCTTCTTAAACTTCATTTCCCCACAGGATACATCCATTTCTCCCCAACTTCAGTTCTCGTACTCTAGAGACTTCCCTGATAAAGACACTGCCCTCATCTGTCAAGACTCTAACTAAAAAAACCACCCTACTCCCTCCCCTTCCCCCTTTCGGCAGGAGTTCATCCAGTTAATACACAACCTTTGTTCTTTCTCTTCTGCTTTCTTTTACCCTGACTAAGTCAAACCGACTTATAGTTTGTGTAATTCTGACTCATTGCTACCAGGAGACATGGCCTCACCAAGGTACATTATTGACGTTGATGTATGATTATAATTTTATGTACTCTCTTGTTTATATTCAAATAAAATCTCATTAAAAAAAAAAGATTCCAGATTCCAATAAGCCCCCCGCCCCCAGACCCCCACAACCACCGGCCAGGGTTGTGGGGATGAGACCCTTCTCCCCATCAACATGGGGACAAAGTGCCTATGTTGAGGGAATGTGGCTTGCTATGGTACAGACCCCCACCCCCTCCTGCCATGCCAGGGCTGCATGCTCGGATAAGGGTCTAGCTTGGATTTTGGGGGACCCACAAGCCATTTTTAAACCATACCAGACCCGAAGTACCTGATTTGGAAATTTAGTGCTGGTTTGGATGGGGGGGGGGCCCACGTATTTTTATTTTTTATTTTGGGGCAGGGTTCCCCTTAACCACTTAAGAACAGAGCCTCTCTCTGAGATTTGGTGTTTACAACTTAAAATCAGTTTTATTTTTTTAAGAAAATAACTTAGAACAAACCCCAAACACACATATTTTGAATTAAAAAAAGAGAGAGAGTAAATATATATATAATGTGCAGCACCTGAGACTACGGCTACTGGAAGCCTGTGCTAGCATTTCTCTTGCGGTGTTGCTGTCAGTGTGTGAAGAGTGGGAGAAGAGGGTTGCATTGACAATCCAACACAATGGGCAGCACATTGAACACATTTTATAAGTGGTCAGAAACTTGTTAATAACTCATGAAAGAATAAAGTTACGTTAAAACCAAGCACACCATTGTTTTTCTTGTGAAATTCCCAATAAGTTTGATGTGTCACATGACCCTCTTCCTATTAAAAAAACAAAAGTTGGATTCAAAATGGCCAACTTCAAAATGGCCGCCATGGTCACCACCCATCTTGAAGAGTTTCCCCCCTCACATATACTAATGTGCCACAAACAGGAAGTTAATATCACCAACCATTCCCATTTTATTAAGGTGTATCCATATAAATGGTCCACCCTGTACTATACACTGAATGAGCTATATACTGTATATCGTCTACACTGAAGGCAGCGTATTATATATATACTATATATTGTACCTATATATTCTTACACTGGCTGAACTGTCTCTATATAATATACACTGAATAAGCTGTATATATAGTCTTCACTGAAGGGTGCATATTATATACAGTATCTCACAAAAGTGAGTACACCCCTCACTTTTTTGTAAATATTTTATTCTATCTTTTCATGTGGCAACACTGAAGAAATGACACTTTGCTACAATGTAAAGTAGTGAGTTTACAGATTGTATAACAGTGTAAATTTGCTTTCCCCTCAAAATAACTCAACACACAGCCATTAATGTCTAAACCACTGGCAACAAAAGTGAGTACACCCCTAAGTGAAAATGTCCAAATTGGGCCCAAAGTGTCAATATTTTGTGTGGCCACCATTATTTTCCAGCATTGCCTTAACCCTCTTGAGTATGGAGTTCACCAGAGCTTCACAGGTTGCCACTGGAGTCCTCTTCCACTCCTCCATGACGACATCATGGAGCTGGTGGATGTTTGAGACCTTGTGCTCCTCTACCTTCCGTTTGAGGGTGCCCCACAGATGCTCAATAGGGTTTAGGTCTGGAGACATGCCTGGCCAGTCCATCACTTTTACCCTTAGCTTCTTTGGCAAGGCAGTGGTCATCTTGGAGGTGTGTTTGGGGGTCGTTATCATGTTGGAATACTACCTTGCGGCCCAGTCTTCGAAGGGAGGGGATCATGCTCTGCTTCAGTATGTCGCAGTACATGTTGGCATTCATGGTTCCCTCAGTGAACTGTAGCTCCCCAGTGCCTACAGCACTCATGCAGCCCCAGACTATGGCACTCCCACCACCATGATTGACACACTTGTGTTTGTAATCCTCACCTGGTTGCCACCACACACTTGACACCATTTGAACCAAATAGATTTATCTTAGTCTCATCAGACCACAGGACATGGTTCCAGTAATCCATGTCCTTAGTCTGCTTGTCATCAGCAAACTGTTTGCAGGCTTTCTTGTGCATTCTCTTTAGAAGAGGCTTCCTTCTGTGACGACAGCTATGCAGACCAATTTAATGTAGTGTGCGGCGTATGGTCTGAGCACTGACAGGCTGTCCCCCCACCCATTCAACCGCTGCAGCAATATCTATTTTCCAAAGACAACCCATGGATATGACACTGAGCACGTGCACTCAACCTCTTTGGTCCACCATGGCAAGGCCTGTTCTAAGTGGGACCTGCCCTGTTAAACCGCTGTATGGTCTTGGCCACCCTGCTGCAGCTCAGTTTCAGGGTCTTGGCAATATTCTTATAGCCTTTATGTAGAGCAACAATTATTTTTTTCAGATCCTCAGAGAGTTCTTTTCCATGAGGTGCTATGTTGAACTTCCAGTGACCAGTATGAGAGAGTAAGAGTGATAACACCACATTTAGCACACCTGCTCCCCATTCACACCTGAGACCTTGTAACAATAACAGGTCACAAGACACCGGGGAGGGAAAATGGCTAATTGGGCCCAATTTGGACATTTTCACTTAGCGGTGTACTCACTTTTGTTGCCAGCAGTTTAGACATTAATGGCTGTGTGTTGAGTTATTTTGAGGGGACAGCATATTTACACTGTTATACAAGCTGTACACTCACTACTTTACATTGTAGCAAAATGTAATTTCTTCAGTGTTGTCACATGAAAAGATATAATAAAATATTTACAAAAATGTGAGGGTTGTACTCACTTTTGTGAGATACTGTATATATACTATATACTGTACATATATATTCTTACACTACCTGTATATATGCTACACTTGATCTATATACTGCACTGCCTGTATATATTCTATACACTAGATCTATATACTACACAGCCTGTATATAATGTCCCTACACTAGATCTATATACTACACAGCCTACACTGCCTGTATATACTGTACACTAGTTCTATATACTACACTGCCTACACTATCCGTATATACTGTCTCTACCCTAGATCTATGTACTACACTGCCTGCACTGTCTGTATATACTGTACACTAGATCTATATACTACACTGCCTACACTGCCTGTATATACTGTCTCTACACTAGATCTATATACTACACTGCCTGCACTGCCTGTATATACTGTACAATAAATCTATATACTACACTGCCTACACGCCACTAGCTAAACTAGCTACATGTTTCTCTGACCGCTCACAGCACTACATACGGGCCACTGTACAAGCGGCTTTATATAGTGTGGGCATGGACTGAGACCCACTGAGCAATGTTTGGCCAAAGGCAATTTGCCTTTGGCCAATCATGGCTCTCACACCAGAGCACGCTGTGATTGGCCAAAGCATGCAGGTCATGTGCAAGCTTTGGCCAATCAGCGGGTGGCATTTTCCCACGATTCACTGCATTATGGGGAGCTCGAATTTCCCGCGATTGCTCCGTATTGTTCGGGATGTTTGAGTTGAACATATGTAAGTCTTGAACCGGGGGCCCATCCCTACTGGAAATCTTTTGCTGTTTTTACTGTTTATTGGCCATTGTATTTCCTACTTGACTATCAGACACTGGGCAATGCAGTTTTAATTTTCTTTTTTTTTTTAGGGAACAAGGAAAGGGTAATGTACAGTATGAAATTTTCAAAATATCAACCAAAGATATGGGGAGCAAGGCACCACATCCCAAAGTCTAAATAATACATGAGAGATGAGGAACGGGCACTTTAAAGGTGACAGACAAAGATAATGTACTACAAATATTTTAAAACATAACAGATTTTATTAAATACATTAAAAAGATACTATAATTTTTGTTAAGATATTTTTTTCAAAAATAAAGATCATGTGCGACCCAAGTATACTGTACAGCGATATTTGCTCAACATGTTTAGCATGCGCATGACATCATCACATTCGCGCATGCGTGATTAGCACCAATATTAGCACCATCTTATTGGCAGGTTTATCCTGCCATGAGGTAAGAGGACTATAAATAGCCCAGCATGACGGCGGTCAGTGTATCTGTGAGCTTAAAAAATACTGATTGCAAACATTGTTTGTTTTTAGATCTGCTGTATCATCTGCTGGGGCACCTTTAAAGTCCCCATTCCTCATCTCTCAGGTAATGTACAGTACTTTACATAGGGATTATATCAGGATATTTCCATGACAAATAAAGTATGGTTGTAATGAAAATGTGTACCAACAACTGGGCAAATATCACGTGCTGTTATACTTTAGTATTTTAAAATATTTATAAGCATATTTATACTAAGATTTTCTTTATACCAACTCATCTTCACTTATATACACATGTGATAAGTGGATTTGTGAGACTATAAAGATTAGCTTTAAAGATTGTACGTGCTTTGTGACTCTCGGGCTCCCACTTATTTGTTATGCAAAAATTATAGTGAAAATGTTATGGCAGCTGCTATGGGCCGTGGGCGTGAGCGGAGGTGACCGGAAGTGACGTTGCAAACAAACGAGACCGCAGCTCGTGGAGATATGCCCATAGGGGGCTTTTAAATGTAAGTGTATACATGTTTTTTAACAATAAAAGTTTTAAGAAACAATATCACACTACGAGATCTATTGTACCCTTCTTCCATATATGTTAAACATCATAACTGGGGAGACGTGGAGAAATCGGATGAAGCAAGAGGGCCCCATAGGAACATAGGGAGACCCCGAGTGGTGGGAGACTGAAATCACATCATCCCACCAAAAGAAACCTTTCCTGACACAAGCACGACAGCATATACGCATGGGCTGGCTCTGCCCCCACGTCCAGTTCCAGGATCCGGTTACACTATAAAATCAAACAACTCCCACCAGGCAGCATTCTCCCTTTTTTCCTCACTGCTCAGCTGGTTATACTGATGCCAAAAGGCAGAAATGTTTCTTTTTCCCTCACCTTGCCGGATTCATCTGGCCAACCGCGCAGGTTCAAACTCTCCTGCTAGCGATGCTCCCCGCTGTACAGGGGGTAAATCTTCCTAGATGGGGGAGGCCTCCCCCCCATGTTCCAACGATTGGGAGGTGGCAGGCGGCTGGTCTCTAAGGATTGCTTCCTCATCAGGTCTCCATGGATGGACTTTCAGTGGACTTCCTGTCGGCCATACAGCATGGAGTTGGTAAGGCACCACATGGTGCACAAATCGATAGTATGCAGCTACAGTTATGTGATTAGAAGTCTGCAGGTATATGCGATTAACCTGCACCTCTAAGCAGAAATCACAAGGTGAATACTGCTGTTTGTCCATGGTGTCAGTTCAGGCTGTGGTTGTGTCTGCAGGACTGCTAATGATTAGGCTGATAACAGGTGTTGCTGTGCTGTGCTGAGCTGAACCTTTTCCATCTGTTCGGAACGAGTCAAGTACCTTTTCCAAGTCGAGTCGTGTCGTGTCGTTGTGG
>BLSH010230367.1:342760-359189 GCA_018402905.1 Glandirana rugosa
GTGTTCCATGTCTGTTCAGAACACCCTAGGTACGGACTAATTAAAATTGGCGAATTGTTGGCGGGGTATCTGTTAACTGCAGATGTCCCGCCAACGAATTAAGACCCTCCTGCAGATAACTGCAGGAGGGTCTTAGCGCGAAGGGCGCGCGGGGGACCCCGTACGTGTGCCCTTGTAGGCACTGGCAGCCCAGGCCCCCTGGGCTGACTAGTGCCTAGCACCACTTACCGGCGACACGCGCCGAAAAGTGGTGCACTAGCGCGGCCTGTAGACGTCAATTGTCTATGGGGCGGTTGTTAAGCGGTTAAAATTAATCAGGCATGGATCCCACAAGACTTGTCTGTACCTTG
This sequence comes from Glandirana rugosa, assembly GCA_018402905.1. Lineage (NCBI taxonomy): Eukaryota > Metazoa > Chordata > Amphibia > Anura > Ranidae > Glandirana > Glandirana rugosa. The sequence goes on from BLSH010230367.1 coordinate 343,111, forward strand.
TGCAGAATAAACATTTAGACCGGACTCACACAGCCATTCACATACTTGTTTTTTTGAATAGGCCTCAATACAAAAAAAAAATACCCTGTTGGCTACCTCCTCCTACTCCTCTACCACCGCCACTTCCACCTACACTGCCACGGTCACGGCCTAGTCAACCTCTAGGCTCCTACTCCACATCCACCCCCCTTCCCATTTTTTTTATTTGATTTTAATTTATTTTCCCTATCCCCATTTTTTTGTAGGGCACTTGCCCTACCCTTACCCCCATTTTACTTCCTTTTGCAGCCCACTAGGGCTTTCCAGGACTTTGTTACAGCCATTTTTGTGCCTAAAAGTTTGGGTCCCCATTGATTTCAATGGGGTTCGGGGTCCGTGCGATCGTTTGGGTTCCGTCCGGATCCGAACCCGGACTTTGTCCAGAAGTTCGGCCGGACCAGCAGAACCCGAACTTCCAGAGGTTCGCTCAACTCTAATCATTATCTGATGCTAAAGCCGAGTTCTCTCCTTTCAGGGAGCAACAGAGTCTATTCGACCATGGTAACCCAGTAGGGAGCGGTCAACAGAATTATATGTAAATTCGGGAATGACAGCACAGGGCACACAGGAGTAGCACTTCTGTCTACCAGCACCGAGGTTCTGGGTGTGAATCTCAAACAGTCCACTTCGGGTAGAGAAGTGCGCTGCATCCCTACATTATGGAACTGGATTCAGGGCCTTACCTAAATTAACATTGGGAGGTCCTGTGCAGATATGAGGCCATTGGCATGTACGTTCCTCCCCGCCAACACATTTCATTCCCTCTTAGACTCCCTAGAGCAAACAATGCTGGAGTCAAGCAGCACCACATCTGGTTCATCGGTAGACCACCTATTTAAGAAGAACATGTCAAGGAGTCTGCTCTCCAATATTCTTAGCCAAAAGCAGGGTTTTTGACTTTAAGCATAAAGAAGGATGAAGACCCGAGTTCATCAGATAGAACCATGACAAGTAGTCAAGCCATCAGTGAGATGGCAGGTCGGCATGAGACCCAGCAGAGGGGAAAATACACACTTCGGTAGATCCATGTTCCTGCAAAGTACCTTCGCCGGGCTGTGTGAGAATGTCACTGCGAGTTCATTAGATAAAGGTTAGCCTTGCCACATATTCAAGGCAGTTTCAGGACCTTATGTCCAGTAGAGGCTGTGTTGCAAAACAAAGGGCTACATGTGTTCTTGTTCGGGCACAGCTGGCTGCCTCAACACTCTCTTCAGGCCTGACAAAAAAAAAAAAAACTAGCCAGGCAATGTTGAAACTGGAGAAGATTACGGTAGTCTTACCCTTTGGGAGGACAATCGTGTTGGATATCTTGTTCGTTAATAGCTCGTTCCAAGCTGTGGCATCCCTCGGTCTAAGGGAAAGGGGGAAGGACCGCGTATCAACCCAGGATCCAGCATCCTTTTATTGCAAGATACTGTACAGCATATCAAGAGACATTTAAAAAAAAAAACATCACATGAACAGTGTGCATATGGTGGACATGTTCGCACACCTCACGTGCACTTAACTTTCACCATCCCTTGGTCTCAGGAGGCCAGAGAGGAAGTGTATAGTAATCCAGAGGATTCAGAGTCTCACTGGAAGATATAGAACTAACAGGTTCTATAACATGGAAAGCCTAGCTTCCCGCACCAGGAGCAAGTGATTTCATGAGGGAGACCTGGATGGTGGCCAAGCCAGTCAGGTCTTTCAGCTGTACAGCTACCTGGCATACCAGTCTAGTTACTTGTTAGGTAGCCATGCCAAGGAAGTACAAGTTCAGAGTGGCAATGGTTTGTAAGTGGAGGTCGCTCTGAAAGCGCAACAAAGGGAGCTTCAGCTATGCGTGAAACAATAGCAGAACAGCAAGAGCCTATCTTCACTGTCAAGAAGGGAGGCAAACGAGTCAACTGTTGTCAGGCATCTCCCTTTGGGGTTTGATTTCCTAGAAACTTCAGGTCAAACACCGTAAGATACAAGCCGTTGGAGGTTGAAACCAAAAGGCAGTCCAAGTCATCCTCTACAGCAAAGAAGGCTATCAGGATATTAACCTGAAATTAACCGCAATGGCTTCCCTGAGGGGGAAGTAGTAGAACCATCAACACCCAATGGGGGCTGCCGATCAGCAAATGGGTATATCCAGGCTCCTTATCAGGGTCCACATTCATCCAGTAGTGAGAAGGATAATAGTGGCCTGCAGGCCAGGATATCCTCAGGTACAGTGCGGAGTCAGGGTCCTCTTAGTCACCTTCCTGAAGTCTAAAACCTCACACAGCATGGTCAACGGTATCATCCAAACTTACACGAGTTATTCCTAAATGCTGAAGATCCAGAGGTAAAAGACTCATCTGGAGACCTCACTTTTAGGGTTAAACCCTGTTCAGGACACAGACATACTCCAAACTTCAGGTATACTAGAACATAGAAGACCTTGCAGAATGAAGGATGGAATCCTCTGTTCCCCGGTGGAACTATCAAATCAGACGCAAGTAACCCTAGACGGGGAATTAAGCAGTAGGTAGGCTCAAACGTGTCCTCACTCTTTGGCATACAGTAACCTTTGCATATCTTGGTAACCAATCCGAGACCTGGGCTGACCCTTCCCTTGGGTCTTCCAAATAGTGAAGGACATGTTGTCTTACACTCCATTTTTATCTGGAAAGGATTTCCTCAGGGTGGCCAGTAACTCAGAAGCAGTAGTCCGTATGGCTAGAGGAAAGGTCTCAGATATCCAAGTGTCACGCGTAATAGACCTTGTTGCTACCATTTTCAGGCAGAAGGGGCACTTGTCTCCTCACCAGCACTACACGTTGGTCGGTGTCTTTTCAGAGGGATTAGACATCATCCGTCCAGCCTATCCAAACAAGTGTCCGAATTACCACAAGATTGGAGATGGGTTTGAGGTCAAACTGATACATTGAAGTGGCCCTTCTATAAAGGATCAAACAAGGGGCTCTTCAGGCCTAACAGCAACAGTGGGGGACAGTAGCTGTCCAGTAAAACATTTGTCCTGTGCGGATCAAGTTGTTCAAGAGGGCTAGATGGCTAGGACAAATCCATCAATTTGAGTACAGAAACTGCTTACTAGGCAGATGGTTCATCCATGGACAGAACTCAAGGGAGTACCTCCAGAATTAAAAGACAACCACGACATAGTCTGCATCTAACACATGTAGGACCATTTTAAAGTGGTCCCAACAGCTTTACCTACAAGTCATGTTAAGCATTCAGTTGGATAAAGATAATCCTCAATTTAAACACTTCAGCATTTCCCACCCTTGTCTTTTTGGTGATTGCTAAGTCCCATGCGTATATGCCGTTGTGCTTGTGTCAGGAAAACGGAAAATTGTATACTTACCTGACGGTAATTTTCCTTTCTTGATGCAAAGCACGACAGCATATAGGTCCCTCCCTAAAGGCTTCGCAGTGATAATAAGTAACAAGAATGCTGCCTGGTGGGAGGTATTTGATTCTATAGTGTAACCGGATCCTGGAACTGGGCGTGGGGGCGTAGCCAGCCCATGTGTATATGCTGTCGTGCTTTGCATCAGGAAAGGAAAATTACCGTCAGGTAAGTATATAATTTTCCGTTTTATGTGCATAAGCCCTAGCACACTCAGGTGAGAGGCTAGAGCACCTATAGGAAACACAGATAAGAAAAAGTCACAAATCCATCAGTACTTATCACAAGAGCACCGGATAACAGTGGAAGGATGGTTTATTCACAATAACACAGAGAAGAGATACTAGAATGATTGAAGATTGAATGAACATTTCACAATTATTGTTTTTTGGCATACAAACCGTCACATTTATTTTTAGTATTTATGTGGATTATTTTACACTTGCAGAGACTGTAATAAGACATACATATAGCAAATGTCTGTGTCCAGCCTTGAGACACAAAATATGATGATAAGGATATGATGCTATATGTTTGTACTGGAAGTGTTTGTATTTAGCTAAATGCATGCAAAGTCAAAAATGTATATAGCTATATGACACACCTTTTTAATATAATAATTGTATTCACTACAAGATTATTTAGGTAGCGCTGAGCACACAGCCACACGAAACAGCTTTAAAGTTTGGCTATAGCCAAATTTTTATTTTTATCATTAGAGTATAGAAGGATTAGTACTCCTGTCCCATTGTCCTGTGACCATTGTAATCGAAAGAAAAAGCAGTGAAAAATTCAAACTACTCTATCCAACAGGGTTTTTTATATGTATCAATCAGGAAAATGTAATATTTCTTCTGAAAACAAAAATATGCTTTTATATAGAACTCCCAGTTTAAATATGCAATGTTTTAACCTCTTGTTACCCACGCAACAGGGTAGGATTTAATGCCCACATGCTAGACATACTGTCTGCTTTGCTTGGTGGCTGAAATTACAGTAGTCACATGATCGCCTGATTTTTTTTCAAAACCCTGGTCTTCAGAACTTTAGAGGGATGCTGGGCAGGTGGGAAAGAGTTAAATCCATGAATGTGAGATCACGAACGTCATACCTTTTTAATAATGAAAACATCTACCAAGAAGACTTCACATGCAGCTATTTTGCTAATAGAGCCACACCAACTACCTCCTTCAATATATTTTTATTTATCCCTATTAGGGATGGGCCCGCGGTTCGAGGCAAACATAAGTTTGTCGAATTTAGAACTTCATGGGGCGTTCGCAGCGACTCCACTGCCGCAGAGCGCTCCATAATGCATTGCACGCAGACAGCGTGCACAGCTCCTCCTCCATGGGTGAGCTCCCGCTGTTTGCCCGCTGTTTGTTATGACAGTTTATTTATATGACAGGGTGGGGTCACCTGGCGACGTAAGTGAGTGACCCCGCCCCTTCTGACGTAATGTGATGTCAGAGGGGGGAGGGTCATGTGCGTACATCACCGAGTAGCCCCGCCCTGCCATATAAATAAAGTGTCACAACAAAGAGAGCTCAGTCGGTGGGAGCCCTAACATGGAGGAGGAGCTGTTCATTTTCTGTTTTTTTTCGGAGCCGTCGATCGCCGTGATTGATGATGGATTACAACGGGGGACATTTACTTTTTAATAAAGGACTTGTCCCTAATTGTCTGCTGTGTTTTTCTTCTTTTTTTTGACACTTTTGGTGAATTAGTGGGGGTACAATTCCAGATTCCGATAAGCCCCCCACCCGCAGACCCCCACAACTACAGCCCAGGGTTGTGTGGAAGAGGCTCTTGCCCCCATCAACATGGGGACAAGGTGTTTTGGGGTGGGGGGGTGCAGAGCCCCCCCTGCCCCAAAGCACCCATACTCTCCACGTTGACGGCATGTAGCCTGGTAGGGTTCGGGGGGCGCTCGCTCGTCTTCCCCCCTATCCTAACCGGCTAGGTTGCATGCTCGGAAAAGGGTCTGGTTTGGCTTTTAGGGGGGACTGTACATCAATTTGTTTTTTAATTTTGGCATGGGGTTCCCATGGACCCAAAGGGCCTGGTTTTGACTGGGGGGGGGAACCTCACGCAATTTTTTTTTTTTTTTTCAGTGATTTTTCTGTATATTTCCGGAAGCCGGCAATACATTACAGCCGCAATTTTATATTACATTTTTTCCTTCACAAATGTAATTTCGCTCTGGCTATGTTCTAAACATCAGAGGTGCACCCTTTTACAGGTAGACTAAGGACCCCCCCCCCCCCCCCCAAGCACATTATTTAAAGGAATATTTAATTTTTAATGTTTCACTTTAAGCATTATTAAAATCACTGCTCCTGAAAAACCTATCAATTTAAAAACTTTTTTTTGCATTGATAGATGTCCCCTAGGGCAGGGACTGGGTCCCCACACACTTTTTAGGGCAATATCTTGCATATAAACCTTTAAAATTAGCACTTTTGATTTTTCATGTTCGAGTCCCATAGACTTTAATGGTGTTCAAATGTTCGCACAAATTTTTTGCCTGTTCACATGTTCTGCTGCAAACCAAATCGGGGGGTGTTGGGCCCATTCCTAACCCCTATTAACAATAATATTGTGTGTATTAGCTTTTTTGTGCAATAGCTGAAGAGATGATGCTAGGTGTGACTTTTGAAGCATATCCCACCTTGAAAATATTATTTCACTACCAAAGAAATTTTTAAATTTACCTTTATTCAGGGCTTACAAAGAACCCAGGATTAAAACATGCACAATATATATTTATATACAGTTCACTGTATGATAGACATAGCCTTTAGTTGTGTTGAATATGACTCAGTGTAGTTTGAGGCTGACTGCCTGAAAGTCAGAGCTCTGGGATTGCAATGAAGCTCCAGGAAAAAAAAAAAAAAAAATCCCTATCTTAGGTTTACCGCTGAGTGATTGCGAATACATCAGATGTGTGTGTTTGTCAGCCGTTTTCATATTTCATTTCGGTTATGAGCAAATGTGTTCAAATTACCATTAGCTGCAATCGCATCTCTTGGTTCACTGGGCAGGGAGGCAATAAAAGTAGCTGGCTTTCTAAAGCCCCCAGTCCCACATACTAATGTATATTGAATTTTCAATAAATTGAAAGCGCTCAGGCATGCAACATGGAGGCTAATACTTTTAATGCCTGATTTGTAGTTTAAAGATATGATTAATAGCTTTCTAGGCAGAGATAGCTTTGGGTATGCAACAATGTCTTAACTAAAAGATACATAAATTGAAATATTGAATAATTATTTTTTATGCTAAATTATATTGAATTCAAATTACCAAACATTTACTGACGTGATAAACATTATGTGCACTATGAGTAAAATTCTACTTCAGTCTGTTGACAGTAATATTTTGGCTCATCTGTCAAATTTAATGTCTCTAGGTAGTTTTGGAGGAGTAACCCATACCCATTTGTGTATTATGTACACTACTGTGTGTGTATAAAGGAGCCCTCTATAATTCTCATCTCCATACCCTCTTACCCACAGGGCTTGACTTATCAAAGCTTCCAAGGGAAGAAGTGTCTGTGTTGACTTTAGCATTTAATCATTTCCTTTCCTTTTTCTCATTGTAGCTTGGGTTATCAAATGGAAGAATTCAATTTTCCCCAACTAAAAGTCTTACACGTTTTAGGTCTTTATAGTTCCTTATCTACACATGTTATGACAAGTTTGTGCTTGGAAAAGCTTTGAGATGTCCTTTTAGTGAAAATTCTGCGTCCTGTCCTCATACTCTATGGTGGCACAGCTGAGTAACAGCCACACCCTCACCCCAAGTTCCCACACAGACTTATATTGCAGAAAAGGAAGGGGGTGTGTCACACCAGATCTGTTACTGAGTGCTCATTAGTAAGGCCCAGCAATGGTACCTATAAGACTGCACTGTCATATTTAGACATCTAGCACAACTGCTGTAATAGGGATTGGAAGTAATACTATCAAAGTGTAGGTTGTTAGTACAATAGAGTACATACTTCAGTGACTTCAGTTGAGCTTATGGACCTGTTTACTCTTCCCACACTAAAATGCTCTAAAATTTTAGCATGCGGGTTGCTGTTTTCTTGGGCAGTGAGGGAGGAGTATGTTGCACTGCCCCAGCACATTGCACTGTTCACATGCTTTTGTTTGTCTTTGTTTCAGCTTTATTGGAAGTGTACAAGATATACACTCATTTCAGGTCTCCTCACATCAGGGCTAAGCAGTGAGCTGTTGTCTAGTGATCTCTAGTGCCATCCAATGCACTGAATAAAAATTAAGCATGTCTGCAATTTTCCCCACTGTATTGCACCACACCGCAAATGACACCAGCACTGGGGTGTGAATGGGGAACACAGAAAACAATTGTTTATTATGTGTCCTCACAGATACTTGTGTTTTTTTTCAGTATTTTGTGTTTCCATAATCTTTTATTGGGAAACAAAAGTAGGTTTTCATTATTCTTCAGCAAATTGTTAAAATAGCAATTATGAGGTACAGACATTAGGGTAACAGTTGTAGACATATCGGACAAGCATACATAACCATAAGGAACATCAAACTATTAATTGAGAAAATGTAGGCAGGTACTCAATAAAGCGTAAGGCTCAATTAGTTTGGAACTGTCGCTGATCAATGCTCACCAGAGCAGTAAATTGTCTGTCCAATGCTAAAGAAGGTGAAACTAATACTGCCACTGGGTGGAGTAGTTCACCCACATTGCTTGTGATCAAAACTGATAGAGTTAAGATAGTTGAAGAAAGAGAGTGGTGATGTTTACAGAGTGGTTAAAGGCATAAACCATAAGAAAGAGAGTTGAGTAGGTGCGAGGAGAGAAGAAAAGGATAGGGCAGAAATAGAGAGGGGAGGGAAAAGAAGAAGGTAAAAAAGGGGGGTGCCTGGGGAGAGGGGGGTGTATAATCTGCCTCTCACTCTCCGCCATCGCAAGGGGGGATGGGGGGGCTAATGCAGCCAAGTCGGAGGGTTTAGAAATATATTTAGGTATGTCGAGACAGGTCCTCCCATACTTTTCCATTGTTTAGGAATGGGAGGCCTTGTGTCTCGTCTGTTGGTGGGGGTGTCTGCAGGCATATAGAAAAGGAGTTATGAGGAGGAGTCAGAGGTAGCTTGCTGAGTGAGATCGGATAGAGTTTGGTTTATTAGAGTTTTGTATCTATCTGCGGTGCAGAAGTTTGTCCATAAAGCCCATGTATGCAAGAATTTAACTAAGCAGTCTCAGGCTATTGAGGTCAATTTCTCAATTTCTGTGATTTTTCCAACACATTGGAGCCATTCAGGAATGGTCGGGACATGGGTAGAACCCCAATGAAGAGGTATGCTCATTTTAGCTGCATTGATTAAGGGAGGGATCAATGATTCACGGTATTGATGTGCTGGCATGTCTGAGTGGTGGAGGAGAAACTGAGCTGGAGTGTGTTCCAGAGCGTTTGTGGAAATTTGTGTTATTAGTTCCCTGATTTGCGCTGAGTATGGTTGGATTAGGGGGCATGATCATATGTGTAATGAGGTACCTGGCTCTCTGGAGCACCTCCAGCATTTGTCAGAGAGAGAGTGTGGTTGTATTTGTTAAGCAGTACAGTTCTATACCAGCGAGTCAGGACCTTATAATTGTTTTCCTGGATTGAGACGTTTAGAGAACCTTTATGTGTGATCGTAGATGTGCGTTCCCATTGTTCCTCCGTCAATTCAGTTTTCAGATCTCTTTTCTAATTTAGGCAAGTCTTATCAGGTTTCATTAGACTATTGGAGGAAAGAATGTTGTAGATAGTGGAAAACACATGTTGTTGTGGACTAGATTGGGTACAAAGCTGTTCAAAGAGAGTAAAGGGACTTGAAACTGAGGAATTACTGTTAGTTTTTCTGAGAAAGTGCTGTATCTGAAAATATGTCCAGAGGGCAAAGGTGTGATTCGTCTCATTGGTTGGTAGAGATGAACGGTCTAGTAATGTGCCATCTTGAAAGAATTGATGGGCAAGTATCTCTGGGTGTTGCCAGGTGTTTGTTAAGAATTGTGTGGACATACCGGGGGGAAAAGCTGGGATGAGTTTTATAGGTGTGAGGGGCCCGGGGTTATACGACAGGGAGAGGGCTCGGCAGGCTTCTCTAAAGCAATGTGTCAAGGTCCAGGGCATCGATCGTATTGTACAGGAGAGGAGGAGTCTTCCGTGTGAACCCAGTCTTTGTAGTGGCCATGTACTGCCCAGTCTACTATTCTGAAGAGGTGATAAGCCCAGTAATATTTCTTAAGGTCGGGGAGACCAATGCTGCCTTTCGTTTTGCATTTGGTAAATTGACCACACAGGACCCTTTTGCAATCCGCTCCGCGGCCGCCTCGGACCTGTGTGAACTAGCTCCATTGAGTCGTCACTCGCCTGTCATGTAAATTGGATGCGGGGAAACCCATATCCAATTCACATATATGTGAATTGGATGCGGGGAAACCTGCATCCAATTCACATATATGTGAACCAAGCCATAAGCATCACTCTCAAAGACAGATGCATGTCGTGACTAGTTCGACAACAACTGGAGGGTTTGCCTACCACAGCATTATTGCATTTTAATTTTTTTTATTTTGTTACTTTATTTTTTTTTAATTGTATACAAAGCCCAGTGTACTATTCTCTGAAAAACTGATAAGGTACCTACATCCCAATTTTACATTAGAACCATATTGTCCCTTTAGTGAGAATGGGACCAACCAAAAAGGAGGGGAGGGGGCTGTGGGACTTTCCTGGTACCGCAATAGGCTCACAAACTTCACATTTATATAAAAAAGAATTTATTATTTAGTACAAACATACAACAATTTTCTTAAAATCACATTAGTATATCTCCATCCATCCCATGATGGACCACAGTAGAATTATATTCTCACAGTCATTTCACCAGTGCTTCCCGACATGTTTCGCGGATTTTCCGCTTCCTCAGGAGAAATAACTGTATACTAAAATGAACAACAAGCATTAGTTTCACTTCTAGTACAATTGTCACATATTGGGTTCTATATCATATACATCATTCGCAGTTATATGCATATCAATCGCATCACGCCTATAGCCTACCTGTAGTTCCAACCGGGTTCACCAAGGCCTACAGTCTGATGTTCCCCGGGGCAAGCATGGGAGGATATACTGATGAGATAATGACACATGTATTTATATCATATTACTTACTTATTCTCCTCATAATTATGATTTTTCATGCATACTATTTTTGGCAAGAAAAAGGGGATCATAATGTTGCATTAACCAGATGCTATCCATCATCTAGTGACACCAGTCACATTATTTATATCATTAATCCTTGCTTTATTACTAATTACTTATAGTAATTTCCTTTATATTATTTGTTGCTCTTACTTTCTGCATAAACCCCATAGGCTGGTAAGCCGTCAGCTCAGGTGGACGCCTCACAGGTAGAATACGACGGGGGAGAGAGAGAGGAGGTGACACATCTCAAAATAATCTTGCTATAAATAGTCAGGTGCTTTAGATTCTTGATAAGGGGGGAGACAAAAAATATATTACTTGTATATCTTCTTAATAGTCATCTGTAGCAGTGATATATATGGCATAACCCCCCATATTCTAATTTATTTACTCCCTTCCATTATAGGATGGACAAAAATTCACTGCAAAAGCTTATTAGCCAGACATTATTAAGCAGAAGCTTAGCCCTGCGGGAAACCCCTATACTTACTAAATAGCCTTCCATTATTATCTAGATTGAACATCCGCCAACTGTTGCCGTCAGCGTCCAAATCCCATACACCTATTAGGGGGTGTGCAGCAGTCCACCTAGATATGACAGTATATTAGCCTTTACAATAGTTAGCACAGGTCCCTCCTTTGACTCCCTCAAATACCACGCCATACCTTTCCTTTAGGATCAGTCTGTGTCTCTCCCCCACCGCCAGCGGCTCCACTAGCTCTCCTCCTGCCTTTTATATCCTCCAACTGAGGGACGCACAGCACGGCCTGGCCGCCGGCTGATGACGTCACCCCAGCCTGTCTGCCCGACGCTCTCACACATGAGACGCCAGCGTGATGCGTTGACATGGAAGCCGTCCAGGGGGACATGATGCGATGTTGTAGAACAGCGCCACTACTCCCAGTGGATGCTGATGGTAACATCAGGAGCCCGCAGTGATTAAACATTGCAGGTACCCCTGCCGGCTGGGAATAGCATGTACATCCTAGCTGCTAAGGCACACAGAGCGCAATGATTGCTCTCTGTTAGGGCAGTCACATGCTCGGCCGGGAACAGCAACTCCACAGCACCTAATGGCCCAACGTCGGAGTACAGCCAGGCCCCGTGATGCCACCAGATATGCATATATAGCTGTTCACATTGTCATAACAAAATAATCCTCTATATACATTAATATGGAATAATTGCATATTTTATCATAACATGTTACCTTCACCAATGTGCTTAAACATATCACATACCATTACCATATTTGTTACAAATTAATATCGATCCCCAAAAGTTTCTTTGTATCTACCTTTATATATTCATCACTCATCCAACTGTGTGCAAGCACAGCTATAGGAAGACTAAAGCATCCACCTACAAGGGAAAAATAGGGCCCATACCCAGACAACATCCATCCTAAAGCAGATAGATGTAATATATTCCCCAATCCTCTCCTCAATCTTTAACCGCCCTTTCCCTGAAAAGTTTCTGTCGTTTTTTTACAAAAAATGCTTGTATGTGTGCATTTCATTTAACCCTGGAGATACTGTAGCGTTTAGTCGCTCTATCCAAAATGTCTCTTTTTGTAGGATACGCTTATCCCAATTTCCTCCTCTGGGATTACCTAAAGCACACTAAACGACACCACGGACCTATAGGACCTATGGGACCTATAGATGTGGCAACTGCCCCAAATGCCCTTGGGTAATAGAGGGGTCAGTCACCCATATTCCTAATGGACAAATCCACAAGATGCGCCAATATGCCGACTGCACAACTAGAGGCATTGTGTATCTGATGAAATGCCATTGTTCAGCGTTTTATGTAGGAAAAACGATTAGAGAGTTTGGTAAACTAATTGGGGATCACATATATTACTCTGGGAATGGAAAAATCTTGTCGCCAGTGACCAGACACATTGGGCTGCACCACGGATTTAATAACTCCGTGGTGTCGTTTAGTGTGCTGGAGGTAATCCCAGAGGACCCCAGAGGAGGAAATTGAGATAAGCGTATCCTACAAAAAGAGACATTTTGCAGTTGGACAAATTACATTTTTTTTTTTTTGGTGCAAAATATTACATTTGCGGCCAGAGGGGCATTTCTTGCACAAAAATAAAAAGTGTGTCTACATTGCTGGTTTAAAAAATAATATCAATTTGTGTTAAATAGTACATTTGCGCCCAGAATTAGGAGAATGTCAAAAAAGGGACGTGTTTGTGGTGCTGCTGGTGTTGGTGAAGCTCCTGTTGCAAGGAGAGGACGTGGTCGATCTGTGCCAGCTACACGCACAAGTGAAACACCTTCCTCAGGTACGAGTAGCTGACAGAACCTTCAACGTTATAGGGTAGGCCCGAATGCCACTCAACGAATGGTGAGGCCAGAACAAGTACAGGTGATAGTAGATTGGGTGGCTGACAATGCCTCCAGTTCCTTCACATTGTCTCCCACCCGGTCCCTTGATGAAATCTCAGAGTTGGCACCTGAACCCCATGGCCATCTGTCTTTCACCTCAGCCCCTTGTAAATCAGCCAAGCAGTCTGAGCCCCAAGTCATGCAGCAGTCTCTTATGCTTTTTGATGACTCTGCTGCTGTGCTTTCCATGGGCCATCCACATAGCCCTGCCCCAGAAGTGGAAGACATTGAGTGCACCGATGCCCAACCACTTCTGTTTCAGGATGAGGACATGGAAACACCACCGCAGCATGTCTCTGATGATGACAAAACACAGGTGCCAACTGCTGCGGCTTTGTACAGTGTGCAGACTGACAAGGAGGGCAGTGGTGAAGAGTAGGTGGAAGATGATGTGGAGGATGATGAGGTCCCAAACCCCACATGGAATGAAGGTCATGCGAGTGACGTGTGCAGTTTGGAGGAAGAGATGGTAGTCGCACAGGGGCACCAGCACAGCAAAAGAGGCAGGATGCAAAAACTGTCCCCTAGACAGTATGCCTGCTACTACCCACTGCACCCAGAGACCTAGCACACCAAAGGCAGCTCAAAGGAATTCCCTGGCGTGGCAGTTCTTCAGACAATGTGCTGACGACCAGACATGAGTGGTTTGCACGCTGTGCAATCAGAGCCTGAAGCGAGGCATAAATGTTCTAAACCTGAGCACAACCTGCATGACCAGGCATCTACATGCAAAGCACGAGCTGCAGTGGAATAAGCACCTCAAAATCCAAGAAAGGTCTCGGCCTCCTCCTGCTTCCTCTTCTGCTGCTGCCTCAGCCTCTTCCTCCACCTCTACAGTGCTAGTGTCACCTGCCACCCAGCAAACAGACGATGTGACAGCAACGCCACCATATCTGCCACCGTCCCCAAGCATTTCCACACCATGTTCCCATGGAAGCTTACAGCTGTCCATCTCCCAAACATTGGAGAGAAAGAGGAAGTACCCCCCTACACACTCATGATCCCTGGCCCTGAATGCCCGCATTTCAAAATTCCTGGCCTTTGAAATGCTGTCATTCTGTCTGGTGGACATGGACAGTTTTAAAAACCTGATGGCGGTGGCTGTCCCACAGTACGTGGTTCACAGCTGCCACTACTTTTCCAGACGAGCCATCCCTTCCCTGCACAAACAAGTCGGGTACAAGATCAAGTGTGCACTGCGCAACGCCATCTGTGGCAATGTCCACATAACCGCTGATATTTGGACCAGTAAGCACGGGCAGGGATGCTATATCTCGCTAACTACACACTGGGCAAATGTAGTGGCGGGTGGGCCTGAGGCGGATAGCCATTTGGCGCATGTCCTTCCGCCACCGAGGATTGCAGGGCATTTATCTTTGCCTTCTGTTGCCTTCTCCTCCTACTCTGCTTCCTCCTTCTCTACCACCTCCTCATCTGGTCAGGGCAACACCTTCACCCCCAACTTCAGCACATCCAGGGGGAAACGACAGCAGGCTATTTTAAAACTGATATGTTTGGGGGATAAACCCCACACTGTGCAGAAGCTGTGGAAGGGCATTGAACAACAGACCAATGAGTGGTTGTTGCCACTGAGCCTCAAGCCCGGCCTGGTGGTGTGCGATAATGCAAAAAATCTCGTAGCAGCTCTGGGCCTAGCCGGTTTGACGCACATCCCTTGCCTGGCGCATGTGCTGAATTTGGTGGTGCAGAATTTTTTTAAAAACTACCCAGATATGTCAGAGTTGCTGCAGAAAGTGCGGGCCGTCTGTGCGCGCTTTCGGCATTCTCACCCTGCTGCTGCTTGCCTGTCTGCGCTGCAGTGGAACTTCGGACTTCCCGCTCACCACCTCCTATGCGACGTGCCCACAAGGTGGAACTCCCCCTTGCACATGCTGGCAAGCAGCAGCATGCAATAGTGGAGTTTCAGCTGCAGCACGCACAGGTCAGTTGGTCTGTGGAACAGCACCACTTCACCACCAACGAGTGGGCCTCCATGCGAGACCTGTGTACCATATTGAAGTGTTTCGAGTACTCCACCAACATGGCCAGTGCCGATGACGGTGTTCTCAGCGTTACTATCCCACTTCTATGTCTCCTTGAAAAAACAATTGGGGCGATAATGGAAGAGGATGTGGCACAGGAGGAAGAGGAGGAGGAAGAGGGGTCATTTCCATGTTTATCAGGCCAGTCATTCACAAGTGGCTCAGAGGGTGGGTTCCTGCACCAGCATAGGCCAGGTAAAAAATTTTCATGCCAGGGCACAGTTCTGGAGGATGGGGAGGACGAGGATGATGAGGAGGAAGAAGAACCGTGTTCACAGCAGGGTGGCACCCATCGCACTTCGTGGGCACCACTGGAGCGTGGCTGGGGGGATACCGAGGACACAGATGATACACCTCTCACAGAGGACAGCTTGTCTTTGCCTCTGGGCAGCCTGGCACACATGAGCGACTACATGCTGCAGTGCCTGCGCAACGACAGCTGAGTTGCCCACATTGTAACTTGTGCTGATTACTGGGTGGCCACCCTGCTGGACCCCCATTACAAGGACAACGTGCCATCCTTAATTCCCTCACTGGAGCGTGAGAGGAAGATGCGCGACTACAAGCGCACGCTGGTAGACGCACTGCTGAGGGCATTCTCAAATGACACTGGGGCCTCAGTGGAAGCACAAGGCGAAGGCAGAGGAGGAGGAAGAGGTTGCCAATGCAGCTGTGGCACCGCCAGCTCCTCAGAAGGCAAGGTTTGCATGGCCGAAATGTGGAAAAGCTTTGTCAGCAGCATACCACAACAAACAGCACCACCAGCTGATAGGCAAAGTCTTAGCAGGAGGCAGCATTTCAGCAACATGGTGGAACAGTATGTGTGCACACATCTACATGTACTGACTGATGGGTCTGCCCCATTCAACTTCTGGGTCTCCAAATTGGGCACATGGCTTGAGCTTGCCCTTTATGCCTTGGAGGTGCTGGCCTGCCCTGCAGCCAGTGTCAGCGCGTAGAAGGAGAGTGCGAGGTC
>BLSH010230367.1:368336-380920 GCA_018402905.1 Glandirana rugosa
GAGGACGAAGAGGATTGGAGACCACTATATAGGGGTTTGGGACCCGGAGGTAGTAGGTAGAATTGGGGATATATCACCAGAGGTTAGGAGAAGCAGGAGGGTGAGTGAGGTAATGTGGGAGTGCGATTTATATGGAGGGGCATGTCTCAGAGTACTGGTGGCTCTTTCAGTACATGGATGTAGAATGAGAAAGAGTTGGTGGGAGCAGTCATAGGGAGAGGACAGAAGGTGGGGCGAAATATAAAGGCTGAGTGGTGGAGAAGAGGGGTGAAGGTAAGAGAGTTTGAGGAGAGAGGACACAAGTGCCAGAAGGAGTGGTAGAGAATGCATGTTGTAGAGTGGAAGGAGAGCTAAGTAGAGAGACGGGGTCACCTGCAGGCTGTTGGGTGTTTGCAGTGTAGGTTCCTATGTATATTCGCTTTGTGCAATCGCTGAAGTGCAGAGATTGAAGTGCTGATCACTTGTAGAAAGCATCACTTCGAGAAAGCAGCCCCTGCCATGTGCTACCCCCAGCTATGTGCTGACCCCATAAGGGTACTCAAATTTATACTAGTATAAGGGTGGGGGTGGAAGTTTGTTAATTAATCATGAGTGATTATAAGGATGCCTAGCAATCAAGTGGACCTTTCACTTAAGACAAACCAGAGATGAGCCATAAAGATAGCAGCACATAAAACTTGGGTAAGACACTACAGAGAAACAAAAACATTATAATAATGCGCATAGGGCAACAGATGGAACAGGCCACATACCATAGCAAAAATACATAGATTTTTATTATAGCCTCTCTGCCAAACCAAGAGAAGTGCGCTTTGTTTCATTTGGAGAGGTAGTCGGAGGTGTTTTTCAGGGCTGGTAGGTAGTTTTTGGAGAAGAGATCTGAAAGTTTTGTGGAGAGTTTAATGCCCAGAAAAGTTATTTCCTCCCAGGATAGTGGGAAGTTGCGTTTGCAATCCGTGTCTTGGGAGTCTTTTAATGAGATATTCAGTGCGTGCAATTTAGTATAGTTTATTTTGAAATGAGAGATGAATTGAAACAGACTGAAATCTTTTAGCAGGTTGGGTATAGTTAAGTGGGGCTCTGTGAGGGAGAGTGAAATATCATCGGCAAAGGCAGCCACTTTATACTGTTTACCTGCTAGTGAGACTCCTTTGATGTCGACGTTCTCCCTTATACTTCTTAGAAGAGGTTCAAGGGTGAGGATAAACAAGAGAGGGGACAGGGGGCAACAGAAGGCTGTTCACTCATATTTTAGAGACCTATTGTGTGCTATACTGCTTCTAAGTAGTCCTATTCCAGTATGTCAAACGCGCTCTCCGCATCAAGAGAGAGGAAGAAGCCATGGGTATGGGATTTGGTTAGCCAATGATGAATGTTAATAGCTTTAAGGGTATTATCCCTTGCTTCCATTCCAGGGACAAAGCCCACTTGGTCTTTTGAAATTAGGGTTGGGAATAAAGGGAGTATGTGGTTGGATATGATTTTTGTGAATATTTTTAGGTCCGCATTGAGAAGCGAGATGGGGCGGTAATTGGATGTCTGTTCATCGTCCTTATTGGGTTTGGGATGATGGTAATGTGTGCTTCAAATAAGCTGTTGGGATGCTGGGCTGGTGTTGACAGTTGATTGAAAGCTTTTAAAAAAGGGTGGTAAGTGTATCTGTAAATGTTTTGTAGTAAGTCATGCAGAAGCCGTCTGGGCCTGGGCTTTTACCCGTTGTCATTGATTTAATGGCGGCTAGGAATTCAGAGGGCATTAGGGGACCATCTATTTAGTGTGCTTGGTCTTGAGAGTATTGGTTTTGACTGTGTTTAGAGAGAAATTCATCAATGATGGAATTGCGTGGTCTGTGGTCATTAGGCGGTTTGCGTTGGGGGGGTAGGTTATAAAGTTTAGCCTAGTATTGTGCAAAATGTTTGGCAATATCTTCGCTCTTGTTTAGGGGTGTCCCTGCTTTCATGGATATACTGTAGTCTGTATAGTGTCGTCTGCTTTCTTTGATTGTAGGTAGAGTTGAGCGAACCCGAACTGTAAAGTTCGGGTCCGTACCGAACTTCCAGGTGTCCGTGTCCCGAATCCAAACCCAAAGTCTCTGAGACTCTGACTAGTGTAGGGAGAGGATGCTGCCGGCTCTGTGAGGGACAGATTGCAGATATATATAATAACATCTCATCGATCTGATTGTGGACTAGGTAGAGACTACTACTACTGCTTTGAGGGACAGATTGCAGATCTCATCCTGCATTACAGAACCATCTGACTGGACTAGGTAGAGTCTATTGCAGATCTCATCCTGCATTACAGAACGATCTGACTGGACTAGGTAGAGTCTATTGCAGATCTCATCCTGCATTACAGAGCGATCTGACTGGACTAGGTAAAGTCTATTGCAGATCTTATCCTGCATTACAGAACAATCTGACTGGACTAGGTAGAGTCTATTGCAGATCTCATCCTGTATTACAGAACGATCTGACTGGACTAGGTAGAGTCTACTCCTTAGAGGGACATATAATTGTTCTAAAATCATCTACTCCTATAGGGTCAGGTTCCTGCTGTTGCTGTAAGGGACAGATTATTATTGTTCTATAATCATCTCCTAGTTCTAAAGGGAGAGGTTCCTGCAAGGGACAGATAATTGTTCTAAAATCATCGCCTACTCCTATAGGGTCAGGTTCCTGCTGTTGCTGTAAGGGACAGATTATTATTGTTCTATAATCATCTCCTAGTTCTAAAGGGAGAGGTTCCTGCTGGTCCTGTAAGGGACAGATAATTGTTCTAAAATCATCGCCTACTCCTATAGGGTCAGGTTTCTGCTCCTCCTGTAGAAGAAGAAGAATTTATTATTCATTTTTTTTGTATTAATAAATACTTAAATAGTGCTACATAGCACATTTGCGGGCAGAATGAGGAGAGCTTCAAATAAGGGAAGTGGTCGTGGTGCTGCTGGTGCTGCTGGTGCTGCTGGTGTTGTTGGTGTTGGTGAAGCTCCTGTTGGAAGGAGAGGACGTGGTTGATCTGTGCCAGCTACACGCACAAGTGAAACACCTTCCTCAGGTGCGAGTAGCCGACAGAACCTTCAACGTTATATGTTGGGCCCGAATGCAGCTCAACGAATGGTGAGGCCAGAACAAGTACAGGCGATAGTAGATTGGGTGGCTGACAATGCTTACAGTTCCTTCACATTGTCTCACTCCCGGTCCCTTGATGAAAGCTCAGAGTTGGCACCTGAACCCCATGGCCATCTGTCTTTCACCTCAGCCCCTTGTAAATTAGCCAAGCTGTCTGAGCCCCAAGTCATGCAAGAGACTCTTATGCTTTTTGATGACTCTCCTGGTGTGCTTTCCGTAGGCCATCCACATAGCCCTGCCCCAGAAGTGGAAGACATTGAGTGCATCAATGCCCAACCACTTCTGTTGCAGGATGAGGACATAGAAACACCAGCACAGCACGTCTCTGATGATGATGAAACACAGGTACCAACTGCTGCAGCTTTCCTCAGTGTGCAGACTGACAAGGAGGGCAGTGGTGAAGGGTGGGTGGAAGATGATGTGGAGGAGGATGATGAGGTCCTAGACTCCACATGGAATGAGGGTCATGCAAGTGACGTGTGCAGTTTGGAGGAAGAGGTGGTGGTCGCACAGAGGCACCAGCACAGCAAAAGAGGAAGCAGGATGCAAAAGCGGAGCGAGCGCCCCTTAGACAGTAGGCCTGCTACTACCCACCGCACCCAGGGACCTAGCACACCAAAGGCAGCTCAAAGATGTTCCCCCGCATGGCAGTTCTTCAGACAATGTGCTGATGACAAGACACGAGTGGTTTGCAAGCTGTGCAATGATAGCCTGAGCCGAGGCATAAATGTTCTAAACTTGACCACAACCTGCATGATCAGGCATCTAAATTCAAGGCACAAGCTGCATTGGAATAATTACCTCTAAATCCAAGAAAGGTCTCAGCCTCCTCCTGCTTCCTCTTCTGCTGCTGCCTCGGCCTCTTCCTCCACCTCTACAGTGACAGTGTCACCTACTGTCCAGCAAACAGAGCATGTGACAGCACCGCCACCGTCCCCAAGCATTTCCAAAGGGTCCCATGGAAGCTTACAGCTCTCCATCTCCCAAACACCGGAGAGAAAGAGGAAGTACCCCCCTACCCATCCGCGATCCCTGGCCCTGAATGCCAGCATTTCAAAATTCCTGGCCTTTAAAATGCTGTCATTCCGTCTGGTGGACACGGACAGTTTTAAAAACCTGATAGCGGTGGCTGTCCCACAGTATGTGGTTCCCAGCCGCCACTACTTTTCCAGGTGAGCCATCCCTTCCCTGCACAAACAAGTCGGGGACAAGATCAAGTGTGCACTGCGCAACGCCATCAGTGGCAAGGTCCACATAACCACTGATACATGGACCAGTAAGCACGGGCAGGGATGCTATATCTCGCTAACTGCACACTGGGAAAATGTAGTGGCCGGTGGGCCTGAGCCGGCTAGCCATTTGGCGCATGTCCTTCCTCCACCCAGGATTGCAGGGCATTTGTCTTTGCCTCCTGTTGCCTCCTCCTCCTACTGTGCTTCCTTCTCCTCTACCACCTCCTCATCCGCTCAGCGTAACACCTTCACCGCCAACTTCAGCACAACCAGGGGGAAACGACAGCATGCTGTTTTAAAACTGATATGTTTGGGGGATAAACCCCACACTGCGCAGGAGCTGTGGAAGGGCATTGACCAACAGACTGATGAGTGGTTGTTGCCACTGAGCCTCAAGCCCGGCCTGGTGGTGTGCAACAATGGGTGAAATCTCGTAGCGGCTCTGGGCCTAGCCAGTTTGACGCACATCCCTTGCCTGGTGCATGTGCTGAATTTCGTGGTACAGAAATTTCTAAAAAACTACCCGGATATGTCAGAGCTGCTGCATAAAGTGCGGGCCGTCTGTGCGCACTTTCAGCATTCTCACCCTGCTGCTGCTCGCCTGTCTGCGCTGCAGCAGAACTTCGGCCTTCCCGCTCACCGCCTCCTATGCGACCTGCCCACAAGCTGGAGAGACTGTGCGAGCAGCAGCAGGCAACAGTGGAGTTTCAGCTGCAGCACGCACGGGTCAGTCGCTCTGTGGAACAGCACCACTTCACCACCAACGAGTGAGCCTCCATGCGAGACCTGTGTACCGGAGTACTACACCAACATGGCCAGTGCCGATGACGCTGTTCTCAGCGTTACTATCCCACTTCTATGTCTCCTTGAAAAAACACTTCGGGCCATGATGGAAGAGGATGTGGCACAGGAGGATGAGAGGAGGAAGAGGGGTCACTTCCACGGTTATCAGGCCAGTCATTTCCAAGTGGCTCGGAGGGTGGGTTCCTGCACCAGCATAGGTAAAAAATATTCAAGCCAGGGCACAGTTCTGGAGGATGAGGAGGACTAGGAAGATCATCATAAGGAGGAGGAGGAGGGACCACAGCAGGGTGGCACCCAACACAGCTCGTGGGCATCACTGGAGCGTGGCTGGGGGGATACGGAGGACACAGATGATACACCTCCCACAGAGGACAGCTTGTCTTTGCCTCTGGGCAGCCTGGCACACATGGCCAACTACATGCTGCAGTGCCTGCGCAACGACAGTCGAGTTGCCCACATTGTAACTTGTTCTGATTGCTGGGTGGCCACCCTGCTGGATCTCCGTTACAAGGACAATGTGCCATCCTTAATTCCCTCACTGGAGCGTGAGAGGAAGATGCACGACTACAAGCACACACTGGTAGAGGCGCTGCTGAGGGCATTCCCAAATGACACCGGGGACTCAGTGGAAGCACAAGTCGAAGGCAGAGGAGGAGGAGGAAGAGGCCGCCAACGCAGCTGTGGCACCGCCAGCACCTCAGAGGGCAGGGTTAGCATGGCCGAAATGTGGCAAAGCTTTGTCAGCAGCCCGCCACAACAAACAGCACCACCGGCTGATAGGCAAGGTCTTAGCAGGAGGCAGCATTTCTGCAACATGGTGGAACAGTATGTGTGCACATGCCTACACGTACTGACTGATGGGTCTGCCCCATTCAACTTCTGGGTCTCCAAATTGGGCACATGGCCTGAGCTTGCCCTTTATGCCTTGGAGGTGCTGGCCTGGCCTGCCCTGCCCTGCAGCCAGTGTGTTGTCTGAACGTGTGTTTAGCACGGCAGGGGGCGTTATCACAGCCAAGCGCAGCCGCCTGTCCACAGCCAATGTAGACAAGCTAAGGTTTATTAAAATGAACCAGGCATGGATCTCACAAGACTTGTCTGTACCTTGTGCAGAATAGACATTTAGACCGGCCTCACACAGCCATTGGTATACTTGTTTTTTTGAATAGGCCTCAATATTTTGGGGGCTACCCCAATTAGAAAAAAAAACAAACAAACAACAAAAAGTGTTGGCTACCTCCTCCTCCTCCTCCTCCACCACCGCCACTTCCACCTACACTGCCACGGTCACGGCCTAGTCAACCTCTAGGCTCCTACTCCACATCCACCCCCCTTCCCATTTTTATTTTTATTATTTGATTTTAAGTTATTTTCCCTATCCCAATTTTTTTTTGTAGGGACTTGTCCTACTCTTACCCCCATTTTACTTCCTTTTGCAGCCCTCTAGCACTTGCCAGGACTTTTTTACAGCCATTTTTGTGCCGAAAAGTTCGGGTCCCCATTGACTCCAATGGGGTCCGGGGTCAAGTTCATGTAACGTTCGGTACCGAACCCAAACTTTTTCGCGAAGTTCGGCCCAACATCCTGTTGAAAGTCTGTGATTGTTTTGTGAACTTCGGAGGTGTGTGAGAGATCTGAGAGTAGGGAGGTGTTCAATTTCCAGGTTTTAGAGTATTGTATCTTGTTTGGTAACATTAGAGTCTCAGTTTTGGGGTGATGGTCAGAGATGAACATGGGTTCTATTATCGCTTCTGATAATAGTGATAGGTCTTTTTGCGTGATAAAGAGATAATCAATTCTGGAATATTTTTGGTGGGGGGGAGAGTAGAATGTGTAATCTCGGATTCCTGGGTGTAGAGTGCGCCAGGAATCATGTAGGAGTAAGTCATGTAGTTGAAATTTAATTTGCCTGAGTGCTCTGTAGGGTAAGGAAGATGTGCCCAAGGACTTGTCCTCCAATGGGTTGAGAGCCACATTGTAATCACCTCCCATTATGAGGATACCTGATTGGAAGGAGGAGAGAATCATAGATATATTTAGAAAGAAAGATACTTGTGCTGTGTTTGGACTATATATATTTGTGATCATTATAGGTCTGCCCCAAACGTGGCCTTTGAGAAAAACATAACGACCGTCTTAATCTATCAAGGTGTCCTTCATTATGATAGACAGGTGGGTGGATATGAGCGTTGAGACTCCTTTCATTTTTGCTAATTTATTTGTTGCATGGTAGGCTGTTTGATAGTTTTTGCTTTTTAGTTGGGGAATGTTATTAGTTTTGAAGTGAGTTTCTTGAAGAATTAGATCAGCTTTAATTTTTTTCATATATGTTAAGAGTTGAGATCTTTTTTTCTGGTAGGTTTAGACCTTTCACATTTAGGGAGGCTATTTTGGTGTTCGCAAGTTTGGAGTTCCAATTTGAGGGGGTCATTGTGAACTCCTGTTCTGGGGTAAGATTTGCTAATGCTGATCTAAGGTTTATATGGAGCAGGGTAGTGCAGAGAAAAGTGGGGTGTAGGAGGGATGGAAGATCCCTGTGAATGAGGATATTAGAGAAGTCTTCGAGAAAAGGGACTATAGGGGGAGAGGGTCAAGGGATGTACCGGCTCATAAGGTAGAACAGCTAGCTTATCTTAAGATTGGAGCTGAAACAATGCAGCGCTAAAAAAAGTTCATTAAGCGACAAAATCCAGAAATTTCATTCAAGAAATCCACCACTGGTGGAGGCAGCAGGATATTTCAGTGCGGAGGTCCCACCACCAATATTTACTGCGCTCACCTCAACACAAGACCCCAGTTCTACTAGAGGGTCATACACACAAAAATCTCCCCCTGGAGAGCGAATGATTGGATCAGGTTCTTCAGAGGTCCTTTCATCAACTAATGGCTCGTATCAATTATTCCACAGGTGAGTGAGACACATGGTGGATAAAAGAGTGAAAGCTCTAAGTGCAGACTGCTTCAATAAAATCACTCATTTATTTAAATAAGAACTACTCACAAAGATATGTCTTTGATCTCACCCCAGAACAGGAGTTCACAATGACCCCCTCAAATTGGTTTTACAGGACAGGCTCCACTCAGAACAGGCCTCGCCATAGGCAACCAAAAAGTTGAATGCGCATGCTCAGCATCATATCCAGAGGTTGTGTTTGGGAAATAGATGTATGAGTGCTGCCAGCATTGCTGCAGAGGTTGAAGGGGTGGGGGGTCAACCTGTCAGATCATATGCCGCACACTGCATCAAATTGATTTGCATGGCTGTCATCCCAGAAGGAAACCTCTTCTAAAGATGATGCACAAGAAAGCCTGCAAACAGTTTGCTGAAGACAAACAGACTAAGGACATGAATTACTGGAACCATGTCCTGTGGTCTGATAAGACCAAGATAAACTTATTTGGTTCAAATGATGTCAAGTGTGTGTGTAGCGACAACCAGGTGAGGAGTACAAAGACAAGTGTGTCTTGCCTACAGTGAAGCATGGTGGTGGGAGTGTCATGGTCTGGGGCTGCATGAGTGCTGCTAGCACTGGGGAGCTACAGTTCATTGAAGAAACTTTGAATGCCAACATGTACTGTGACATACTGAAGCAGTGCATGATCCCCTTCCTTCAGAGACTGGACCACAGGGCAGTATTCCAACATGATAACAACCCCAAACACACATCCAAGACAATCTCTGTCTTGCTAAAGAAGTTGAGGGTAAAGGTGATGGACTGCCCAAGCATGTCTCCAGACCTAAACCCTATTGAGCATCTGTGGAGCATCCTCAAATGGAAGGTGGAGGAATGCAAGGCCCCTAACATTCCCCAGCTCCGTGATGTCATCATGGAGGAGTGGAAGAGGATTCCAGTGGTAACCTGTGAAGCTCTGATGAACTTCATGCCCAAGAGGGTTAAGGCAGTGCTGGAAAATAATGGTGGCCACACAAAATATTGACACTTTGGGCCCAATATCAACATTTTCACATAGTGTTGTACTCACTTTTGTTGCCAGTGGTTTAGACATTAATGGCTGTGTGTTGAATTATTTTGAGGAGACAGCACATTTACACTGTTACAAGCTGTGCACTCACTACTTTACATTGTACCAAAGCGTCATTTCTTCAATGTTGTCACATGAAAATATATAATAAAATATTTACAAAAATGTGAGGGGTGTGCTCACTTTTGTGAGATACTGTATGTTACCATTGCATGATCAATGCGTTAGTGTTGATTGTGGTCATGGAGAGGGTACACTTTCTCCCAACGGCCTAACGTGAAATGAGCCATTAGGTTGGACCTCTTTGGGGTTGGAGTATGAAAATTGTGGCCCATTGATCATGTAATGTTTAGTTGGCAGTCGTTTAAAATAACTGAAATCAACGCCAATAGATGAGAACACAAACAGGTATAGTCTATGTTAAAGACAATACCTCATGAAGAGAGGTTCTGCCACAGTGTGATATCTCAAATTTAATGTTACAATTTCTTGAAGCCCATAATGATAATAGGGTGTATACGCATGAGCTACCACGCTTTTCTATGATGCGTGTTGAGTAGTCAAAACGTGGCTTCTGAGAGTTGAGGGTTGATACTATGTCTAGGGAGCACGTGAGGCTTCTGCTGTAGCATAGGAGTAGCCTAGATGTTTTTCAGGCCATATCTTTGATATTACCTGTGGCAAATCTCAATAGATCAGGTTGAATGTTATAAAGTTGTATTTGTTGGTCCTATGTTACTTTTTATCACATGCTTGTAGTGGAAGTAATCCCTAGTGAAGTATGTCTCTGGGGCATGATATAGCATGCCGATAATTGTTCTCATAGCAATGCCAAATGTCACTTTTGGTTTTGTTTAACATTGTGTGGTAGCTAGGAGAGGGGTTTCGCTGCAGGATTTATACCAATTGTCTCGTAGGCATGAACTGAAGCAGAGAAAAGGAAGAAAAAAAGGGGCAATATGTTTATTTGGTATTGCTGCAGTGCTGGGTGGGTGATGTCTTTCCACATATAGTGCAGCATTTGTGTTCAGGGGAGTGATGGATAGTTTATGTGGCAAAAATCAAAAATCAGGTGAATGCCTTACTCACTGTTTATGCGAGCTGGGTAAGTCTCTTCTTGAGTTTTGTGAAGCAGGTAAAAAAGTCATGTTTGGCGATATGGTCACAGGCTCAGTCTTTTCTTGCTTTTCTATGTGCAGGCGAAGTGGTTACACTTACTTCTCCAGGAAAGCAATGGTTAGCTGGTGGTGGTGAGGATTGTGGGAAAGATCAGCATCTTCAGTGTGGGAAAGGGCTCCCCCGGTGGTGGACAACCAAGGGTTCTTCTTGTCTCTGTGCTTGGGGGCGATGATGATTATTGTTGTTCCAGTGTTGTTCCAGGATACCTAGGTTATCGCAGAAGAGTTGAATATCCTCAGGGTGCCTTAGGTATGTGATCCTGCCTGCTGATCCGGCTTGGAGGCAGAAAGGAAACATCCACCTATAAGAGATGTTTCTTTCTCTTAGGATATCTAAGAAGGGTCTGAGGTCCTTGCGTTTCTGTAATGTTATTGAGGATAAATAGAGTTGATCGAACCTCTGGAAGTTCGGGTTCTGCTGGTTCGGCCGAACTTCGGGACAAAGTCCGGGTTCGGGTCCGGACTTGACCCGAACTTTGACCCGGACCCCGAACCCCATTGAAATCAATGGGGACCCCGAACTTTTAGGCAAAAAAAAGTCCTAGAGGTCTGCAAAAGGAAGGAAAATTGGGGTAAGGGTCGGACAAGTGCCCTACAAAGAAATGGGGATAGGGAAATAACTTAAAATAATTTTTAAGCTAAAATCACATAAAAAAAATCAAAAATGGAGGTGGATGTGGAGTTGGAGGTTGAGGAGGCGGTGAAAGTGGCAGTGGAGGAGGAGGTAGCCAACACTGTTTTTTTTATTTTTGTGCAAGAAATGCACCGCTGGCCGCAAATGTCATTTTTGGAATTTTTGTGGGTTTTTTTAAACCAGCAATGTAGATGCACTTTTTAATTTTGTGCAAGAAACAATAATCTGTCCCTTAAAGCAACAGTAGGAACCTCTCCCTATAGAACTAGGAGATGATTTTAGATACTAAAATCATCTCCAAGTTGTACAGGGAAAGCCTCCAGCTGTTGCTTTAAGGGAAAGATTATTGTTCTAAAATCATCTTCAAAGTGTGTGGGAAAAGCCTATTGCAGGGGCATAGAGCCATATTACTGTTCTAAAACCTAAAAAGGTTTTCCCACACACTTTGAAGATGATTTTAGAACAATAATCTTTCCCTTAAAGCAACAGCTGGAACCTTTCCCTGTACAACTTGATGATGATTTTAGAACAATAATCTTTCCCTTAAAGCAACAGACTCTACTTAGTCCAGTCAGATCGTTCTGTGCAGCAGGATGAGGTGTGCAATCTGTCCCTCAAAGCAGCAGTACTAGTATCTCTCCCTAGTCCAGCTTTTCAACACGTGTAATAAAATACCAGAACCCCGGGCCCAAACCCAGACTTTTTTTGAAAAGTCCGGGTTCGGGTCAGGGTCCCGGACACCCAAAAGTTTGGTACAGACCCGAACTTTACAGTTCGGGTTCGCTCAACTCTAGTGATAAATCATGGTATAGTTTAACCTCAGTACCTCTGTATGGCATGTGGGCTCTTAGTTTGGCTTGGTGCAGGAGCTCTTCTTTTAGTCTGAATTTAACTAGGCATCCAATTACATCTCTGGGGGGCTCGTTGTCTCTGCCCCTCAGGAGCAGCACGCAATGTAGTCGCTCAGTTTCAATCAGTGTGTCTGGCGGCCTCCCAAGCAGATCATTAAATATAGAGATGATGGCTGTGGATAGGTGATCAGAATCTACCAATTTGGGGAGCCCCTTACTCTATTATTATGTCTGCACCCGCGATTGTCTAAGTCTTCTTCTGTGCAAGTCTCTTAGTTGCAGGTTGTGAGAGTCTAGTGTGTGCTGGGCCTCATGGATGGCATGATCATGGTGGTCTTAGACTTCCTCTATCACTTCCTGCCGAGTTGTCACTCCCTGTATGTCTAGTTTTAAATCAGATATGGCAGCAGGCAAAGTTTCCTTGATGTCTGCTGCCACGGCTTTTAGGTCAACCAGGCTGAGTGTCTGCGCTGTGTGAACCTGGGATTCTGCTCGCAGGGCACTATGGGACCTCGTGGGGCTCTGGCTTACTTTTCTGGCTGCACTTGGGGCTTGGTGTGAGGCGGAGGCCACGTCACTGGAGCAGGACAGGAACATCTCCGGAATGTTGTCGCTTAGCTGCGTGTCACTGTCCCTGGGTGAGCGCGAGCGTGAGGAGGATCGATTGTGGTCCGGTTTGACCATCTTCGCTGTAATTCTCTCCTGTGCAGGATAAGGGACCGAGGAGTGCCAGAGCTCAGGGGTTAAATTTTGATCTGTATGTCCCTCACTGT
>BLSH010230367.1:381828-392318 GCA_018402905.1 Glandirana rugosa
ACGTTACAAAAGATTTAGACACACGTACTCGAGAATTTCGCCAACAGATGGGTTAAAAACATGAAAATGGATGTCCATTCGGATATTATTCCGAATGGACATCCATTTTACTTATAGGGGATTTGGACATACCAAATCCTCTATAACGGAAAGGTTCTACAAAACCGCAGACATCAAAGCTCCTTAGCCCCTTGACGTCTGTTGTGATGAAATGCAATCGGTGGAGCTTAGTACTGATGTCATCATACATGCCCACTCAGCTAAGGGGCACTGTTTCTACATGCTTGTCTTTTTATTGTGGAATGCAATTTTTTTTTATTTGGTAGAGTTTTTAAGATATTTTGTATTCAAATATTAATAAGTGTGTCTGTCTATATTGTATTACATTAATGTATTTTTCACTTTATAAGTATTATAAGCAGTTTTTTTATTTTGATGAAATGACATACACGGTGCATGCGCCGTAACGCCAAAACATCTTGGAAAGGCAATATCTCCTAAACCATACAGGTTTAGGGGATATTCATTTTACCTACAGGTAAGCCTTATTATAGGCTTACCTGTAGGTAAAAGTACAAAAATTGGGTAGACAACCGCTTTAAGAGCTCATGCACACAGATTTAGAAAACATTGCATTCAGTCTGTAACGCATATAGTATTATAGAATAATAATGTTTTGTTTCATGTTTTATATTTTTTGAACATAGTAGGTTTTTCATAGGCTAGTTTGATACAGACAATTGTTTTGTTTTATTGTCTCCCTTTGTTAGACTAAGTTGAAATGGGGTGTGATTCAGGTAGAAGTTTTATTATGAATTGATATACCATCCAATGGGTTAATCTGACTATCCCAACTGCTTTAATCACCCCCATGTGTGTTATATGGTCCACACATGATCATGTTTAAAATGGGACGTTTGATCAATCAATCATTAGCATATGTGTATATATTTATGATCTCAGTGTGTGGTTCCTTTAGCTATGACTAAGTACCAGTGAGGGTGTGAAATGTGTTATATACTACTGATTCCTGTACCTCTGTCTAGTGCATGGACTGTATTTTACTCTATTAAAAGTGATTACATTGATGTGTGACCGTCCAGACTTACTTACAATAATAATATAGACTGCACACAGCTACATTTTCAGTATTTCCCTGTAGCATTGAGGTGTGTTCATTTAAAGTGAAAAAAATGGTGTCTGCAGTCTTATTTTGATCTTACTTATGGTACAAATATTTGTGATAATGTTTACATGTGTAATGCATTATTGTACATTAACCTGTATCACTGCCACTGTCTAGTAGATGTTGATGTTTAAATCTCCCTCTGGTCCTGAATGACTTAATCATTGAGCCGCAGCGACAGCGCAGGTGCAGAATGACCTCTGCCTTAATCAATTAGTATGAGTGAAGGTTGAGATCATCAGGGCCAGGGGAAAGATGTAAACATCAACATATATATGCACAAAAGAACATTTTTTTTAAGTAGGATATTTCTGCTAGCAAAATCCTGGGTAAATTTCAGCATCATGTGCATAAGCTTTAATATACTAAAGAGTACATTGCAGCTTGACATATAAGGGACAGGGAATCTGGAATGTGCACTTATCCACTAAAGCCTTAAAACTAGTTCATATAAGTGCTTTTCTCAGACAATAATGTCTGATTTCATGCAGGTCACTTTAGAAAAAAGATATTAGCCATGCTTTCATTTAACTAATTGGCTATTGATTCTTTTAACAATATATCTCTGTCTTAGTGAATTGTGGCAAATCCCTTATGACTCTTTAATAGGAGGAAGCAAACACATTCATATGTAAATGACAATCAAGTCTGTACTGTAAGGCTCTGACCTCTGATCTGAAAAGAGAGGGTTACTGTAATTGCATAAAGAGTTGGACTGCAATAGGCTAGAATAGATTTGATTGATTAACCTTAGAATGGGAAAAAAAAAGAAACTTGACAGACACTGAACTCTGATTCCCACATATTTTATATATCGTTCCTTGCCAGTCTCCACTCACAACCAAGATCTCAAAAAAAGGCTGCATTTAGATCACAACTGTTGCATTGACTGCTTGGGCATAGTTAGCTAAGCTAACACAAGAGCATCTGATTAATTTAGGAATTATCAGGTCCTCTGAAGATCTTGTTTTCATCATGTACTGTACTGTTCAGTTTTGTGAACACAATTATGTTATTATCAACTTGATATGGCTAGTATCATTAGACTTTTAGACTTTTAATTATATCTAAACCCCCCCAAAAAAAATAACCTATTTCAGGTTGCCAGTCCTTACATATGGTGAGTGCATTGGGTCTATTTTTTTAATCTTTCTTTTCTTTATGATTTATTTTCTCTTTTCTGCCAGTAACACTCTTGCACTCAGAAATTAGATATCATAGGCACAGGCAAAGCACACACAATATTATTGTGTCACAAGTTTTCTGGCAGGATCAACAGGTATTTTGTGAACTTACCAAACAGATCTAATAAAGCATGTTGAATAGTATATTTATCGGACCAAAAAGGACCAAATAAAGGAAGTTCAATGTTAAGGTAGTTACACTTTACACTTTAAAGCCCAAAATTTCCATCAAACTTACTATTCACTTTTACGTGCTTGCAGTGTTTGTATCATATGATTTGGGATGTGCAATAGCATTTTATATCATCTCCATATGCAGAGGCATTGCTTAGGTCCTGACCCATATAACCTACATTGTAATGCTGTGTGCTTGTAACAAACCAGGGCAAAAAGTGGGTGAAGGGTTTTCCTGTCCTCCATAATGTCTCTTCTACTCCCCTTCTAATGTTTTTGTTTTGTTTCCCCTTTCCTGGTGTGGAATTCAATTATTGGTGATCAAGCCCTTTGTTGACAGTGGTCCCAAGTAAGAAAACAGTGGTATTTAATGACACCCAAAAATGCTGTGCAACACCTGAGTTGCCACTATATTTTATATTGTGTATGCCTAATTAAGCAATATAGAAATAAGCTGTTATTTTGAATGTCTTTCACAGGTAGAAAATGAATCTGCTTTGGAACAAATCTGGATGTAAGACTGGATGTAAGAATTTTTTTCTGAAAAAAATGTAATACTTTTTAATAATACATTAATTCAAAAGAAAATAAACTACACGATATTCTAAAAATGCAGTGTACATATACTGTATAATACATTTTTTTAAACTATCAGCATTACTCTATTAGCAGAAAAGAAACTTGGATAAATGTAGATAAACTGGCATTTTTTAAGCAAACTACTTGTTTCTAATTCACTGCATGATCCACTGTGCATATTTTAAAGATTTGTCAGAGGAAAATGGACTTACTAGTCAGGCCTGACAATTTGTATTTAATAAAATGTAAATAATCTAACAACCAAAGATGTAAAGTATTCCCATAAATGGATTGTGGAACAATTCATCGTCAAAGCTCATAACAAAGTCACTGTTAGGTTATTTATTTATTTTATTTATTAAAGGTAGTTATATTGTGCCAAAAATGTAGACAACACTTTACTTACTGTACATTCACATTAGTCCCTCAAGGACCTTACAATCTAAGGCACTAGGTTTCTCAGCAGCTTTAGCTCAAACTGCCTCTTTCTACCAACAGTAATTTGACAGCCCTTTAGTCTTCAAATGTAAACATAGGGCAGGTGCTTTGTGTTTTAATTAAAACTATGGAAGGCTGTCAAGCCAATACTAAAACTATTGAGGAGTGGACTGGGACCTGGCTACACCCAAGCTTTGCTCAATGTAGCTAAGAGGTGAAGACTTGATGTACTGCTTCTTTAAATTATATAAGTGCATGTATAATATTAATAAACTATTTTTATATAGCACCTTTAAAGGTACCTTCTCAAAGTGCTTTACAAAGAAAACACAAGAAATACAAAAGCTAAAACAAGGGGAAAAAAGGGATAAGCTTGTGAAAGCTTGTCTAAAGGGAAAACGTTTCTAAATTTGATTTGAATGAGTTTGGAGAAGATGACTCCCTGTTGTTCTTTGGAAGGGAATTCCAGAGTTCTGGAGCATAGCAGGAGAAGGCTCTGTCTCCCATCGAGTGTAGGTGAGTAGGGGGGACATACAGAAGACCAGAATTTGGGGAGTGGAGATTACAAGGGGGGAGTAAGCTGATAAAATTTCAGAGAGATAATGGGGTACCAAGCCATGAAGACCCTACCAAGGCATGAATACCCTTCTAGGTGAGCAAGAGGATCTTAAAGTCTATGCAAAACCTGACAGGTAGCCAGTGCAAGGACTCCAGGATAGGGGTAATATGATCACTTGTACCAGACTTAGTCAGGATTCTGGCTGCAAAGTTTTGAACATATAGAAGCTGATTTATAGTGGATTTAGGTACACCAGCGAGTAGAGCATTGCAGTAGTCAAGTTGGGAGAACACAAATGTATGGATCAGCTTTTCAGCTACAGTGTATGTGTGAGAGAATGGTTCACAGAAGAACTGGCACATCTGCTAATGGAATCGCCGATTGGCACATAGAAAACCACCAATGCAAATGTGCATGAACGGCCGCAAATGAAGGCACCAGTACATATACGCCATAGCGCAATGTGTGACAGATTCTGGCACCCGGTGACCTATTTAAAGGCAACAGCATGAGCCACTAGTTATAGTATGATTTTCAGCTCTCCATGTGTTATGAGTTCCCGTTCCTGTTATTGGATTTCCTGTTACCGACCAGGCTTGTCTTTGACCTGTCTTGTCTCCATTCCTGGCTTTGTCCCTCAGCTTCTTTCATTGACTCTGATTCTGCCTGCTGACCTGTGTATGACCTCTGGCTTGCTCTTCTGAGCTGCGGTGAAGCTGGTAATGTGGAGGGACATCAAGGTTTTAATAATCTGTCAATGGGGCAGAAGAGTTGTCTAAGGTTGCTAAGATTTTTTTCAATGGCATGGGAGAAATAGTTTGATATAGCAGTTTCAATGTTTCCCCTATAAACATAGATATTCTCAGCGATCGATGCTATTCTGGGAAGAAAAATGGCAAGATATCCCACGATCGGTCCACAGTCTGTACCTTCAGCTTAATGTGAGTACATGTCAACTTCTCTACCACACGATCAATGCCCATAGCTCTTCATCATGGGAATAAACTTTCTCTCAATTAATGCCAAAGGATTGAATCATCCAGCTGGCAAGAAGCTTTACAACACAAAAGTGATATCTTGTGTGTTCAGGAGATGCACGTCTGCATTACACAGCCTCCTAAATGCACCCATAAAAAATTCCCATTTGTTTTCATGGCCAATGCCGATTGTAAGAAAAGAGGGGTACTATGTGCTATCAGAGACAGTCTCCTTCAACCTTATCAAAAAAATCACAGATGAAAAAGGCAGATACCTCATACTTATTTGCGAAATAAACTCCTCTAAATACACAATCATCAATCTGTATGCCCCTAATGCACATCAGTTGCGCTTCCTCAACAAACTCTTCCATTTAGTTTGCAAAGAGCAGATGGGTTGTTTGTTGATCTGTGGAAACTTCAATCTGACCCCAAATCCTGTCATAGACTCTACTTCCTTTCTGAAAAGACGCCCTCCTGCTTTACAACCCCTTATCAACAAGCAAGACCTTTATGATGGATGGTGATGCCTTAATGACTATAGCTTTTTTTTTCTACGTCACACCAGAGCTATAGTAGAATAGATCTCATTCTGGTGGACCATGGGCTGCTTTTAAGGTCTACATCATCCCACATAAACAATATAACTTGGTCGG
This sequence comes from Glandirana rugosa, assembly GCA_018402905.1. Lineage (NCBI taxonomy): Eukaryota > Metazoa > Chordata > Amphibia > Anura > Ranidae > Glandirana > Glandirana rugosa. The sequence goes on from BLSH010230367.1 coordinate 387,582, forward strand.
ACCATGCATCAGTCTCCTTATCTTTGAAAGACCCAATGTCCTCTGGTAACAGCTATGTCTGGAGGTTGAACTCAAAGATCCTTCAAAATGTTAATTATAGAAAGGAAATTGAAAATCCCCAAGGATAAGGATTCTCTTAAATGAAGGCATAAAAATGAAAGCAAATGAAGACACCTAAGAAATCTCTACAATACTTGCATGGTCAATAAACAGTAGCAATAACAGATGGGTGAGGAACACAGACCCTGAGAACAAGGAATTAATTTAAAGGAAGAGAAAGAGGGTACATTAACAGGACATAAAGTATACAGCAAGCTGTAAATAACAATTATACTGTACCTCCACCTTTGCCTGAGAGACGTGGGCTGAGTTTCCCCGGAGGGGTGAGTTGGTTGAAAAGAATTTGTTTGTAAGTCGGAACAGGTACATTTTTTAAGCATAGCTTCAGCCAAAAAAAATATTTTTAAGCTTTTTGGATAGCATGGGTAAGGGTTAATACTACTGTAATGTTTGTTTTGCTGTCTGTTTCTGTTCAGAAGATTTCACCTCACTTCCTGTCCCAATGATAATTGGATTTTGAAAATTTTGGGTTGTTGTGGAAACAAACCTTGGTGATAAAGCATTAGAGGAGACACATTTTTCCTATAAGATCTGTTTCAGAGTTTTTTTGGTTTAACCAGAGAGATTTTATAGATGTTCAAATCTGATAGAGCTTCTCTCAACATTTGTTTTATTGAGATGGTTGTGTGAGAAAACATTCCGAATTTGCAACAGTTTAACATCACATATGTACTATGCAAACAACTTGAGCACAACAACTACACATAAGAGCATAGTGTAAGTCATGTTGTTAGAAGAAGACTGTGCTGAGGACTTGTTTGCACTTTGTTGTTGTTTCCTCGCGCTCCCAAGGGAGGCAGGGCTGGGCAGCTCTATTTAAACAGTGTGCTTCCTGTAGCAAGTGCTGTCCGTTCTACAGCGTTCCTGTGACCTGTCTAACCTGCCTGTGTGTATTCTGAGAGACTTCCTGTTCCTGTGACCCCGGCTTCCCCTCTGGATCTGCTGCTATCTGCCTGCCTCGACCTTGGACTGTTTACAACTACTCTTCTGCCTGTGCCCTCTGTACTTCAACTGCCTGCACATTACCGACCCAGCCTGTACCTGACTGCCCGTTTGCCTGATCCCTTTGTACTTTGCTGCCAGACAGTTGCCAACCCGGACTGCACCACTATCCTTCAGCCTGCATGAGCTTCTGTGGACTCCTACCAGCTATAGAGACTGGTCCAGCCCTCGCGCCCCCCTGTGCTCCTGAGCTCCCTGTCTGCACTACCAGGGACTCACGAACCAGGGCCGCAAGAGAGGTTGCCCCCGCATAAGCCAGACTCCACCGCCAGGTACGTAACACATGTTGTGGTTCTATGTTGTTGTGTGAAGCAGAATGAGATGGTAATAAATAAAAGCCAACCATAAGCTGAGGCTATGCTGACTAGTGAGATTTATTTTGTTTAAAAACGCATAAAAAAGATAAAGGTAATTTTTAGAACATAACTTCTAGTTTTATTAAAGAACAAAAGTGTTACATTTTGACAGGACTGAAAGCAGCCCTGCTGTTAGGAGCTGAACAGAAAGGTAAGCAGGATCAGCAGATATTAATTTGGTTTGTAGTAGTACAAGGTTGGATTTAATTACAGCTTAGAGCACCAATAAAATATAATCATATGTAACATAGAGAACGATTTCCAACACAGTGAATTTGCAAAGAATATTAACCTGGGTTGTGTCTATTCTTTCTAAGTTGACTGCCTCCATTAAAGCAGTACCAAAGTACACTGTATTCTGAATGACTATGGCAAATGAACATCTTGATAACATCATTCTTATCACATATGGTGACTGCAAATTATTTTAGTACAAATGTTCTCAATCTATGTGTGTGTATAGAGAACAATCATAACAAAGAAGTATGTAAAAAAAAAAAATGCCGCAGACAAGGAGATTAGATGTTTTATTTACTTTAGAAACATAGAAACAGAAAAGTGACGGCAGAAAAAGACTGAGTAGTCGATCGAGTCTGCCCCTTTTTATTTTTTTTATTTTTTTTTATTTTTATTTTTTTTACATTAACCTTGTTGTCTGACTATGGATTTATGTTTATCCCAAACATGTTTGAAGCCATTTACTGTTGACTGTCTCACAACCTCTGTTGGTAGTTTATTCCAATCATCAACCACCCTTTCAGTAAAATAATACTTTCTAAGATTAGTTTTGAACTTCCCCCCAGTTAGTTTGAGGTCATGTCCCCGTGTTCTTGATTTTGGTTTCATATTGAAAAGACTGCCCTCCTGAACCTTATTCACCCCCTTGAGGTATTTAAAGGTTTCAATCATGTCTCCCCTCTCCCTTCTTTCCTCCAGACGGTACATATTAAGTTCCTGAAGTCGCTCTTGATATGTTTTATCCCCCAGACCTTTCACCATTTTTGTTACCCGTCTCTGAACTCGTTCTATTTTATCAATATCTTTTTGTAAGTGAGGTCTCCAGAACTGGACACAGTATTCTAAGTGAGGTCTCACTAAAGATCTATATAGAGGAATCAGAACCTCCTTCCTCCTGCTGGTGATCCCTCTACTGATACATCCCAGAATTCTATTTGCTTTCCCCACTTTTCCCGTGGGGATGAGACCTGACCTGTTTAAGCTGTAGCTAGGGTGACCTATACAGGGCCACTCTTGAAAACTTGTAAAGTGCATGACTAAGTGCAAAACAACCACTCCAAAGCTATGCCTCCTTGTTTAAAAAATAGACTATTGCATAATATAATGCCTGAATTGGATTTTTAGGCAACAGTATTTTGACTAAGCATATGATAAGGTTTGGCAGTTCCCATCACCCAACTATGGCAGGGTTGTACATATTAGTTTACCATCTAATGTTTAGCTTCACACATACAACCATCAGTAACTTTTTTTTCATTTTATTTTATTTATAAGACAACAAATTCCAACAACGTGAAACAGATATAGTATACCCAGAGTACAATGTAAAGTAGTAAACCATCCTGGTGGGTGTACCCAACTACAGGCTTCTGTCATAAAATCCCTGGAGAGGTCAGGTATCCCTGAAGGCCGATTATGGACCTTGAAGGACACCGATGCGCCATTTTTATTTTTATTTTTGTAAACTAAACCAGAAAGAGAAAGAAGAGAAGGAATAGAGGAGATAGGAAAAATGGAAAAGGGAGGGGGAGAAAGGAAAAACAGTGGAGGGGGAGGGAAAAAGGAGGGGGTAATAAGGGGAGTATGGATTACAAATGCAACCATGTCCACGTTTGGTATACACCTTACTATATTACGTTGGTTCGTCAGTACAAGTTCCTCCATTAAATTCAACTCTTTAACTTTGTGTAGCCAAAGCTCAATGAATGGAGGATGCAAATCCCTCCACCAAGGAGATACATGATTTGGCAGCATTCAGAACTTGGCGCAAAATTTACTTTTTGTAGATTTTGGGTGATAGGTTAGTGACATGAAGAAAAAAAGTGTTGGATCATCCGTAAACGTTTTAACAGTCAGGCGGACCTCCCTCCTGTAGTGATTGAATAGGACCAAAAGATATGCAGGAGTGCCCCCCACTGCTCCTGGCAGTGCCAGCACCTATTCAAAGTAGCCGGGAAGAACTTATGTAGGATTGAAGGGGTTCCATACCATTGCATCAAAATCTTAAAATTATTCTCCTGAATCTTTGTGCAAAGTGAAGATTTCAATCCAAATTGAACCATAGTAGTTTTTTGTGACTCTATAAGTGTTCTCCCCAAATCCGCTTCCAATTTCCTAAAATAGGGCAGTGCGAAATCCCCTGGAGCTACAACCAAAAGCAAATGGTAGAGCATGAAGAAGGGCATCTGAGAAGCTTTCTTCTAGTGTCTATTCAGCAGGAGGAGAGAGTAAAGAAAATTATGGATTTGCACTGCTCTCCAAAACTCCAACTTGTAGGGGCCCGTCAGATTCATAAGGGTCTGTAATGAAGGCCAAAAGCCAAACCACCATGAAGTGAGATGCTTGAAAATTGCATGATTGGAAAACCATCATTAACTTCTATATAAAGTTGAAAATTAGATTTACTAATTTTCTCTTTTTAACTATACCCATGGTAACATGTTTTCAGATGTTGGAGCTGAAGAATATCAAAAATAAGGTTGGAATCATGTGCTGTTCAACCCTTCAAGGTTTGCACCCTAAATTATGTAATTATGTTGTTGCTTATATGTACACGTAACAGCCTGTGGAGTCCAATTATAACAAAGGAGCATGACAAAAAAATTTTGCAGACTAGGTTAGATGCTTTGTTTGCTGTCGCTTTACAGTCTTGTACACATGTAAAGAGCATGTCTAAATGCAAAGCAAGTACTCCAAAGCTACATTTTATTGGTTGAAACATGTATATTCGTTGTTGTATTAATGTATTAAATCCCACGTTTGGAACTTCCCAACTTGTCGTGTACTAAGGTTGGAATAAAAACTATAAGAAGTCGAGGTTGTAGACTTTTGTACAATGGTACCCATATCAATTTTTCTCTTTTAATCATTTAGATTAAAAGTTGAAATATATCTTCAATTACTACCAAAAGGTTAGTACGTTAAAAGTTCGTAGAGTGAAGTACCACCAAACCGAAAACCGGAAGTAATGTCTGGGAATACTTAGACTGCCCGGGGATGTTCAACCTCAAAACCTCTCGTC
>BLSH010230432.1:50024-66378 GCA_018402905.1 Glandirana rugosa
AGTGACTGTCTGCATCAGCTGCATTCTTTGGATGTGGTGAGTGCCTTGCGGGTGTATTTAAGTTCTACAGCTTCCTTTCGGAAGTCTGATTCTTTATTTTTGCTGACGGAAGGGTCGCGCAAAGGTATGGCGGCCTCGTCAGCTACCGTGTCTCGTTGGATACGGAAGACCGTGACTCATGCATATGAGATTCGGGGTAAGGTTCCCCCATTTCCAGTCACGGCTCATTCCACCAGGGCAGTTAGTACGTCCTGGGCGTTTAGACACCAAGCCTCTGTGTCTCAGGTGTGCAAGGCAGCTACTCGGGCCTCAGTGCACACGTTTACTAAGTTTTACAAAATTGATGTTGCAGCATCCTCAGATGCTGCTTTTGGCCGCAAGGTATTACAAGCGGCAGTATAGGCGCGGTTAGCGCCGCCTGAGAGGGCGTTTTTCTGTTGGGTACAGTTGTTATGGTTTTGCCCAACCCTCTTGATTGGCACGGCTTTGGGACGTCCCCAAGTGTCATAAGAATGCTACGTCTGTCAGTGAACGGAAGAGAACAAGGGATTTTTTGTATAACTTACTGTAAAATCCTTTTCTCTGAGTTCACTGACAGACGCAGCACCCACCCCTCTGCTTTGCTTTTGTACGGCTTGTTACGAGCTGATGTGCTGTACAGAGCAGGGGGATTATATGCTAAGGTGAGGACGGCCCCCTGGGAGGGGCCAACCTACACTTTTGTTTGTTTTGCCTAGGCTACTCCTAGTAGGATGAGCATAACCCCATGTGTCATAAGAATGCTGCGTCTGTCAGTGAACTCAGAGAAAAGGATTTTACGGTAAGTTATACAAAAAATCCCTTTTTTTTTGTTTGTTTGGTTTTTTTCTAATTGGGGTAGCCCCCAAAATATTGAGACATATTAAAAAAAAAAAAAGGATACGTTCACTTAAGTATACCAATGTCTGTGTGAGGCCAGTATAAATGGCTATTCTGCACAAGGTACAGACAAGTCTTGTGGGATCCATGCATGGTTCATTTTAATAAAGGTTAACTTGTCCACGTTGGCTACGGACAGGCGGCTGCGTTTGTCTGTGATAATGCCCCTCTGCCATGCTAAACACACGTTCAGACAATACACTGGCTGCAGGTCAGGCCAGCACCTCCAAGGCATAAAGGGCAAGCTCAGGCCATGTGCCCAATTTGGAGACCCAGAAGTTGAATGGGGCAGACCCATGAGTCAGTAAGTGTAGGCGTGTGCACACATACTGTTCCACCATGTTGCTGAAATGCTGCCTCCTGCTAAGACGTTGCCTATCAGCTGGTGGTGCTGTTTGTTGTGGCGTGCTGCTGACAAAGCTTTTCCACATTTCGGCCATGCTAACCCTGCCTTCTGAGATGCTGGCGGTGTCACAGCTGCATTGGCGACCTCTTCCTCCTCCTCCGCCTTCGCCTTGTGCTTCCACTGAGCCCCTGGTGTCATTTGGGAATGTCCTCAGTAGCACGTCTACCAGCATGCGCTTGTAGGCACGCATCTTCTGATCACGCTCCAGTGAGGAAATTGAGGAAGGCACGTTGTCCTTGTAACGGGGATCCAGCAGGGTGGCCACCCAGTAATCAGCACAAGTTACAATGTGGGCAACTCGGCTGTCGTTGCGCAGGCACTGCAGCATGTAGTCGCTCATGTGTGCCAGGCTGCCCAAAGGCAAAGACAAGCTGTCCTCTGTGGGAGGTGTATCATCTGTGTTCTCCGTATACCCCAGCCACGCTCCAGTGATGCCCACGAGCTGTGTTGGGTGCCACCCTGCTGTGAACATGGTTCCTCCTCGTCCTCATCACCCTCGTCCTCCTCATCCTCCAGAACGGTGCCCTGGCTTGAAAATGTTTTACCTGGCCTATGCTGGTGCAGGAACTCACCCTCCGAGCCACTTGTGAATGACTGGCCTGTTAACCGTGGAAATGACCCCTCTTCCTCCTGTGCCACATCCTCTCCCATCATCGCCCGAAGTGTTTTTTCAAGGAGACATAGAAGTGGGATAGTAACGATGAGAACAGCGTCATCAGCACTGGCCATGTTGGTGGAGTACTGGAAACACCGCAATATGGTACACAGGTCTTGCATGGAGGCCCACTTGTTGGTGGTGAAGTGGTGCTATTCTGCAGAGTGACTGACCCATGCGTGCTGCAGCTGAAACTCCACTATTGCCTGCGGCTGCTCGCACAGTCTCTCCAGCATGTGCAAGGTGGAGTTCCACCTTGTGGGCATGTCACATAGGAGGAGGTGAGCGGGAAGGCCGAAGTTCCGCTGCAGCGCAGAAAGGTGAGCAGCAGCAGGGGAGAATGTCTAAAGCGCGCACAGACGGCCCGCACTTTCTGCAGCAGCTCTGACATATCCAGGTAGTTTTTTTAGAAATTTCTGCACCACCAAATTCAACACATGCGCCAGGCAAGGGTTGTGCGTCAAACCGGCTAGGCCCAGAGCTGCTATGAAATTTCGCCCATTATCGCACACCACCAGGTCGGGCTTGAGGCTCAGTGGCAACAACCACTCATCGGTCTGTTGTTTAATGCCCGTCCACAGCTCCTGCGCAGTGTGGGGTTTATCCCCCAAACATGTCAGTTTTAAAACAGCCTGCTGTCGTTTCACCCTGGATGTGCTGAAAGTTGATGAAAGTGAAGGTTGGATAGCCGCACACAAACAGATCCAATTCCAGTGCTTTATTAAATGAAAGGGTGATACAGCACACAGACGAACTACTGGTCCCAGCTAACTCGTTTCACACCTTACAGCTGGTGCTTACTCATAGCCTGACCAGAACAGTATGACCAATACATATATATAACCACACATGCACATTTAATTAATTGACATAGAACAATTGAATAACTGGGTAATCAGTAACAAGTTTGAAAGCGGTAAAACCTGAGTACAAAAAAGCAACAAGTAAATATATACTGGATATAATCATAGACACATTCACCATTTAAAGTTGCTCAATAAAGATGGTCATGTAGAAGTATGAACCACTTAATATGCAACTATTATCTTTATACATATATATAATGGTAAACACAAATATACTCCAAGGGAAAGGGGGAACATGAGTGTTTCCCCCACTGCTTTCAAAGTCTAAACCATTGCAAAGACTAATAGGACTAAAGTTGATTCAATACATGTGTGTTATATAAAGTATCTAAACACATGTGGTAAAAAAATAAACAATATAACAATTCTAATAACAATTTAAAAAAAGCTGAGGAAAAGAAACCCCAGATAAATGAACAAAGACAAAAAAAGGAAAAATCAATTCTATGTCAATTAATTAAATGTGCATGTGTGGTTGTATATATGTATTGGTCATACTGTTCTGGTCAGGCTATGAGTAAGCACCAGTGGAAGGTGTGAAACGCGTTAGCTGGGACCAGTAGTTTGTCTGTGTGCTGTATCACCCTTTCATTTAATAAAGCATTGGAATTGGATCTGTTTGTGTGTGGCTATCCAACCTTCATTTTCATCAACTGTTTGAATGCTTCATCAGCCGGCAGCTGCTACCAAGTGGTTTAGCTGATCTGATCCACATGAACCTCAAACTATCCTAGAGCGGCGATATCTTGCACTGGATGTGCTGATGTTGGTGGGGAAGGTGTTACGCTGACCGGATGAGGAGGTGGTAGAGGAGGAGGGAGCGGAGTAGGAGGAGGAGGCAATAGGAGGCAAAGAGAAATGCCCTGCAATCCTCGGTGGCAGAAGGACATGCCCCAAACTGCTATCCGCCTCAGGCCTACCCGTCACTACATTTGCCCAGTGTGCAGTTAGCGAGATATAGCGTTCCTGCCCGTGCTTACTGGTCCACATATCAGTGGTTATGTGGACCTTGCCACAGATGGAGTTGCGCAGTGCACATTTGATCTTGTCCCCGACTTGTTTGTGCAGGGAAGGGATGGCTCGTCTGGAATAGTAGTGGCGGCTGGGAACCATGTACTGTGGGACAGCCACCGCCATCAGGTTTTTAAAACTGTCCGTGTCCACCAGACGGAATGACAGCATTTCAAAGGCCAGGAATTTTGAAATGCTGGCATTGAGGGCCAGGGATTGCGAGTGGGTAGGGGGGTACTTCCTCTTTCTCTCCAGTGTTTGGGAGATGGATAGCTGTAAGCTTCCATGGAACCATGTGGAAATGCTTGGGGATGGTGACGGACGTGGTGGCGTTTCTGTCACATCGTCTGTTTGCTGGGTGGCAGGTGACACTGTCACTGTAGAGGTGGAGGAAGAGGCCGAGGCAGCAGCAGAAGAGGAAGCAGGAGGAGCCCGAGACCTTTCTTGGATTTTGAGGTGCTTATTCCACTGCAGCTCGTGCTTTGCATGTAGATGCCTGGTCATGCAGGTTGTGCTCAGGTTTAGAACATTTATGCCTCGCTTCAGGCTCTGATTGCACAGCGTGAAAACCACTTGTGTCTTGTCGTCAGCACATTGTCTGAAGAACTGCCACGCCAGGGAACTCCTTTGAGCTGCCTTTGGTGTGCTAGGTCCCTGGGTGTGGTGGGTAGTAGCAGGCGTACTGTCTAAGGGACGATCGCTCCGCTTTTGCAACCTTTTTCCTCTTTTCTGTGCTGGTGCCTCTGTGTGACCACCACCTCTTCCTCCAAACTGCACACATCACTGGCATGACCTTCATTCCATGTGGGGTCTTGGACCTCATCATCCTCCATATCATCTTCCACCCACTCTTCACCACTGCCCTCCTTGTCAGTCTGCACACTGTAGAAAGCCGCAGCAGTTGGCACCTGTGTTTCGTCATCATCAGAGACGTGCTGCGGTGGTGTTTCCATGTCCTCATTCTTAAACAGTAGTGGTTGGGCATCGGTGCACTCAATGTCTTCCACTTCTGCGGCAGGGCAATGTGGATGGCCCATGGAATGCACACCAGCAGAGTCATCAAAAAGCATAAGAGACTGCTGCATGACTTGGGGCTCAGACTGCTTGGCTGATTTACAAGGGGCTCAGGTGAAAGACAGATGGCCACGGGGTTCAGGTGCCAACTCTTTCAGCAAGGGACCGGGTGGGAGACAATGTGAAGGAACTGGAGGCATTGTCTGCCACACAATCTACTATCGCCTGTACTTGTTCTGGCCTCACCATTCGTTGAGTGGCATTCGGGCCTACCATATAACGTTGAAGGTTCTGTAAGCTACTCGCACCTGAGGAAGGTGTTTCACTTGTGCGTATAGCTGGCACAGATCAACCACGTCCTCTCCTTGCAACAGGAGCTTCACCAACATAACCAACACCAGCTGCACCAGCAGCTCCACGACCACATCCCTTACTTGACGCTCTCCTCATTCTCCTCACACCAGCAGCAGGAACCTCTCCCTACACCAGTATGAGATGACTTTATAACGTTAATCTTTCCCTCACAGCAGCAGCTGTATAAATAATTTAAGTACAAAAATATATCAATATCATCTCTGTAAATTATGCACATTGTACAGTATAATACATTCCTAGCTACAGGTCCCTGCAGCTAACTATATAAATACACAATATACATTCCTGGACTGAAGCACTTTCCTCGGGAGAAAATTAATATAGTAGTAGGTAGTTGACTCTCGTCGGATGAGGATGACCAACCAGTCCATCTTTGGAATTCCAAGACAAAAGAGAAAAACCAACTATCACTATCTACAAACAGTTCTACTACGAGGGGGTTACAAGTCTCCAATAGAGCAACAATTAAAAAAACGTTGCTTTCTCCTGCCGGTCCTGCCAGTGAGGGGTTATTATCCCACTGCAGGAGCAGAAACAAAGAAAGTCCATAGTTTTTTCAAAGGTTCCATATGGGAGGAGCCCCTCCCAAGCATCAGGTCCTCAAAAGTAATGAAACAGGACAAAGTTCACCCCAGTGAAACAGTCTCTTCCACTGGGCACAAGGTGGAAGGCTGGTTTGTCCTGCAGTTAAGGGGGAAGTGCACACTCTGCTAGTCCCCCGGCAGTCCATGGAGTATGCTGTATAGGTTATACAACATCACAGTCCTAAACATAGTAGTGAGGATCAGGCAATCTCACCCAACTGTCCTCCTCCCCCCGAACAGAAATGGAATAGCTCTTTGCGGGCTGTCCTGCTTTAACAATCACAATACAGTCTTTCCGGATACCTCTTCCCAGACTCCATTCCTTCTTCAACTCCAGGAATCTCTCCCACTGGCTGCTCTCTGGTCCCCGCAAGGGCTTAGGCATATGGAGGTATTCCCAAGTCATGTCATTCTCCCACTCTTCCTGGGAGTTCTCCACAATGTCCATGACTGGGGTGACACATAAGGAAAATCTAAGTTAGTAAAATGTATGTTCCGCGCAAACGGATATTAGATATTGTTCTGAGAGCTGCTGCCGCCACCAGACTCCCCCAAAAGGGTAGTAGGTTAATATAGTGGTATTGAGGTGGTGTTGGCGCTGCTCTGTTTTTAAACTATTTTAGTGTAAATTTTCCAGTATGCAGAAGAATATGGTAAGTTTCACCTCGCCCTTAATGTGGATACAATATCGGTGTTATACATTTTCCTATAAGACACCTTATACACTTCTGTAAAATTCTGTGCAAAAACCGCAATTGCTTGAAAAAGTGCTGCATGCAAATGTGCTACAATCAGAGAACTTATGTATAGGACATGACATGTAAGACTTAATAATTCCTAAAACATCATATGAGTACTATATGTACAAAGAGGTGCTGTGTGCAGCTGTGCAACAGTTGGCAATATTATGAGTGCTGTGTGCAAATATGCAACAATCTGGTAGTATACAAATCTGGCAATATCATGTATAAAAAGGCATGGAATACAAACAATCCAATATGTGCAAGAAACGCAAATGTGCAAAATTATCTAGAGTTGCTATAAAGTGGTATCTGCATAAGAAAAATGTTGGCCCATGTGCAAAAGAAAGTGCAAAAACAGACATGCACCAATAATGACTGGTTATACACCAAAGCCAAAAAGCTATCCCAGCAACTTCTCCAATTTAGTATCTTAAAATCGCTTTCTTGTAGTGACATGCGGTGTGTTATTCCAAGCTGAGTGTCAGGTGCTCCCCTTCCTGTGTATGAGTGCCTGCTTACCAGATAAGCGTTCCCCACTCAAGGGGTACACGCCTTAGTAGAATTGCACAGACACCACTGTGCTCTACGGGGTATGGAGACTCTCCTTTCCACCCGGTCCTAGGAATCCCTTTGCCCTCCGTTTGCGGTGTACACCATGTAAGGGAAAAACTCGATCTCGTGCAAATAACGTTTGTTTATTTATAAAAGTGCATATTAAAACTCACATTTGCTTAACCAGAAGTCCAGCCGTTCAGCCGTTCAGCCTGTGTATGCAGGGGAGACGCCGTGTCTCTGCGTTCCGTACTAGGAATCAAAGCCGGGAGTGACGTGTGACGTCGAAGCCCCGCCCTACGCGTTTCGTCATAGGACATCTACTGGAGCGACCACTTTCCACCATTTTCCTCTCTCGCATGGTGTCTGCTAGAGGTTGCAAGCGCTGAGACTCTTCCAGGGCATGGTGCCGCCCCCATGTTACCAGAGGAGTAGGCGCCAAAAGTCCTGATAAGCAGGCTTGCAGCATGTCACGTAGCTGTAACCCCTTGTGTGAAGGATGAACTTTGCAGGTACGCTCACACTAGCAGAACTTGTCCCGACTTGCTGACTTTGCTGGGGGTTGCCGGTAGCAACAGTAATTTGTAGTAGCCACTGTTTTGCTGGAAAGCACACCTCTAATACAGTCTCTCCCTCTAACAACAAGAACAGGCTCAGGCATACTTTACTGTAAGCAGGAGTTGGAGTAAAATGTTCAGAATGCCCAGCTTTTGCAGGACGCTGGGCATATTTGTAATCCAGTGGGTAATGTCTGGCCTTAGCATGGCGCAGGACATATTTGTAATCCATGGGCGCAGTCACCCAGTGTGGCTGCCACAGGTAACGGGACATGGTAATAAAGTCACTGAATTGCATAATGGTGCAAGTGTCCGTCCCAGTGCCGGTTGCAGCGACTGGGTAGGTGAGAGCCGCAATTGGTGACCGCTCCCGTCGGTTGCTATGGGCACTTGTGGGAATTTACTGTTTAGCAGGCAAACACATAAGTCCTTTCCCCAAGTTCAGTCCACATTGCCAATAAAACAATTACAGTTCCTGGCTCAGTTCTCTTCCGGTTGCTAGGGGAAATGACTGGCAGCCTTGCAGGTGAATCCTGGAAAATGAGCACCCAAATGTAGCCATGTTCCCCTTTGGAGGGGGCTGGCAGTTGTGGTCCACCTGCCCGCTGCCCTCATTCACATGACTTCCACACACCCGGAGTCACTGAACCGGTCCGGTACTTTGTTTTTGTTGTTTTATATAGTAGTTAACTTGGATGGGGATAGGGATGACTGTGGGATGCCCAAGAATCAATCATGGGACCTTTTATATACACCGCTGTATATACACTCCTTCTTCTTCCAGCACATACACTTGCTGATCATTACTCTTCTCCTTCCTCTCTCCTGCACACTACTTGCTGTTACCGCCCTGAAAGCCAATTTATCAGACCTCCATGACACTTCCTCTTCCACTACAGCTAGCACATGGTGAGGCCTGCTTTTACTGTTAGCAGAGCCTCCAGACCAACCATTGTGGGTAAGGGTTACAGGCTCCCGTTTGTGAAGCCATGGACCCTTATTTGTGTAACTAAGTACATTGGTACCAGCTGGGCACTGGATGAACTACAACTCCCAGACCATCCATCTTCCAGGCCCCTCCGGCCTGCCTTACTGTCCAGTGGCCCTCCTTCCCCTGCTTGGCTTCTCCACCCTCTACAGACTGCCCACTGTCTTCTCCCAAGCCTGCTCCAGCCTTCTCATCCAACTCCCAGGGGCTGCCACTCACCAACACCGGTGGATCCTTTAAAGAGTCCTTTATGTAGCCTCTCTGCTGGTTTCCTGCTCTCTTGTGCCACTCCAGGAACCAATTCCTCTTCCTGGCTGCACCTTAGCCACCAGACCTCAAGATCACCCCCCCCCCAGACCGAGGGCTCCCTTCCCAGGTGAGGCCTCCACAGCACCTCTGCTACATCTTCCTCTTTCACCCGACACTCTCTCCTCCCACCTGCTGGCAGATCACTGTATTTGAGGAGGCCTGTCCCCTTCCAATCCAGACTGTGGATTGGTCAGGGCTCCTTGTCATACATCAGAAAGTGACACCTCCTCACCCACCCCCTTTTCCAGAGCTTTACAGCTCCAAGGGGTGTTCCTTCCTGCAATCTCCAGCCCTCCCTGAGCCACTCCCCAGCCCAGCCCAGATCAAAACAACCAGGCCTGCACTCGCTGTCAGTCATGGCTAGATTTTACCTCTCCTATCAATCTACAAAAAATAGAGCACCTATCACTATGGGGGCGCTACACAATCATTTTATAAAAAGTACAAATTTATTGAGTCAATTCATATTAAAAAAAATCCTATCTAGAGAAAAAAAGTGCATATATCCCATTTGGGGAAAACAAACAGTGCTAATAATAGATACATTTCTCTAACATAGACTGGAAACCGGCTAGAGTATCAGCCCAAACATGGGGAACTTCCATCCACATAATTTCAATCTAGTACTCTACATATTTTGTGGGATACTCGCTTATTCAAGAGTTTGATTCAAGAGGAATATTCAATCTATAAGAGAATGTAGAACAGTAGAATAATATATCAAGATATATTTTTAAAACACAATATGCATATAAAAAAAACAAAAAACAACAAGTGCGCCAGAAAGCAAAATTGCATTCATGTAGAGCACTGAAGGAAAATGCAAAACAAAATATAAATGGGCACAATCTATCAAGATGCCACCAAATGAAAGGGTAAAGCTATACTCACTCACGGACCCCCATCAAAAACCCATGGGTACCACAAAGCCAGAATTATTCTATATAAAGGTGGTTTTACCCTCTTTGTGCTGATAATAGTGTCCCACCTGCTGCCATAATTCCGTTTTGTTTTCTTGGTTTTAAATATATAAGATTGATACTGATTTTTTTTTTCTGGCGGTTAAGGGCCCCTTGTTATACAGAGGTATTTATACAACTGCTTTTTTTTAAATATGATTTTATTGAAGGTTTTGACAATACAGGATAAAACAAAACTTCTGGAGGCAATATTATAACAAACTTCCATGAACTCTTGATATTTCTAGTTACAAAATGGGAGCGTATAATAGATAGGGTTATGTCTATGCCAAGAGAAGGTGCATTGGGAATGCGGTCACCTCTCTTATGTATAGATGAGAAATTGGAGAACTGGATGATTATCCTGTCGAAAAGAAAAGAGAAGAAACAGAAAGAAGAAGCAGAGAGAAGGGGGGTAGGGGGATATAAAAGAGAATAATGAAGGTACATCACTAAAGGGGGGGGTGGGGGCCTGTACAAATTATGTCTGAGTTTGCGCCACTGCGTACTGATCCCTGTCTAATCCATAGAAGTCTGCGGGACCCGAGAATACAGGAATGATTTGAAGATCTGTTTTGAAATGGACGGAGCCCAGTTGTGGTCTATAAATGTTTTCCAGCATTTGTTGAAACGGTTTGCAGAAGATAGAAGATTGAAGTCTGTTGTAATCCTTTCCTTATGCAATTGGGATATCAATTCTTGGTTCACCTGAGATATGCTAGGGCCAGGGGTAGCTGTCCAATTCTTTTGGATATTTCTCCTTGCAGTGAAGAGGCACAGAAGGATCCAGTCTTTGTGTGTAGGGGTCGATGCAGAAGACCAGAGCAGTAACTGCTTGTCCCAGTAGCCGAAGATTAAGAGATATGGATCCTTCGGAATTTGTAGTAGAGTGACGTTGTGAATGAATTCAATCGTTTTGTCCCAGAAGGTGGATATAAGGGAACATGACCAGAAACAGTGGGTCAAGGACAGTCTTGGTTGATTGCAATGGGGGCAGTACATAGATGTGTCAGATTGTTTGTCCTGGAGAAAAGGGACGTTAGCCCAGTGTACTATTTTCAATTGTTTTTCCCTCCAATGCTCACAGGGTATTAGTTTTAATGTTTTGCGATATCCCTGTAGGATTTTGTCCAGTGAATTGGAATCTGGAAAGTCCCTTCCCCAGTTTTTGGCTGAGGATGAGGAGAAAGGGGGGGGGCACTCTGGTAAGCAGGGGTTTGTAGATAGCTGAGATAGTGTAGGAGTCTGATTCCAGGAGAGTGTCAATAAGGGAGGACTGGAATCTCTTAGAGCCGTCTTTGCACAGTGATCTCATATAGTGCACGCACTGCCAGTAATTAAATATATGACTTTGAGGCAGGGAGAATTCTCTTGCTATAGCAGAGTAGGGCTTTAGTTGGCCAGTGCCTGGATCACAGAGTGAGGAAAAGTTAATGAGGCCTTGTTCCTGCCATGTAGTGAAAGCTTGGTGTAGAATCCCAGGAGAGAAATGTGGGTTCCCTTGGATTGGGAGACGCTTGGAGATATGAATAGGGAGGTTAAGCAGTTTGTGGACCTCCCTCCAGGCTATAGCTGTATCTCGAAGTAATGGGTTGTGTTGGAGATCAGGGGTCATTGTCTTCCAGGGTGCATGGAGGAGAGCCCTCAAGGAGAAGGAACTGACCATTGCTTCCTCCAGATCAAAATTGGTGTATCTGGATGTACCATTGGACCAGTCCAGCCCTATACGAAGCAGGCAAGCTAAATTATATAGTCTTACATTTGGTAAGCAAGTGCCACCCTCGCCCCTGGGGAGATGTAGCTTGGTTAGTGCAATGCGGGGTCTCCTTTGCTGCCAAATAAATTTGGTTATCATTTTGTTTAGATTTTGAACATCTTTATGTTAAAGTAGTAACGGTATTGTCTGCAGGGGGTACAATAGGCGTGCAAAGCTGACCATTTTAAAAAGATGACATCTACCCAGTAACGATAGAGGCAGGTTCATCCAGTTCTCCAGCTCTTGAGAGATTTTGGCAAATAAAGGGGGATAGTTTAGTGAATACAAAGAGGAGGCAGTGTTACCAATTGTGATGCCCAAATAGGTGATGTAGGATTTGGCCAATGGAAATAGGGACTGAGAAGCCCAGGGTCTATGGGATTTTGGGCCAATGGGAAGTATTTTGCTTTTGCTATAGTTGATATGCAGTCCAGAATAGGTTTTGAAGTCGTTGAAAATTTGTGTAATAGTGGGCATGTCTTTTGAGGGATTTGCTGAGAATATGAGGACGTCATCTGCAAAAAATGCGGATCGCAGTTCATGATCCCCAATTTTAATGCTGTGTAGAGGGGCATTCGTGTTGAGAAATCTGGACAGGGGTTCTATCGCTAAATTAAATAAAAGGGGGGACAAGGGGCACCCCTGTCTGGTGCCTTTGAAGAGTTTGAATTCTTCTGAGAGAAGACCCGCCACAACCAACCTTGCCGCAGGTGCCGAGTACATGGCCCGGATCAAATGAACAAATGGACCTGAGAAACCCATCTGCCCCAGGACCCGAGAAAGCCACTGGAAACTCACATTGTCAAAAGCTTTCTCCGCGTCCAGGGTGATGATGGCAAAGTCCCCCCCCCGTGTTTATCTGCATGATTTAAGATCGTGAGGACCTTACGGATGTTCGAGGCAGCTATCCTGCCCTTAACAAAGCCACATTGTGCCAGGTGTATCAAGGATGGGAGGATAGAGGTCAGCCTGGTGGCAACTATTTTGGACAAAATCTTTATGTGAGGTGTCTTTCATCCGCTTAACGGGGGATCTAAGACCCTTTATATTCCAGGAAATACACCTCATATGGGAGATGTGGGAGGGTTGGTGTGGGCTAGATTTGAAGATGAAAGGTAGGTGTCTGATATTGAGATTTGGGGGGAAAGGTGAGAGTAGTCTAAGGAGTGACTGGGAGACCAGAGGTCGATGTTGTATGAGGACAGGCATTTGGGTTGATGGGGTGTTACTAGTGAGGAAGGTAGGGAGGAGGGGAAGAGTAGGATGCTCGAGACAAGTGTAACAGAGTAAAAACCAACTATAACATTGCTAAACTTCACTTTTTTTCGCATAGGTTCGCAAGCAGTAGTTGCTCCCCACCACAGCCGTGGGAATAAATTTGGGATGGTGCCCGTGTTGGACCTGGGTGGTCTTTAGCGGGAAATCAAGTTGGTATAGACAAGGAATGGTAATGAAGGACCACCTGTGATCGAGCCCATGCGGAGCAAAGCAGATATAAGAATAAAGTTAACCAGAACAATAGGTTTAAAGTCATACCCTGAAGTGCCCAAAAGACATGGGTTTTGGAGCCCTGTGAAAAAAGGCGAGAGGATGGTGCTCATAAATGGTTTGGCCTGCCGGAGGCCATTAGTTCAAGAGAGCGAGGGTTGTATAGCTGAAGTGTGGACCTCAACGATGGTCTCCTGAGTGTTGGGTTCCCGATGGTTTGAGTCTCTTGGGCGAATCTTTCCTGGGACTGCGTTGGTCCAGGGGCCTAATTATAGGAGATGCCTTGGTGGGCCGTGTTGCTAGTTGATCTTCGGAGATGGAGCGTAAATATTTTTCTGCTTTTTGTGGTTCCTGAAAAGAGAGCTGTTCTCCACTGGGCTATTTAATTCATAGGATGGCTGGAAAAGTAAGCGTAAATTTCATTGGCGTTGGTGGAGGGCTGAACATATTTGTTGGAACAATTTCCTCTTTTTGGATACTTCGAGGGAGTAATCTATGAAGATGAGGATTTTTACCCTGTCTATGATCAATGATCTAGATTGGCTGTATCTTTGCATTATGTCAGCTTTGTCTGCATAATTCAAATACTTGGCGATAATGGTCCGGGGAGTGGATCTGGATGGTTGAAGGACCCCGATGCGGTGAGCCCTTTCCACCGTGCAGGGCCTTGTAAGGTCTAGTGCTTCAGGTATACGCCTAGCCCAGAACTCCATGAGGGCTCAATGATGGAGGGATTCGGGGACCCCTATAAAGGGTAGATTTCCCCTTCTAGATCTATTTTCCAGATCGTCTAGCTTTTGGAGGACATATTGATTGGTTTTTATTTGGGCCTGTACAGCCCCTTGAAGATGATACAATTCCTCTTCTGCATTGGCAATTCTGGTCTCAGCTTCATTTAAGCAGGCTTTGTACTTGCTGAGTTCTTTTTTAATGAGAAACATTCCTGCGCTCACAGTCCTCTCTACTGTGGCTGTAATTGTGGGTGCCAGAAGGGCCGCGACCGCCTGTGCAATCCGGTTGTGTGATTCTGCTGGGTTGTGTGTTGTGGAGGAGGAATTTTGGCTGCTCACCTCCATTTTGGGCGTCTCACGAACGTTCAAGCTGTAGGCCGCATCCCCTCGATTTGCGGTGCGGTCGGCGGAACACGCCAACCGCCTTTTTCCACAAAAAGATCCATAGGTGCTCGTTGTGGGGCAGCTACTAGTGATGTCCGAGTGGACGTTTGAGCCGAGGTGTGATCTGGGCAGGATTTGCAGGCAGATTCGTGGCTGCGGAGCGGGAGCTAGTGAGGAGTGCTGCTACTCCATGCGGCGCCAGAACCGGAAGCATACAACTGCTTTAATGGGAAAGTGTTTTCATTTTATTTTCATTTTGTGACATAAATAAAGGCATATGTATATTTGTATGTATGTATGTATGTCCAAAATTAATTCCCCATTTGTTTTACCCATTATTGTTTTTTTTTTATATATGCATGTACTGAATGGATAGAATGGAGTTTTTTCACATACCTGCATGAGCAGACTTTTACAGTCTGTAAGGGAAACTGCTTGGGTTGATGACACATGCAAATACATGCCGATCTGTAGATTATTAAGGATATTCACAGAAACTAATAGTCTGGGCTTCCCTGGAGAGATCTGAGTGCAGTACACCCATTAACAGTTTGATTAATGGAGGCAAGACCTCTGTATACTGTGGAATCAGTACATCTGGTGAGTGCTTTTGATTTTATTGGTGGAGAAATGGAGGAACATATACAATATGTATGAGAAGACACAAAAGCAACAAGATTAACACTCAGTTATTAGCATTTGATAACTTTGGATACAAGTTTATAGCGCTACATAGCTTTCCTAATAAGAAAATGTATGTTATAATTTTGCAGGTGTGTGATGTTTTACTAATATGAGGAGGTTTTAGAACATGAATAGATATATGCTTTTTCAACAAAGTTTTTTTTTTTTTTATCAAACATATAATTCAAGAGTATGTTTAGTTCCACTTTATGGGATTATACTTGTTGCTTCAGGGAGATAGATGGATTCAATTTTCAAGATGTTTTGAGGTCAGATAACTGACAGAGAAGATGTTTAAATTTAGCTTTTCTTTATTTTAAATGGCTTCTAGACTGATAACATCTACTGGCAAGGTTGCCTTGTGGGCTACCCAGAGGAAGATTGGTGGGGAACACCGAATTAGTGTTATTTTTTAGAAGTTAAGTGCATAGCTTTTTGTTCTAAAAGCTGTATTTTGCAACTGTTGCTATTTTATGAAATTCTATCTTTGAGCGAGCTGTGAATGATCTAACAAATAGGTGGATAGATTCAAGGTTTTGATAATGAGAGCAGGGATTGCTGTAAAGTAAAAAACAAGTTTGTGAAGGTGAGAATAATAAGTGCAGTCGCATTTATTAGACTTAGTTAACACCAGAGATCAGTCAGACCATGTTCTTCCAATAAGATGTAAATAGTTTTTAAGTTTTGACTTTGGATGCACTATTGGACCAGTTTAATACACAAGATTACTGATTGGGCCCCTTGATTTGGGGATCCAGAAAAAGGCAGCAATTTCTAGCAATACCTTTTTTAATGAATCATAACTTGGTTATAGGAATAGGAGTTGGAGAATATTAGGATGGTAATTTGTGGTTAGTATAATTTCTTTATCAAAGTGGTTTGTAGTACCAGGAATCATCCAGTGAGGTCAGTGAATTTGATGTTTGATAAGAATTGGATATTGTACCACAAAGCTTTTTCACAGTTAATCGTGATTGGTGGACCTGCATATACAATTTCCAAATATATTTTGGACAGAAAAGATTAAAGAATTAGAAAAGACAGGTTTTATATAAACCTTTAACATATACGTCCAGGTGGTTAGTGCTAATTGACACTTTTTCGAAACACCATGTTATAGGTTAAGAATAGTTTGTAGTTTAAGTGACTGGAGTGACCTACTAAGGACCATGATGTTTGGTGAAACTATTTCTTTAATATGATTGGTGTTTAATGGTAGGATTATAAGAGGTTGAGGATAAGGATATTGGTTCAATACTAAGTAATTTTTTCCATAACGATCTTTAACGACGGAAAAAGACCTAGGGGTTTAGTTCCCCGGGTTAGTCATTAGAACACATAATTTGACCAGGTTATCACGTAGGTTTCAGTTTT
>BLSH010230432.1:100340-111448 GCA_018402905.1 Glandirana rugosa
ACCTCTAGGCTCCTACTCCACATCCACCCCCCTTCCCGTTTTTTTACTTGATTTTAATTTATTTTCCCTATCCCCATTTATTTGTAGGGCACTTGCCCTAGTTTGAAGATGATTTTAGAACAGTTATATGGCTTCTACCATTAATTAATACTTTTCAGACACAGTTTGAAGATGATCCACATTCACCTCCATTTTTGCTTTTTTTATGTTTTTATTTTTTTAAAAATATTTACAGTTATTTCCCTGTCCCCATTTTTTTGTAGGGCACTTGCCCTACCCTTACCCCCATTTTACTTCCTTTTGCAGCCCTCTAGGGCTTTCCAGGACTTTGTTACAGCCATTTTTGTGCATAAAAGTTCGGGTCCCCATTGATTTCAATGGGGTTCGTTGTCCGTGCGATCGTTCGGGTTCCGTCCGGACCCGGACTTTGTCCCGAAGTTCGGACGGACCAGCAGAACCCGAACTTCCAGAGGTTCGCTCAACTCTAGTATTATAGCAAAAATTAAAAAATATTGTTTTTTTTTTTTCAAAATTGTCGCTCTTTTTTCGTTTATAGCGGTGATCAGAAGTGATCAAATACCACCAAAAGAAGGCTCTATTTGTGGGAAAAAATGGATGCCAATTTAGTTTGGGTACAACATTGCATGAATGCGCAATTGTCAGTTAAATTGATGCAGTGCCAAATCGCAAAAAGTGCTCTGGTCATTCAGGGGGCAAATCCTCCAGGGCTGAAGTGATTAAAGAAAACGGGGATGAACATAACTGTATGACTCTTGCTTTGTTCAAGCAACCAGAGATGAGGATGATGATACCGAACAGGTTGTCACCTTTATTAAACAAGTGGCAAATACACTTAGAAGGACTGTTTCCTCTTACCCTGTGAAGGGGTTATATGCTCTGGCAATCAGCAGTCTCATAGCTTTCCCAAGCAAAACATCCCTCGTCAGACTCGATAAGAGGAAGACGTGGATGGTAATGACCGTGTGTATCATACTGGCTCAAGCAGCTGTGGATAGAGATGACACCTAATAGGATGCCACAATCCGTAAGCACATTGTCAATACACTCTAAAGGAGTGCTCACACTTTTAGGGTTTTTCTGCTCTGGCAATGAGAAGCTGCCTAGCCATACCAGGCGAAACAGTTTGTTTTCTGAGTTTCCAGGATGGTCATGACTGCATGAATACCTCTTTGTTCAAGCAACCATGGATAAGACACCTAACAGATTGTCACATGAGGCTAATACGCTCTAAAGGAGTGTTTTCACCACCTTGTTAAAGGGTTATCTTTTCTATCAGTGAGCAACCTCTTAACCTTCCAGGCAAACCATCTTCTTCGGACTTTTCCAAAAAGCGATTGATGAGCATGACTGTAAAAGTCCTGCTTGTTCAAGCAGCCAGGCATAAAGATGTGCACACCTGTCACATGTCATATTCATTGAACACATGGTCAATACATTCTAAAGGAGTTGCTTCCACTCACTCTGTGAAGGAGTCATATACTGTGTCAATGAGCAGTCTCAGAACCTTCTCAGGGAAATTAACCCTTGTTAGATTCTTCCCAAAAAAGTGTACCTCAAATTGCAAAAAAGGATTTTTCAGGCAATCAAGTAATATAGAATTCATGTAATTTTTCTTAAAAACCATATTTATTCATACAAAATAGTATAAAAGCTACACAGAATAATATGCATTTCCATAAAGATGACCTTCACATGGTTATACATCACATACCAATGCTTATTCGCATCATAAGGGATAATTATATGTGTTCCGGTTGAAAAATGGTATTCCCCTAAGATGGTGTGAACCATCAGTGACTGTAGTTGACCTCAGTCCTTGGGGACATCCAACACGTTTTGAAAAGTTAACAATTTTATCTTCATCAGGGATATTATACCATATTCTGTGAACACAAAATTAATTTTAGTGAACAATTCAATCCAAAGATCATATATGTCAATACATTCTACAAACCCAAACTTACATTGCCGAACACTCAATCCTGGGCTACCTCAAAGGCGGTGGAACCCCTAGATCCCCTCCGTGGTATAAGTGCTTTACACGCCATACACGAACCGCTGGGGATAGGTCCCCAATGATCAGCGTCCAAAAATTGGGCAAACTATGAAAAGAAAAAGAAGAACAAAACAAGTGGAGGTAACCACGCATCTCTCAATACCGTGCAACCCATTATGTCAATCCAAGTTGCCACAATCATCAACAATATAATATAAAGAATTCATATTCCGGCCAGGGGGGTGATTAGAATAAAGTTCTGCTTCAACGCGAAATGCGATGGATCAGTTACTTGGATGCCACCACCCCCCTGGTTTAAATGAGGCTGAGAGTTTCAGGCCTTTTCTGGAGGGATTTGATTCAGAAAAAACAAATTAAGTGCATGGACTCCTTATTGAGCTCTGTGGGATGAATTTGGGCAGTTACTTAACTTGACCCAGGCTATTCACTGTTCCCTGTAAAGAATGGACAAATATATATCATACCCCTTGGGTTTGGTGTATTAATTGTGTAAATCTATGTACAATTGTTTTAAAGTCGTTTTGTGTAGAATAAAATGCATTATGGAGACTCTCGGGATTGAACTGTTGCAATTTACCCTGAGTCTCATATTGCAAAACTAGGCATTGTTACTTTATACTATATTTTTGTGTGGGCAATTCCATTATGGTCATATTTCTGTGTCACTACCCTTCTAATCTGGCTTGCTTGCCGCCCCCCCAGGGGTATTTATCATGGGTGTTGGGAATGTTATCTTCTCCTTTTTCCCCATGTGGAATGTATGCCCACGCCATACCTGGCACAAAAAGGCCCCCACTGTACCAGTGAGGGGCCGTCAGTGTTTTCCTGCCCAGATGCGGTTGGCCATTGGCTGTTGCAGGGGACGGGAATCAGCAGTTGTGCGGTTTTAGTCTCTAACAGGAAGCCCAGCCTTCCCAGATGTTTACATCTCGGGGGTGAGCTTCCTACGTAAGTGTCTTTCTGGCAGTCCCGGATATGATGCTATCGCGCATAACACGGCACCCCGCGCATGCGCAATATAAAGAGACGCCGGGAACCGTGTTTGGCGCCATCTCCAGGTGGACTTTGTGTAGTGTGGTTGCAACATTGGACAGCCAGTCCACCCATTGCGGTTGGGGGGCTTGCCTATATACACAACGGGACATTAAGTGGACCAGGTAAC
Organism: Glandirana rugosa; assembly: GCA_018402905.1. Taxonomy (NCBI): domain Eukaryota; kingdom Metazoa; phylum Chordata; class Amphibia; order Anura; family Ranidae; genus Glandirana; species Glandirana rugosa. The sequence continues at coordinate 103,541 of BLSH010230432.1, forward strand.
CATACGCTTCTCCAAGATCTTTTATTTAAAAGTGTGACTTATTATTATTTTTCATAAAGATTTTTGATGGACCATCCATTTTTGAAATATAGCTTGTAAATATGGACTGCTATTTTGAGAGATGCCACTGGGCTCTCTCAGTCCAAGCAGGCCTTCAAGCAAATATGAAAGTTTTTGTCTACAGTATGACCACTAATATCGTTGATGATTGTGGCAACTTGGATTGACATAATGGGTTGCACGGTATTGAGAGATGCGTGGTTACCTCCACTTGTTTTGTTCTTCTTTTTCTTTTTATAGTTTGCCCAATTTTTGGACGCTGATCATTGGGGACCTATCCCCAGCGGTTCGTGTATGACGTGTAAAGCACTTATCATACCACAGAGGGGATCTAGGGGTTCCACCGCCTTTGAGGTAGCCCAGGATTGAGTGTTTCGGCAATGTAAGTTTGGGTTTGCAGAATGTGTTGACATATATGATCTTTGGATTGAATTTGGATTGAATAAGTTCACTAAAATTAATTTTGTGTTCGCAGAATATGGTATAATATCCCTAATGAAGATAAAATTGTTAACTTTTGGATGTCCCCAAGGACTGAGGTCAACTACAGTCACTTATGGTTCACACCATCTTAGGGGAATACCATTTTTCAACCGGAACACAAATGATTATCCTTTATGATGCGAATAAGCATTGATATGTGATGTATAACCATGTGAAGGTCGTGTTTATGGAAATGCATATTATTCTGTGTAGCTTTTATAATATTTTGTATGAATAAATATGGTTTTAAGAAAAATTACATGAATTCTATATTACTTGATTGCCTGAAAAATCAGGCAATCCCTTAAGGCAAGCATTTCAGGCCATATTTGAAGATCTTTCATCCTTCACATCTCAGATTGAGCCGTAGAAATAGCCTTGATCCAGCAGCTCAGGTAGGCTCAATTGAACTCTCACCCCCATTCAAGACAAGTTTCTGGATCAGCTGCCTAAACATGTGGTTGGAGAAAAGAAATTGTCTGCAATGTCATTCCCTCCTTATGACCCAGTGGCTGGTGGTGAAGTCAGACACCAGTAAAGTAGAACAGGAGCCCTACTTCAAGAGCAATGGGCTCAGGGCCAATGGTCTTTTTCAAGGGTCCAAGATGGTGCCCAACATCCTGGAGTTGGGAGCAGCATTTCAGGCTCCTAGCCTTCAGTTACCTCATCCGAGGTGAACCTGTCCCGGTGAAGTGACAGACAGCTGAACGACTGTCTCTCCATCCTGAAGGAGCTTTCTCTGTTTCTAGAATCTGCTCAAGTCAATCTTCTACAGCTATCTGTGGCACATGTGCCTGGTTAGAAGAAGCTTCAGGCAAACTTTTTATCCAAGACAAGTCTGGACGACAATGGATGGTCCAGACTACTGTGAGTCTTTCGACAACTAACAGAGCTTGCTATTTTCTTCCAGACGTAGATCCACTCACATCCCCAGTCAACACCAAGTTGCTGAAGTTCTATTACAGGGTTCAGAATCCGCAAGCAATCGGGGTGGAGGTGCTGATCACAGAGTGGATCTCCAAGACAGTGCATACCTTTCTGATACTCCCTATGATTCTCAGCTTACAGTTAAGGCTGTGACTGTGGAAGGTGACAGTTCTGGTGATCCCAGATTGGCCAAAGAGGCCTTGGTACCCTCTGCTCCTAATGAGTGTCAACGATTGGCGCCCTCTGCCTGTAAGATCAAATCTTCTCTAAAGTCCCATTCCTCCAGCCTACAACAGGCTCAGGCTGATGGCTTGGGTCTTGAGAGGCAGAGGCTAATGGATCTCAAATGCTTTGTAAAGATTGTGAATACTCTTATGAAAACAGTTCTTATAATATATATAATAATAATATGGTATTAGTATAATATGGCATAAATTCGCAGGATTACTGCTGATCAAGATTTTACATTGGATTCTTCAGATGTCTGTTCTGAAATTTCTGCAGTCTGGGCTTGATTTAGGTCTAAGCGTAACTATGCTATAGGCACACATTTTGCCTATCTCTGCCTTCACACAGTGGGCGTTCAACAATGAATTATACTGTTTTTCAAGATGCAATTTGGTTGAAATCTCAAATTGTTTCCGAAATGGATCTCCCATTGGTGTTGGACGTTTTTTGCATCAGATGCCTTCAATCATCCTGTTGTATCTCTCACTGAAAACAGCTTTACTGGTGGCAATTACATCAGCCAGAAGAGAGTCGGCATTGTCGACCTTGGGGTTTAAAGAACCCATACTCACATACTTCCCAGACAGGGTGGTACTCATGCCAATGTTCGAATTTGTGCCTGAACTGACCTTCAGAGTCCATATCACACAAGAGGTTGTCCTTCCTATGTTCTTTTTGGGGAATACTCAAGAAATTATCTGATGTGGGCCAAGCTTTACAATGTTTAATCAAGGTGACTTCTGCCATCAGGAAGTCGGAGCATCTGTTTGTCATTTCAGGTGGAACACATACTGATTTCATGGCTTCCAACAAGATTATTGGTGAATCTCATCTCCTTGGCCTACAAGTTGAAAGTTGAAAGAGTTGGTCATGCCAGGAGAATCACAGCACTCTTCACTAGAAAGGTCTCAATTAAATGCATTAATGTGTGGATATTCCTTTATTACACATGTGTGTTAGGCGCACACTCTCCCCTCAAGGCCCCCTCTGCTAAAAAACTTCACTGAACTGACACTAACAATGCCCCAGACCAGCAGGCTGATCACACTGAGCCATTAGCCAGCTTTGCAGCTAATGACACTTCAGCTACTGAATCCACATTAAAAGCAATGCTGTTATTTCTACTGGCTGGCCTTCATGCTGAACTGGACCATATAGAAGATAGCACGGCACATTTAAAATCACAGATGTCTGAAATCGCTAAGGCACATGACAAATTAGTGGACGCACAAAATTAAATGATCCGCAAACTCCACCTGAAAGTTGCCAATCTGGAAGATTACCCCAGACGCAATATCAAGCTGAGAGGCATACCAAAAATTGAGTTGAGAGAGTTGGTCACTTATATAAACCAATCATTTTTTAAGCTAATTCCTGATCTAAAGCCTAGGGACCTCCTCATGGATAGGGTTCATAGGATCCCGAAACCAGCCTACCTTCCAGATACAATACCCAGGGACATTATCGTTAGGGTCCACTATTATCACATTAAGGAGAGCCTTCTAAGAGCCGCCAGGTCCGACCAGTCTTTACCCCCTCCATTCATGGGAGTGGCCCTGTATCAAGATATCTCTGCAGCGACTGCACAGAGGAGAAAGGAATTTGCTCCTATCACCCAAGTGCTATGAGACTGCAGTATCGTTTATGGCTGGGGCTTCCCGATGACACTCCTGGTCACTTATCAAAATCCACACATCACTATCTCCTCACCCAAAGATGGCTATAAACTGTTACACAACTGGGGCTTCTCACCCTCGCCTCCACCAAACCACTCACAGAACCAGCCATCTTCCAACTCAAGACCCACCTGATGATACCCTAGTCCTCTGGTCTCTCCTGCCACAGCTCCTTTTACCTAAGACGGTTGGCTTTTCCATTATCCGTTATAGCTGTTTGTTAATGTTGATTACCCAGGCAGTGGAGTTCTTAATATCCACCTGTGCACTCCTCCTTTTGGCACTACCTCAGTGCACACCCCCAGGCACACAGTGTGCTAAGCACATGCCAATTTACTCTTGTTAGCACTGTGAATTTATCTCTTTGTTATACGGTTATTTGTAACTGTTAACTGTTTTTTTTATTATCTTTTATTCATTTATTTTTCTGCTATTTTCATCTCCGGGCATCACTTCACTCTTTCTCTCCTTTCTTTCCCCTTGTTTTGCCTCAAAACAGAGTGTTATTAACACTACTACAATCGCTCACTAATACACAGATTAGGCTTAATAAGTATTAAAGCAAAACATGATTTATTGAATGAGTTCTGTTAGTATAATAACATAAGAATTGTCAGAATTGCAAATCATATTTAAATTGTATTATAGCAAGAATATAGCATCAATACATTACAGATATTGTAGCATCACCCGTTGCCCAACGATTGGGGGGCTTCAGCAATCAGCAAGGGGAATCCGGGAAATCACAGCAAAAGGCACGTCTGCCTCATCTTCAGTAAGTCCCAAGATCCCCCAAAAATCCCCCTTCTTTTATATACATAATCTGCAAAATTGTTATCTACTGTCATGTGCAGTACATTCTGATCATGCAACCATCATGTAAAATCCTGCGCACTAGCTATATTCGGTGCATGATCGGCTTATGCCATCATGCACAGTTGTTTGTCTTGATGGAATGCACATCTTGTGACTATGAGTCATAGATCTGGTCTTGACTGGTTTTCACCATGTTTTTGGCTTGTTAGTTTGAACTCTAGTTACCTCTCCAATGAATATTCTGCTAAAATTATGGCAACTGCAACTAAGTGTCAATCATCCTTCACGCATACATTCTACACACCCATATCACATATGTATCACAATCGGTCCTTGATTGAAAGTGACATAAGTTGCCATGACCACAGTTGGTCACTTGTAAAATAGCTTGTAAGCTATATAACAATTCCATAATGTCAATAAGGTTATTATAATTATGACAATCAGTAGAGGGTGAACCAGAAAATCTAGAACTTTAGTAACTGAAGGGGAATAGCCTAAAAACACATCCCACCAGTGATGAGAAGTAGCTTCCGCTATACTGGACCCCAATTGTATCAATTTTCCACCTACTATGGTTTCAGTCACAATATGTTGTGCAATTGTCATATTTAAATATCTGATATGTTGTTGGACTTCTATTGATTCATTCATCAATTGTTTCAAAACCTTTCAATTGCATTCCCAATTTGGAATCTCCAATAAAAAAACCCTTCCAATATTCTTGGACTGATTTTTCCTTGTCACCCTGTAATATAAAAGTTTCATTATGCCAAATTAAAGAAGACAGGTTACTAACACAGCCTGAGAAGGGAACCCTCATTCCCTTTACCGTGGGAATGTTGGTTACCATACACACAGTTTGTGGAGCTATTTCAATCATCATTTCATAGGAAATAGGTAAGATAGTCAATTTACATATATTTACAGTGTTCTGCAACAAACATGGCTCATATACAGAAGACTGTAATTTTACAAATTTTGCCCTCTAAAGTATCATCACAAAAAGAAAGATCATGAGTTCTGTTTTCATTGTTTACGTGGGTACCATATAATTCTGGGCTTCAATAATGTTGAGCACCAGGCACACCAATAATCAAAGGCATCACAACAAATTTACACATTATAGTTGATTTAGTGATATTATACATTATTATTGTTCCAAGGTAAGTAGTGTCATTACAAACCATCTTTTGAGCATCTAAGTGTATCCACATATCTACACGGTCCTCCATACTAATTCATTTCCTGTCATTAACATAGCCTGCATATTAACTTTTTCTTGTTGCTCATACATGGTTTGTAATGTACACAACATCCAGTTAATGAACCTTGTAACTTTAGTGTCAAAACCTTCTGCAAAATTATTTGAAGCATTTATTAAATGAAGCATCATGTTATCAACTCCAGCAGCTATACTAACTGGATGAAATATAGTAGGCATCCATTTGGCTTGCATAGTTAAAGCATCTTGTAAATAGTACTGCAGCGCATATAGTCCTCACAGGCAGCAAAAAATGTCCTTAGATATTTAGTGAGATAGTCTAATGACGTAAATATAGATACACCGACCATCCACCAGGAGCACCGTCACCAGAGTCACCCAATAATCAAGCCCCTTACCGGAACACACCGACCCCCTATTACGGAGGGTCAGTACTCGCTTCCAACAATGGCCGTGCTGTATAATCACCATAAGGCCTCACCCTGCAGCTTCCCACATAGGTCAGTACACTTTCCGGTTCCACTTAGGATAGCGATATCTTTTCCCAAAGGAAACAACTACCACTCGTAGCAATCATGAAAAATAAAAGGATGCAATAGTGCAGACAATCCAGCAATTTTTTATTTTAAAAGTATAAAATGTATTGCACTCACATGGTATCCAAATGAAACAGCACATACGAACGTTTCCAACCAAAGAAATGGCGGCCGCGGCTTCCTGGTCACTAACGGCAAGCGTCACATAGGCTCCACCCGACGCGTTTCGTCATCAATGGACGTCGTCAAGGGGTGTGGTCAGCCTGCGACGCCTCAGACATTATATGACCAGGATGCGGAAATGAGATGCGTTCCACACGCCATCTCAACAAACCAAAAACACCGGAAGTGGAATATCAAGCGATATGACAACTCTCCAGGAATTTCAGAATTTAATGTGAATTCTGTAGCCAAGACGCAGGAAGCCTAGGACAACGCCATTCAGTGGTTTAACAATAATAAAAAAAACATCACATATAAAATTGCGTATAAAGGATAGAATAAACCGAACGTTTTAGGCAACGCCATCTAGTGGCTAAATAACAGACCACAACACATATATAATTGACAAACCTCATATAAAAGAATATAAAAATAAACCTGAAGAAAAAAACTAAACATCTATGCATTATTAATAAACGCATTGACGTCTAGTTAAAGCATCGTTAAGCTTACTCCCAGCATTATATATTCTATTTGCCAAGGTTTCAATATCAAATCCATTTAAAGTTCCAGTTAGGGAGCCATAGCCCCCGAGTACTGTATCGTACCATGATTTCCTTTGTCGTTTCATACAGTTTTTTGTTGTTGTAGTACTTGGAAATATTATTCTGGCATATATCACAGTTTTTTGTGCATGTTGCCCTACTTTTTCACAAGTAGAAGGTAGTCTCTTGACGGGTTCGGCAGAACTTCGCAAAAAAGTTCAAGTTTGGCCCCGAACTTGACCCCGAACCCCATTGAAGTCAATGGTTCCCGAACTTTTGGGCAATAAAATGGCTCTAAAAAAGTCCTGGAAAGGACTAGAGGGTTGCAAAAGGAAGCAAAATGGGGGTAAGAGTAGGACAAGTGCCCTGCAAACAAATGTGGATAGGGCAATAACTTAAAATCACATAAAAAAAAATAAAAAATGGAGGAGGTGGATGTGGAGGAGGAGGTTGAGGAGGCCCCAAAAAAAGAATAAGTTCACTTAAGTATACCAATGGCTGTGTGAGGCCGGTTTAAATGTCTATTCTGCACAAGGTACAGACAAGTCTTGTGGGATCCATGCCTGGTTCATTTTAGTAAACGTTAGCATGTCCACGTTGGCTGTGGACAGGCGGCTGCGCTTGTCTGTGATAATGCCCCTTGCTGTGCTAAACACACTTTCAGACAATACACTGGCTGCAGGGCAGGCCGGCACCTCCAAGGCATAAAGGGCAAGCTCAGGCTATGTGCCCAATTTGGAGACCCAGAAGTTGAATGGGGCAGACCCATTATTCAGTACGTGTAGGCGTGTGCACACATACTGTTCCACCATGTTGCTGAAATGCTGCCTCCTGCTAAGACATTGCCTATCAGCTGGTGGTGCTGTTTGTTGTGGTGTGCTGCATTACCCAGACGGGGTAAGTTGAAGACCCAGAGGTTTAACCCGTGTATCGGACTCGAACGGGAAATACGGAACCTCCACGGCCGGACGGGACGTCGGTCACATAACAGACTTTCACACAAATCGTGTCGTTCCCCGTAATAGTGTCTGTTCGCGTCGGCGGACAGGTGTCGGTTGCACCTGTACGATTGCAAATGATTTTACTTGGTCCGTACCTAGGGTGTTCTGAACAGACATGGAACACGTCTTATCTGTAAATTTGGCCGGAGTGTGTCGGTAACCATATGAATTCACTTGAATAAGAAAAAAACCCCGGAGGAGTTGGAGGAGGAGGTGTAGGTGGAGGAGGTAAAAAATAAAAAAAAATAC
>BLSH010230432.1:126187-145415 GCA_018402905.1 Glandirana rugosa
CTAAAAATCGCAGATCGCCGCCATTACTAGTAAAAAAAAATAAAAACCCCAAAAATGAATTCTCATCATCCGTAAACGCGACCACTTTTGCGCAAACCAATCAATGAACGCTGATTGCGATTTTTTTTTATCACAAATATGAGGAAGAATATAAATCTGCCAAAACCGATGAAAAAAAATGTTTTTTTATATTTTTTTTTTGGATTTGTATGTTAGCAAAAAGTAAGAAATTTGGTTTTTTTTTCAAAATTGTCGCTCTTCTTTTGTTTATAGCGGCGATCAGAAATGACGCAGAGGGGATCAAATACCACCAAAAGAAAGCTCTATTTGTGGGAAAAAAAGGACGCAAATTTTGTTTGGGTACAAAGTCGCACGACCGCGCAATTGTCAGTTAAAGCGACGCAGCGCCGAATCGCAAAAAGGGCTCCGGTCCTAAAGCTGGAAATCCTTCCGGGGCTGAAGTGGATAATTTGTTATACATACAGCCGATGAAAAGCTGAAAAACAAACCTTGACCAACTTGTCCAGTGGCTTACTGACACCTTTCCAAAGAAGTTAGTTTCTTTTCAGATGTTTGATGCACTAATCATGCCCTCAAGCATAGAAGATGCCCAACATAACATTACCCAATCACTAGTAAGAGCTTTTCCAGCACAAAGAAAGGCCCTTCCCTCTAACAGCTAATAATATGGTGCATGTCTTGTCTGTCATGGAAAGTTTGTTCCTTGTTAATTTACAGTAAAGTCTGTCAAAGCACTCTCTAAAAATTGTATTTTACAAAGGTTTTATTGGGTTTTCAAGTCTTGTGTCCAAGCTATACAAAACAGCGTGTACAAAAGAATACAACATGGGGGAAAAAGTAACCAAGGTGTATACATAGTAACATTTCCATCTAGATGAGAGGGTAGTCCATTGTGTAAGTTTGCTAGTTATAGAAGGTATAACAAGCACAAATTCCATCAGCGGTACAGCACAGAAGGCAGACCAATGAGGACAGATGCAATTGGCAAGGGAGTTTGCCTCAATTAAGTGGGAAAGGAGGAAAATGTACTGTAACCCAAGAAAGAGATCAGAGTTAAGGGAGAGTTAAGAGAATGATGGGAGGCACTAGCCTGAAGACCTTGGCATGCAGTAAAAAAAGGGGGGAAATGCCTGAGGAAAGGGTGGGGGGCAGGGATAGGTTCTGTGTGGTCCAAACCATTGCATAGCACAGAGATGGGCTATCCAAACCATCAAATGGAGAGTAAGGATAGTCCAGGTTTAGGTTTCATGGTTCCAGAGAAGTTGAGGAACAGTTGGTGCCAGGCTCTTGCTAATGTTTGCTGGGCTGTCAGGAATACAAACCCCACTAGTCTCTTCTGGGCCTTAATCAGGGACAGGATTGACTTGTGCAACAGAGCCTTCCAGCGGTTGAATACCAGGGAGACATTTAAGACCGATCTGATCATTGAATAGGCCTGAGTCCAGAATGGCAGAGCTTTTGGACAGGACCAAAAGTGGAATAGGGCTCTCTAAAAATTTTAAATGGCCACCCAAAATGGACCTTTTTTTCCTTCTTTCTTTCTTTTTTTTTTTTTTTTTTTGAAGGTGGTGGTTAAACCACATTTTGATCACTAGCTCTATGGATAGATATCTGTACTTCAGTTCTTGGCTACAGGAGCCACTCAGCCCATACACATTTTTTTTTGGGGGGGGGGGACTGTCCCCTTAAAGGTTTAAGTTTCCAGACAAATATGAATAGATAATTAAAGGTGCATAAAATTGTACGTTAACCCCCAGGTGTGCACAGACTTGAGCCTGAAGAGAAGAGCCACTGCTATCTGTTTGGAACCAGTAGTCTCTCCGCAGAGGTCCAACACCCTCACTATGTGAGAGCTAATACTTTGTGATCAGCAAAGCTCATGTTCCCTGCTGATTGGAGAATTCCTTGGTCTGACTTGGTGTAGAAGGCAACCTCCTGTCCAAGCATAGATTTTGCAACTAGCACCAGAGGAGAAATAACAGGTACAGAAAAGTAAGTATCAGGTACCTGGTAGCAGAGACATATATATATGACGAGGAAGGCCTCTCTTACACCTCTGACTCGGGGCCCCTGGTAGTGTAAACAGGGGGTGTAGGAGTACAGGGTGGCACGAGTGCCTGTAAGTCTTGCTAGCAGCAGGGTAGGTTTCCATGCTAGGCAGGTGAAGTTGTCAGAAGGTTCTAGTAGCAGGCAAGCTGGTAGGCAGCAGACTAAGGCAGGCTGGTGTTGGCAACAGCAAGCAGCTGAGACTGCTGCTGGTAGCAGACTGTAGGTCAGCCGGGACAGCTGGGTGGTAGCCAGGTACTGGTGACAGCAGGCAGAGTAGCAGAGTCAGGCAGGCTGGGTCATACACAGACAGGATGGATCAGATATAGGGCACAGGCAGGAGCGTGGTCAGGAAACAAGCTAGGTCTGGAACCCATCAGTGAAGCAGGAGCCAATGGAGCAGACAGAAGAGGAGGTCAGGGGACAAGCCAAGGTCAGAGCAGGAGGCGTTCAGAGAGTGGTCAAGACCAGCCGGGTCAGCAACTGGAATCAGGATACAGAATCACAGGGTCACAGTATACACAGGGGGTTGTAAAGGCAGAAGGTTTTTTATCTTAATGCATTCTATGCATTAAGATAAAAAGCCTTCCATGTGCAGCAGCTCCCCTCAGCCCCCCTAACACTTACCTTAGGTCCCTCTGTCCAGCGATGTCCATGAGTGTCTCAGCTGTCTGAGATTCTCCTTCCTGATTGGCTGAGACACAGCAGCGGTGCCATGGGCTCCCGCTGCTGTCAATCAAAGTCAACTAGCCAATCAGGGGAGCGAGGGGGCAGGACCGGGTCAGGGCCCCTTGTCTGAATGGACACAGGGAGCTGTGACTTGGCTCGGGTGCTCCCATAGCAAGCTGCTTGCTGTGGGGGCACTGAACAGGAGGGAGGGGCCAGGAGCACAGAAGAGGGACCCGAGAAGAGGAGGATCTGGGCTACCCTGTGCAAAACCACTGCACAGAGCAGGTAAGTATAACATGTCTATTATTTTTATAGGACTTTAAATAGCCGTTTGGCTCCTACATCTGTTTAAGGTGCACACACAGGTATGTGCAACTGCACATTTGCCAGTGCCCAATTCCTGTGAGCACAAAAGGGAACATGTATTTACTTGTGCACAGAAGTCCATCCAGAGGGGCCATCTTGTCTATTGGCATGCCCTTCCTTACAGGAAGACATTTAAAAATCTGTCTTTTTTTCTGCATACTCTATTTATTTGTTTATTTGTGTAAGAACGTTCAGTTGAGCTTTAAAAAGTTTAATTTTAAAATGAGCAGAATGCAGTTTGTAATGGTTTACATTTCTCCTTTTGCATAGAATGCAGTCGCTAATAACATATATGAAACTGGCAGCAGATTTTAGATTCTAGGATATAGATTTTACATTTGAAATAAAAAAAAATCTGGTGGTGAAATGCTTATCACTGGATGTTTTTAAGAGAGTACAAAAATCAATTCAGTTCAAGTTAAAAGCCTGGAAGGTTGTATTTGCATGTGTCTTCCCATAAATTTCAAAGTGCGGCTTAAACCCTGTATTCACTAGTTATTTGTGGAATTGCTGAAAGTGGGATGGCTATTTAAATGTAAATGACCTTCCTATTTATAAGCATATGTTTTTTTGTATGACAGCTCTCGCTCAAGGGCATGTACACAAAACATACTGTATACATTGAACTTCGTTTTATCTACTTTCTCACTCAGAATAAACAGGGAATATGCCTGCTTGTAAAATGTGTGGTTTAAATAGAAAGCCTAAAACGTTTATTAAGGCAGGCCATAGACGGTGAGAATTTCTTTCCTGCAATCACAGGGGATCCCTGCCAAGAGAAGACATTAGTTATTGCTAGTGGCTATAGCAGATAGCCAAAATCGCACGTAAATTCCGGCAGGCTGGTTGTACCCAAGCTGATCTATCGATCAAATAGGTACATTACGCCTGCCCATACATGGTCCGAATCTTGGTTGGTTCCTGCTGCACCTGAAATTCGCATAGTTCCCTCATCAACAAAGACAGTGCTGACAGGGGAATCCCACATGCCAAGGCATTGTTATCTCCCGGCAGGGCATGGGGCAGGAGAAGACATTAATTATTGCTAGTGGCTATAGCAGATAGCCAAAATCACAAATTCCGGCAGGCTGGTTGTACCCAATTTTATCGATCAATCAAATACATAGTAAATAGCCAAAGTTGATCGACCGATCAAGTACTATACGAGATAGCCAAAATCACAAGTAAGTTCCGGAAGCTTGGTTGTACCAAAATTGATTGATCAATCAAATATTGTAGATTCCAATGCTGTCCAATGACAATCTGATAGATTGTCTGGAAGCTGGAGAATTTAGAAATGTACCACAGTACCCTACCTTGGTCTTAATAGTTAGGGTCCGGTGTAAAGCCAAACATCCTCATCTTTACAATAGCAACTATCCCAAATTCCAAAAACTTCAGGGATTTACCAACTGGTCGGTGCATGGTTTAATTTACATCCCACAACTTTACAATGGTCAACTATTGAAAGATTTCCAGACACTAAGAGAAGAATATGGTCTACCGAACCACACATTCTACCAATATTTACAACTTAGGCATGCCATTTCCTCCCAAATTATCTACATGGGTGCTTGTCAACCCAAAGTTACTTACTCAACTGGTAACCTCATCCTCTAGAAAAGGACAAATCTCGTCTTTATATGGCTCTCTCAAATCTCAAATTTCCAATGCTATGTCATGAACGTGTAGAATTTTATGGTCAGAGGACTGAGCCCTGGCATTCCGCCACTGTTGGGGGGCCCCATCGCTGGGTTGCTAGTCGCATGGCAATGAGCTGAGAGTGTCTCTCTCATACAGCTCAGAGCCAGCATTGACAGTTCTTTCTCCCCCTCCGTCCTCTCTCCCCCTCCGTTCTCTCTCGCCCTCCATCCTCTTTGGCACGGAATGGGAGAGGAGACACAAAGACAGCCAATCTGCTCCCCCTTCTCCCCCCTCCCCTCTCCTGTGTGTACTCCGTGGGAAATATGAGCTTGTTAGCTTCACACATGACTTCCTGCTGAGCACACACATGAGATGGGAGGGGGAGAAGGGGGAGCAGATCGGCTGTCTCGGTGTCTTCTCTCCCATCCCATGTGAGAGAGGACGGAGAGGGAGAGAGGATAGAGGGGGAGAGAAAATTGTCAATGCCGGCTCTGAGCTGTATAAGAGAGACACTCTCAGCTCATTGATGTGCAGAGAAGGCAGACGGCATTGATGAGCACTGATAGGCTGCACTGGTAGGACTAGGAGGCACTACTAATGGGCACTGGTAGGAGGCATTAATAAGCACTGGTAAAAGGCACTAATGACCATTGGTAGAAGGCACTAATAAACACTGGTAGGAGGCACTAATAAACACTGGTAGGAGGCACTAATGGGCACTGGTAGGAGACACTAATAGGCACTGGTAGGAGGCACTAATGAGCACTGGTAGGAGGCACTAATGAGCACTGGTAGGAGGCACTAATGAGCACTCATAGGAGGCACTAATGGGCACTGACAGGATGCACTAATGAGTGCTGATAGGTTGCACTGATAAGCGCTGATAGTTGGCATTGATGGGCATTGATGAGCACTGATAGGTGGCATTGATGGGCACTGATAGGTGGCACTGATGGGCATTGATGAGCACTGATAGGCAGAACTCACAGGCTGCACTGATGGGCACTGATAGGCAGAACTCAGGCAGCATTGATGAGTACTGATAGGTGGCATTGATGGGCACTGATAGGTGGCACTAATGGACATTGATGAGCACTGATAGGCAGAACTCAAAGGCAGCATTGATGAGCACTGATAGGTGGCACTGATAGGTGGCATTGATGAGCACTGATAGGCAGCATTGATGAGTGCTGATAGGCAGCATTGATGAGCACTGATAGATGGCACTGATGGGCAATGATAGGCAGCATTGAAGATAACTGATAGGTGGCACTGATGGACGCTGTTAGGTGGCATTGATGAGCACTGATAGGTGGTGCTGATAGGCAGAATCGATGGGCACTGATAGGCAGAATTGATGAGCAGTGATAGCTGACACTTATAGGCGGAATTAATGGGCACTTATAGGCAGCACTGAATCTCAGCACTGATAGGTGGCATTGATGAGCACTGATAGGCGGAATTGATGGGCACAAATAGGTGGCATTGATGAGCACTGATAAGTGGCACTGATGATTGGGGCACTGATTATCAGTGTAAACAATTTACTGACATTCTTGACGTTTAACGGCTCTACTTTCCTCACACAGACACAGCGTGGGAAGAAAGGGCTGTGGATAATCGGCAAGTCTGTTTACATGTGATCAGCTGATCACATGGTAAAGAGCCGCTGTGATTGCGCTGGATGCACAATCCAGGGGCATGCAGGCAGCAGGGTTCTTGGAGGATGTCCTTGGACACCATTTCAAGATTGGAAGCCCGGGGCTCGGATGGAGGGGGGGGAGACATTGGGCCCATCATGGGTGCCGGGGCCCTGAAGGTTCTATTTACGTATCTGTCTCAGATGTAGAATGGTCCACTTTTACCTAGGATCTCCTTGTCTTTAGCTCAGAAACTCACTCAGCTTTTTATCATACACTGCACATATCGTACTCTGCATAAATTACATGCTTGGGACACCCCTCTTTGCCCAAGATGTGAGGTGGATAATGGCATGCTCCTTCACATGCTATGGAAGTGCTCAAAACTAACGAGATACTGGACTAGGGGGATTGGATCGATTTACAGTATCTTGAATCTGACTCTTACATAAGACCTTAAACTCTGTCTCCTGGGCTGGTTAGATGAGGAATTGTATACACCACACACATACACTGCTCAGAAATGCCTGTCTATAACACCTCTGTCACATAAGGAATGGGTCACTGCTGTTAAAGTGTTACTAAAGTCAATTTTTTTTAAAATTAAAATAACAAACATGTTATGTCAAACAGAGCTATAGACCAACACAATCCCCAGTACCCTATAATCTAATTGCTCAAATCTGCGCTTCGTATGCTGTTATCAATAATGAAATAATGTTAAAAAAATATATGTTAAAAAACACAAAAACACACCAAATAAACAAATATAAAAATATAAAAATATCAGCAGCTGCTTAAAATAAACACAATATCTGAAATAGCACCATAAAAACCAGAGGTCACAAGACCCCAGAATGAATGGTCCCAGCAGCGCTTGTATATGACTTGTAATTAAACACAGTCTTTCAATTGAAAAAATGTTTCTTTCAATATCATGAACAGTAGTCCATTGCGTGTCTCAATATTGGGGAACAGGATCACTTCAAAGACTTTATCCTTCACCACACCTCGTGAATAAACAGGGAGGTAAAGTCCCCCAATGTGGAAAAACTCACCAGAGGTAAGTCAAATCAGCGCCTTGTATGATAATAATATCCTCAATAAATATATGGATCATGCACTATGTTGAGCGCTGTCTTTCTAAGGTAATCCCGCATGGTAAACATCGTTTGGTTCCCATACACCTAAAGACGATCTGAAACCGAAGTGGATTTGATTGCAGTTTGTTCATACAAGGCGCTGATTTGACTTACCTCTGGTGAGTTTTTCCACATTGGGGGACTTTACCTCCCTGTTTATTCACGAGGTGTGGTGAAGGATAAAGTCTTTGAAGTGATCCTGTTCCCCAATATTGAGACACGCAATGGACTACTGTTCATGATATTGAAAGAAACATTTTATCAATTGAAAGACTGTGTTTAATTACAAGTCATATACAAACAAACATGTTATACTTACCTGCGTTGTGCAGTGGTATTGCTCAGAGCAGGCCTGATCCTCCTCTTCTCGGGACTTAGGCCCACCCCCCCCCCCACTTCCCCCCACTTCCTCTTCACTGCATATGACTGACAACAGCAAGAGCCAATGGCTCCTGCTGCTGCTCGAATGCTGTGTAAAGCGGAAAAGAGGGGAGAAGAGATGCAGTTATGCACAGCGCTGATCTCTTCTCCGCTCTTTTCCCCTTCACACAGGGGAAGGGGGGCACAGAGAAACCGAAAACCTATTTTACCTTAATGAAAACAATACATTAAGATAAAAAATGTCTTTAGGTTAAGGCGACTTTCACACTGAGGCACGGGCCATGGCAGTGGTAAAGCACTGCTAGTTTTAGCTCTTTACCACTAGCTCTTTACCGCTGTTATAGCGGTGCTTTAGCACAAAATTTGAAAATTACAATGGCTTGGCAGGAGGGATTCCCCTGTCAACACTGTCAGTGTTGATGAGGGATTTGAGCAAATTCCCTCTGTGTATGTCCTGCCTTACCCACACTAGTGAACCCAACAGATCTGTTCAAAAAACTACATACCTGTAAAAATTACAGTATACAGTGGGAAATGCATATAGAGTGTGGCTGGTTGTTTGTTTTTCATCTCCAGTTTGACTTTGTGCGTGCTCATAAAGGAGTCTAGTAAATTTGCTAACAAAACACAATGTCCTTAGTGTTTGTGTTCCACACTGTAGATCAAACGCTCCTAGTATTCATGAGCATTCTTTGTCAGCACTATATAAAGGCAGCTAAAACACTTTAATGTTGTTCATAAAGGTGGAAGACACATTTCATACACAAGTAAAAGTAAATGTAAGCTGCACTCCAAAACCTAGCTCTTCTTTCTATTTAATTCATTAACTGCATACATTAATCTTTCCACCGTGGAGACATGAATGTGTGCAATTTTCATCTTTTGACAAATTAAATAGAAAGAATAGCTACGTTTTGGAGTGCGACTTGCATTTACTTTTGATTGAGAGTGGAGATGAGCTGTAGTAGGCTGCACCTGGGTCGTCCGTGTGGATTGAAAGGAGCAAGTCTGGAGCGGAGCTATGGGTTTGGATACTGGACCGGAGTGAGCGGATACCATGCTAATGAGCCCCATAGCAGAGACCTGATCTGCTATGGCTATAGTTACACCTTTGGAAAGAGGAATACATGTGCAAACATAGGTAAGAAGCATGTAAGCAGTAAATGCTTCGTTTTTAGACAGTATCTGCATATGCTTGCCAATACTATTTTGTTCCCCAATCAATCCCCTCTTTCCAAATGACTTCACTCTGTCTTTTCACTACCATAATCTTCCAATCTGGGCTAAGAGAAGAGCATCCATAACCACCCCTGTGGATATATATTTTTGTAAGCACTGCTGGTGCAGAAGAGGAAGAGGAGAAGTTGGGCAGCTGTCAATCTGAGCCAGGTGCCACTCAGTGACAGAACATAGACGATCATAACACTCACACTGCACTGCACAGGGTACTCCAGACATGAGTCGACAAGATTCCCAGCTGCTGCTATCACTCCCAGGTCAGGACCTAGACTAGTCCCTCTGCTGCATCAAGCTGCTGGGTGGTGGACCGCGGGAGCCGGAAAAAGAGAAGGTGGGTGGAGCCACTGCAGCACTGGCACGGGCCTCACTCCCGACCCTCTGAGGGCCCATTCACACCTGAGCATGTTGTTTTCAGGCAGAAAGTCGCGCGATTTGCCGCCATTTTTACGGCGGTTTTGCACCGATTTGGTACAGGTCAAACGGTCACCAATGTAAAAAGCAGAAAAACTCCCAAATCTGCCTGAAAAAATACTTCCAGAACTTGTTTGAACTTCAGGCGTTTTCAGGCTTTTGGCTTCAGGCGTTTTTGAGTGGAGATGTGAACCATCTCCATAGAGAATCATTGATTTTTTCCCCTCCAGCGTTTTGTAGCTTCATGCTTCAGGCATATTTGAGCTACAAAATGCTCATGTGTGAATGAGGCCTGAGATTCTCTGTGAGTGTGACCTCACTGGTTGCTAGACGCCAGGTGGGGCGGCCCTAGCAACCAGTTCTGCCAGTGATCAGTGAGGGTGGTGGCTGCTGGCTGTGTGTCCTCTGTTTCATTCCGGGACACTGTATTGTCCTGGAATGAAGGTGCCTGGGACCTGGGACAGAGATGGAAATTGCGGGACAGTTGCGGGCAATCTGGGACACGTGGGCACCCTAGCAGCAGCAGGTCCTGGGAAAGTGATTACATTATACGCCCCCTGTACAGCTATGTGCATGAAGTCTTAAATTGAGCAAAAAATATATTAAACAAGAATGACACTACTTTTTTTTTACACTACACTATTTTGCCTTACCCCAATAATAGCTTTTGAACATGGACTGCATTGTTTTTCATATAGGTTACCATTCAATGAGTATAGCAAATAAGCCAAAGGGCATAGAGCAATGACACAGAACAGCTGCTTTTCAAAAGGTAAAAAAAAAATACAGGATGACGCACAGATGCTTTCTGCACACACAACACAGATATGGGCTGGACCCACCTTCTTAAACATGGTCCTTGTCCCTTATTCCATGAGAAATTAAAGCATGCCTGCGACATTATTGAAGCGTTTGCAGGATTGAATAGCAAGTTCCTTTGATGCCTGTATCTACTCAGCTTCCTTGCTGAGCAGTCTAGGAGCCCCAAACCCCAGAGTGTAATGAGAACCATGTAAAGTACTGGCTGATCATAAAAAAAAAAGTGTCATCTGTAGCTGTTGCCAGCCTTACTGCATGACACATAGGTTGCTAAAGCACTGAGTACCATAAACATTAAAAAAATGTTGCATACCAGCACTGCTGACCTCCTGCAGTCACTTCCAGTCTACAAGGACGCACTCCAGCAATTGCTACACATCATTTTTTAGGGTGAGTTTCCTGATATTCTATAATAAATCTTCTGAAAGCGAAATGTTCTTATCGAGAAGGTCAAAGGAAACAAGTTCATTCACCAGGTGGTGCGGAAAAAGAGATGATAGTATCAGTGACACCCCACACTACAGATGTAAGGACTCTTACCTGAGCCAAATGACTGCCTATCTCTAGGACAGTCCAAAAGGCAAGCAGATAGCCTCTGCGGGCATATGTTATAGGAATGGTCTCCCCTAGCCTGAAGTAGGAGTACGCATTCTTGGCCAGAACATCCAAACTCCAAGTGTGCACAGAAACGTGTTTCCTTTTCAATCTGCAGCTGCTGTAAATTTCTGAGAATGCATTGCAATATGGCTACCTGGAGCTGTTCTGTACACAGAGTGTGTACTGACCACTCCCCAGAAACAATATTTCCTGCTTGTGTGATTGGCTCACTGATTTTCCCAGAAGTCTGCCTAAGATACAAGTCAGATTTCAGGCATCCCCGGTGCATACACCTACTTCAGGCTAGGAAAAACAGGTCAATCCCTATAACGTTTGCCCACTTTCCTGCCAGCCCTCCACTGCCAAAACAAGGGTGGTGGAGGGATACCCTGGACGCAGACAGATGCATCCAAGGTTGGACATTGGACATCCGTCCTTAATAGGGATGGGCCAAACACCCCCCCTCCCCCCGGTTTGGTTCGCACCAGAATGCCGCAAACAGGCAAGTCTATGGGACACGAATATAAAAATCAAAAGTGCTAATTTTAAAGGCTCATATGCCAAGTTATTGGCAAGTTATTGCCATAAGAAGTGTATGGGGACCTGGATACTGTCCTAAGAGACATGTATCAATGCAAAAAAAAGGAAAAAAAACGGCGTGCGGTCATCCCCCCCCCCCCCCCCAGTCCAAACCAGGCTCTTCGGGTCTAGCATGGATTTTAAGGGGAATCTCACGCCAAAATGTAAAAAAAATTGATGTGGGGCCCCCCAAAATCCATACCAGACCCTTATCCGAGCATGGCAGGGCAGAATGGGGGGGGCAAGCGAGCACCCCCCCTCCTGAACCATACCAGACCACACATGTGACATCAGAGGGGGGCGGGGTCATCTGTTTACATCACAGAGTGGCCCCGCCCTTGCCTATATAAGAGCTGTCAAACTGAAGAGGGCCCATTCGGCGGGTAGCCTCTGAGAGAGGTTGATGCGCTTTTCATTTTTTCTTATTTTTCGGGTCCATCAGGCAGCGCGATTGACGATGGATGTACATCACAGGACACTTTTTTTAATATTTTTTGAATAAAGGAATTGTCAAAAACTGTCTATTTTGGTTTTTACTATGTGACACTTTTTCGGTGAATGGGTAGGGGTACAAGGTACTTGCCCGCAGACCCTGACAACTACCGGCCAGGGTTGTCGGGAAGAGGCCCCTTGACCCCAAAGCACCCTCCCCATGTTGAGAGCATGTGTCCTGGTATGGTTCAGGAGGGGGGGCACTCGCTTGGCTCCCCCCCATCCTAACCTGCCAGGTTGCATGCTCTCATAAGGGTCTGGTAAGTATTTTGGGGGGGACCCCACGTCAATTTTTTGCCGATTTTTTTTTTCCTAATTCTGTCATAGGGGTCCCCTTAACTACTTCAATGCACTGTGTTATATATACTACACGGACTGTACTATATATTCTCCACTGTATTATATATACTACAATGACTGCACTATATACCCTGAACTGCATTATATATACTATACGGACTGCACTATATACTCTGAACTGCAATATATATATTATACGGATTGTACTTTATACTCTGAACTGCAATATATATACTATACGGACTGCACTATATACTCTGAACTGCAGTATATATACTATATGGACTGCACTATATACTCTGAACTGCAATATATATACTATGCGGACTGCACTATATACTCTGATCTGCAATATATATACTATGTGGACTGCACTATATAGTCTGAACTGCAATATACATACTATACGGACTGCACTATATACTCTGATCTGCAATATATATACTATGCGGACTGCACTATATACTCTGAACTGCAATATATATACTATGCGGACTGCACTATATACTCGGAACTGCAATATATATACTATGCGGACTGCACTATATACTCTGAACTGTAATATATATACTATGCAGACTGCACTATATACTCTGAACTGATATATATATATATATATATATATATATATATATATATATATGTGTGTAGTGGATAGCACTTTCACCTGGCAACATAAGGGTCGCTGGTTCGAATCCCAACCATGACACTAGCTGCCTGGAGTTTGCATGTTCTCCCTGTGCTTGCGTGGGTTTCCTCCGGGTACTCCGGTTTCCTCCCACACTCCAAAGACATGCTGATAGGTAAATTAGATCCTGTCTAAATTGGCCCTAGTATATGTATGAATGTGAGTTAGGGACTTTAGATTGTAAGCTCCTTGAGGGTAGGGACTGATGTGAATGTACAATATATATGTAAAGCGCTGCGTAAATTGACAGCACTATATAAGTTCCTGAAATAAAATAAATAAATAAACAATATACTATACGGACTGCACTATATACTCTGAACTGCAATATATATACTATACAGACTGTACTATATACTCTGAACCGATATATATATACTATGCGGACCCGGCCACCCCTCCCCATGTGAATGGGTAGGGGTACATTGCACCCCTACCCATTCACTAAAAAAGTGTCAAAAAAAGTAGAAAACCACAGGAGACAGTTTTGAACAATTCCTTTATTTAAAAAAAAAAGTGTCCCGCAATGTAATCCATGTCAATCCCAGCGCAGACGGACCGAAAAAAAAAAACTGAGTGTCATGAAACCACAGTAAACATTCATGTCTTATCTGTTGCCTACCTTGCTGCATGTGTCCAGTTAAAGGCTGGGCCTCCCTCACCTGTCTGCTTTAGTAGCCCTCCTCAGCTGGGCTCCACCTCAGGCCCTAATTAGCAACATTATATAACACCTGGCAGTGCAAGCCTGCAATGCCGATCAATGTTGTGTGTTTGGCTTCGTGTGTGGTTGTTCCTGTTGTATGCTCTGTGTCTATTTCCGTGCACTGATCTTTGGCTTGTTCTGACTTTCCCTGCCTGCCTGAGATCCCGACCTTCGGCTTGTTCTCTTTTTCTCCTGTCTGCTTGTGGCCCTGACCCTTTGCTGGGCTGCTGACTATCCTTTGTTGTTCCTGTGCTGCTACTTCCTCTCTTCCACCTGTAACCAACCAAGCGTGAGCTAGGGGACCCCAGGGACCGTGACCTGGATCCAGTTGCAGCCAAATCCATCCTCCCCACCAGAGGATCTGGCGAATACCTACTGACTCCACGCCCTGGGGAAACCGATGCACTAGCTCCCTGTGTTACAGTGTCCGTGCTCCAGGGGCCCCTCTTCCCGTACCAGACGGAACTTATTAGCAGAAGTCAGCTATAGGTCCACAACCTTAGTGGTGCGCTTAGCAACCCTTGGTGCAATTCGCACCCCAGGGGTGCACACCTGTCACCTGACCCCAGGTGTCGTAACAGTTTGATCGGCCATGGACCCAGCTGATGTTCCGATACCTGCAGATGATCCGCTGCAGGACATAGTCCGCAGACTGGAGACCCAGGAGTCTAATCAGACTCAGGTGATGCAATTCCTGCAGGATTTGGCGTCTTGCTTCGATCGGCTGCAGGCCTCCCTAGGACTTCCAGTCCAACAACCTCCACCGCATCCTGTGGCCATTTCGGTTCCAGCCACACTCGCAGCTGCTAACCCGTTGCAATTACCGGCTCTGTCCCATTACTCTGGGGACTCTAAGGCCTGCAGGGGGTTTCTCAGCCATTGCACCATTCATTTTGAGCTCCAACCTCAAAACTTCCCATCTGATCGGGCTAAGGTGGCCTACATTATCTCTCTCCTGTCCGGCGAGGCTTTAGCCTGGGCTGCCCCTCTGTGGGAGAAGAGTGACCCAGTGGTTTCTAGCCTGTCTAGGTCCTTCAAACTCTTTCCGGAACATATTTGAGGAACCGGGCTGTGTCTCTTCAGCAGCTAGCACCCTTTTACGCCTCCGCCAAGAGTCTGCTTCTGTGGGGCAGTATGCTCTTCATTTTCAGATTCTAACTGCTGAGCTGAACTGGAACAATGAGGCCTTAGCTGTAACCTTTTTACAGGGCCTCTCTGATCGAGTAAAGGAGGAATTAGCGGGGAGAACCATCCCCACGAATGTGGATGAATTGATCCCCCTGTGTAACCAGACTGACATTTGTTTTCAGGAGAGGACCCTAGAAAGAGGATGCCAGCGTTCCTTGGCCCCTAGTCAGCCTGAGCTCCCCTCTCTGCGATACGTGGAGCATCCCCTGCCAGCTGAGGAACCCATGCAGCTGAGCTGGACCAGGCTATCCCCCGAGGAGCATGCTTGGTGCAGAGCCTTGAGTCTATATCTCTACTGTGGGGGCAAAGGTCATTTTCGTGACACTTGCTCGCTACATCCAGGAAATGCTTGGGTCTAATACATCTGGAAGGTGGAGTATTGGACCCAGAAACCTCACCTTCACGTCTCCTGCTGACGGTGATCCTTCACACCGGCGCTTCTTCTCATTCGGTCCTGGCATACCTTGATTATGGAGCTGCTGGCAACTTTATGGACTGGAGAACGGCTTCTTCCATGAAGCTTACCCTTTTACCTCTCGCCACTCTATTGGTGGTCTCAGCGATCAATGGTACGGTTCTTCAAGGGGGCCCTATGCGCTTCCAGACCCTTCTGGTTAAAATGTCAGTAGATATACTCCACCAGGAGGAGATATCCTTTCTTGTCCTACCTAAGGCCTCAACCCCCATCAAATTGGGTCTTCCCTGGTTACGGCTCCATTCTCAACATGTTGACTGGACTTCCGGACAGATATTGGCTTGGAGTTCCTCCTGTTTTTCGTCCTGTCTACTCAAAGTGATTCCGAAGGAGAGACTTCCTGTTGCCACCACATCGGTTTCTTCTACCCTTCCCACTGCATATAGCGATTTCCAGGATGTCTTCTGTAAGAAATCAGCTGAAGTGCTTCCTCCTCACAGGTCCTTTGACTGTGCCATTGACCTTGTTCCTGGAGCGACTCTGCCCTGGGGTTGTACCTACCCTCTGTCCATCCCTGAGACGCAGGCCATGTCAGAGTATGTCACTGAAAACCTAGAGAAAGGGTTCATTTGGAAGTCCTCACCAGCGGGAGCAGGATTCTTTTTCGTTGCCAAAAAGGATGGCACCTTAAGACCTTGCATTGATTAGCGAGGTTTAAACGCGGTGACAATCAAGAACCGATGTAGCTATTCGACAGATTGAAAGGCGCCTCCATCTCTACCAAGTTGAATCTCAGGGGTGCCTACAATTTGATCCGGATAAGGGAAGGTGACGAATGGAAAACCGCGTTTAACACGAGAGACAGGCATTATGAATACCTGGTTATGCCCTTTGGGCTGTGTAATGCCCCAGCTGCATTTCAAAACTTTGTCAATGAGGTATTCAGGGATTTGCTGTATAAATTTGTGGTCATCTATCTGGATGACATTCTAATCTTTTCGGAAAATTTGCTTGTCCGCAGAAACCATATACGGGTTGTACTCCAGGGCCTTAGGGAAAATAACCTGTATGCCAAGCTGGAGAAATGTTCTTTTGAAGGTTCTGAGGTCCTGTTTCTGGGATGCTTTGTCTCCAGTTTAGGTCTTCGTATGGATCCCGTTAAAGGTCTCGGCCATTACCAACTAGCCTCTTGCTGCCAGCCTCAAGGCCACACAGCAATTCCGTGGGTACTCCAATTATTATAGGCAATTTATTAAGAACTACTCTTCTATTGCTGCACCTATTATTGCCTTGTCTAAGAAATGTGCTAATGCCAAGGAATTGCCTCCTGAAGCTGTTGCTGTGTTTCATGATCTGAGACAAGCCTTTGTTTCTAGTCCTCTCTTGAGGAGACCTAATCCTGGGGACCCATTTTTTATTGAAGTGGCAGAGAAAAATGAGATGCTATTGGCGATCAGGAGCTTCTTCCTATTAAATTGGTGCTAGAGGAATGGCATCATCTCTTGGAGGGTTCCCCTCGCTCCATAACAATCTTTACTGATCATAAAAATTTACACTACTTACAGAATGTTAAACGACTGAATCCCAGACAGGCCAGGTGAAGTCTGTTATTTTCCCATTTCAATTTTACGACCACGTACAAACCTGTGTGTGTATATATATATATATATATATATATATATATATATATTTTTTTTTTTTTTGCCGCCCATACATACTTCAAGTAGATTTTTAAATGTATTTTTTGATATTGTGTGTGTGTGTATATGTGTATATATATATATATATATATATATATATATATATACAGTTTATATATATATATACCGTATATAAAATTCAAATTAGGGGTTTATCATGAAACCAATGGGCCCATGTGCAAGATCAAAAGTGGGCCCCCCCAGGCCTGGAGAAAAAAAAAGGCGGTGCACTTTGGGCGCTGTGGTGAAAATTTGGCATGGTCTATATACAGTGTATATAGTGCAGGCCTCTGTTAGGTTGGCCATAGACAAAAAAACTCACTGATTCTTCCATATTCAATTTTCCCCAGGTTAGTACAATCCCCTCCCCCCAGTTCAGTCTCTCCCCAGGTCACTATGTTCCCTAGTGCAATACCCCTAGGTCAGTGTGCCCCCCCCCCCCAATACAAGAATTGGGCCCAGAGCTCAGCAATAAAAAATATACCCAGATCTTTTTGCGGGTACTCACCCCCCATATTGCAGAGTACAGGGTTCAGGAGTGTACAACACACAGGTGTAAGGAGTAAGCATTGCACAGGCTACAGAGCTCAAGAGTGCGTGTCGCACACAGAGCACAGGAGTGTGTATCGCACACAGAGCACAGGAGTATCGCACACAGAGCACAGGAGTGCACATCGCACAGAGAGCACAGGAGTGCGTATTGCACAGGGAGCACAGGAGTGCATATTGTTTGGGTGTTGGGCTCAGGATTGATTGTTTTGTTGGGCAGAGGAATGCATGGAGTAGATGTATGGGTGCTCAGCCTATGGCCCTCCAGCTCTTGCGCAACTACAAGTCCCATGAGGCATTGCAAAACTGACTGTTACAATTATGACTTGCAGAGGCATGATGGGACTTGTAGTTCCACAACAGCTTGGTTGAGCACCCATGGAGAGGGTTCAAGAGTGTGTTTCAGACAGTGCTCAGGAGTGTGCAATGCACAGGGCACAGAGGTAGGTAACATACTGACAAGTGTACAACATATATTGCCCCCCTCCCAAGTACAGAATCTCCCCTTAGAGACCTTTCTCCACTCCTGCATCTCCCTCGGATCTGCAGAGATGGTATAACATGCTGGGTGTGACTTGCTTCTTACACCCCACTGTCTGTAAGGGAGGAGTGTCAGGTGCAGAAGTTGAGTGATTTCCTTGTGTCAGCCTACTGCGTACCGCTCACAGCCTTCTATATTGATGGTAACAGGTGGCCAAGTCATTGTGGAGCTAGTGAGGAGCTATGGATCAGATATATTCACTCTCCCGCTCCATTCCTGGGCTGCTGTCTGTGCAAACGTTCCAGCCAGCCTGCAGTGTACACAGACATTCTCTCCCGCCGCTCACTGCTGAATGATAAAGTAACAGGCTCATCCCCTCCCTCCTGCAGATACCTGTGGTCGCTTGGCACAGCAGAGAAAGCCTTCCTTTACAGATAACAGATCACACAGAATCCAACCTCCACTGAAACCTGTGTGAAGGAAGTCTTCCTCTTCTGTGTCCGGTCATCACACACAGTGCAGGGGGCACTGGAGAGCAGACAGCAGCCACACTACAGCCTGCTGTGAGTACACAGCATGGCCCCATCACTCGAGTTCTGTCCCCTGAAGTCTCTGAGCTGCCGGGACTATAATTCTAGTATCGGAACATGCGGCTCTAGCTGACTGCGCCTGTCAGCCAGAAATAAAAAAAGTCCATCAATGCTCCCACCTTCCGGGCCGCAGCACAGCTGTTTTTGCCCAGACCCAACCCCAGTGGTGACCGTGAGTTACACATGTTGCAGCAGTCAGCACTAGCACCGGCAGTGAAAGCAGAGACATATAATAAATGATTATCATATAGCATAATAATATATGATTTAGCTTGTACCTTTTCAGCAGCAGCAGGTTCTCATCCTCCCTCTTAACTGTGTGAGAAAACATGGGATTATGGGTAAATCTTTGTTAGGGACTGCTATGATAACCCTCGGCTATCATCTCTTGGTCAGTCTGTCTTGAGTTTGGACGCCCAATGAGAGACTGAGTCTACCCGGATGAATGGATGCAAATAGACAGACAAGTGTGGTAAAAACAGTCTCTGGCTTTACTGGGAGGACAATGGGTATTTATGCACAATTCATACAATGGGAGGCGTATATTACACAAAGAAAAAATTGTCTT
>BLSH010230440.1:20783-34942 GCA_018402905.1 Glandirana rugosa
GTTATTTCCCTGTCCCCATTTTTTTGTAGGGTGCTTGCCCTACCCTTACCCCCATTTTACTTCCTTTTGCAGCCCTCTGGGGCTTTCCAGGACTTTCCTACAGCCATTTTTGTGCCTAAAAGTTCGGGTCCCCATTGATTTCAATGGGGTTCGTTGTCCGTGCGATCGTTCGGGTTCCGTCCGGACCCGGACCCGGACTTTGTCCCGAGGTTCGGACGGACCAGCAGAACCCGAACTTCCAGGTGTTCGCTCAACTCTACTCAACACACAGCCATTAATGTCTAAACCGCTGGCAACAAAAGTGAGTACACCCCTAAGTGAAAATGTCCAAATTGGGCCCAAAGTGTCAATATTTTGTGTGGCCACCATTATTTTCCAGCACTGCCTTAACCCTCTTGGGCATGGAGTTCACCAGAGCTTCACAGGTTGCCACAGGGGTCCTCTTTCACTCCTCCACGACAACATCACAGAGGGTGGACGTAAGTGACCTTGCGCTCCTCCACCTTCCGTTTGAGGATGCCCCACAGATGCTCCATAGGGTTTCGATCTGGAGAAATGCTTGGCCAGTCCATCACCTTTACTCTCAGCTTCTTTAGAAAGGCAGTGGTCATCTTGGAGATGTATTTGGGGTCGTTATCATGTTGGAATACTGCCCTGCGGCCCAGTCTCTGAAGGAAGGAGATCATTCTCTGCTTCAGTATGTCACAGTACTGCAGCCCCTGACCATGACACTCCCACCACCATGCTTGACTGTAGGCAAGACACACTTGTCTTTGTACTCCTCACCTGGTTGCCGCCACACATGCTTGACATCATCTGAACCAAATACATTTATCTTGGTCTCATCAGACCACAAGCCATGGTTCCAGTAATCCATGTCCTTAGTCTGCTTGTCTTCTGCAAACTGTTTGTGGGCTTTAATGTGCATCATCTTTAGAAGAGGCTTCCTTCTGGGACGACAGCCATGCAGACCAATTTGATGCAGTGTGCGGCGTATGGTCTGAGCACTGGCAGGCTGACGCATACCCCTTCAACCTCTGCAGCAATGCTGGCAGCACTCATACGTCTATTTCTCAAAGACAACCTCTGGATATGACGCTGAGCACATGCACTCAACCTCTTTGGTTGACCATGGCGAGGCCTGTTCCGAGTGGAACCTGTCCTGTTAAAACACTGTATGGTCTTGGCCACCATGCTGCAGCCCAGTTTAAGGGTCTTGGAAATCTTCTTATAGCCTAGGCCATCTGTATGTAGAGCAACAATTCTTTTTTTCAGATCCTCTGAGAGTTCTTTGCCATGAGGTGCCATGTTGAACTTCCAGTGACCAGTATGACAGATTGAGAGTGATAACACCAAATTTAACACACCTGCTCCCCATTCACACCTGAGACCTTGTAACACTAACAAGTCACATGAAATCGGGGAGGCAAAATGGCTAATTGGGCCCAATTTGGACATTTTCACTTAGGGGCGTACTCACTTTTGTTGCCAGCAGTTTAGACATTAATGGCTGTGTGCTGAGTTATTTTGAGGGGACAGCACATTTTCACTGTTATACAACTGTACTGTGCTGTTTTTATTCCAGTCAAGTTTCTTAAGATACGGACTGAAGTAAACAAAATTTGTCATTTGATTTGGCAGCGAGAAAAGCAGAATCTGCTCGCAAGCCCGGGGACAGGAAGGGGGTGATGTGACCAGATTGCAGTTTGTGGACGGGAACTCACTAAAGACTGTGATTTCACCCTAAATGAGTTATTTATCTACAGGAAAATGACCTGCAGCTAAGAGTGCAATTTCCATTCTTCAAGGTTTCGGCAGATGTCTCAGTTAACTTACTGTCCAATGCAAATAACCGCAAAGCACCTTCCCTCGATCAATCAGCCAAGTAGAATGTTGATTGCTGGCTTCTAAAAATGTACTTTTATTTGGGAGCATTAGTGCAAATGTGAATGTAATACAATTTTTTGGACTATTGGTACTTAGCAGGTGACACCACAATTGTAAGCCAGGCAATTATCTAGGGCAGTGGTCGTCAACTAACAGGCCGTACTCCTGGGCTGCAAGCCAGCTATAGATCCCCTAACCTCCCACATTGCCCCCCAGCTGTCATAGTGTACCCCGACCCTCCCATAGTCATCCACAGTGCCCCTCAACTTCCCACATGGCCCCCAGGTCTGAGAGCCCTCAGCCCCACAATGTCCCTCACCCTCATTTACATCGAAAAGTGATGGCAGCAAAAGACTGAGTAGTCCATCGAGTCTGCCCCTTTTTATTTATTTATTTATTTTTTTTACATCATTAACCTTGTTGTCTGACTATAGATTTATGATTATCCCAAGCATGTTTGAAGCCATTTATTGTTGACTGTCTCACAACCTCCGTTGGTAGTTTATTCCAATCATCAACCACCCTTTCAGTAAAATATTACTTTCTAAGATTAGTTTTGAACTTCCCTCCAGTTAGTTTGAGGTCCCTGTGTTCTTGATTTTGGTTTCATACCCTCCTGAACCTTATTCACCCCCTTGATGTATTTAAAGGTTTCAATCATGTCTCCCCTCGCCCTTCTTTCCTCCAGACTGTACATATTAAGTTCCTGAAGTCACTCTTGATATGTTTTATCTCCCAGACCTTTCACCATTTTTGTTACCCGTCTCTGAACTCGTTCTGTTTTATCAATATCTTTTTGTAAGTGAGGTCTCCAGAACTGGACACAGTATTCTAAGTGAGGTCTCACTAAAGATCTATATAGAGGAATCAGAACCTCCTTCCTCCTGCTGGTGATCCCTCT
The DNA here is from genome assembly GCA_018402905.1 of Glandirana rugosa. NCBI lineage: Eukaryota > Metazoa > Chordata > Amphibia > Anura > Ranidae > Glandirana > Glandirana rugosa. Next base: position 23,572 of record BLSH010230440.1, read on the forward strand.
ACTGATACATCCCAGAATTCTATTTGCTTTTCCCACTGCCTGGTCACACTGTTTGCTCATTTTGCAATCATCTGAAATAAGCACCCCCAAATCTTTTTCTTCTGTAGTGCTGGCTAACACTGTGCCCCCAATACCGTACTCTCTAAGCGGATTCTTTTTCCCTAGATGCATTATTTTACATTTAGAAATATTGAACTGCAGTCTCCACTGCTTTGACCAATCTTCCAGCAATGCCAAATCATGTTCCATGTTACAGACACCTCCAGGGATATCAACCCTATTACACACCTTTGTATCATCAGCAAAGAGACATACATTGCCCAGCAAACCTTTAGTTAGATCACTTACATATAGGTTGAATAGAACAGGAACCAGTACAGAGCCTTGTGGTACCCCACTAGTGACTGGTCTCTGTTCTGAGTGAACCCCATTTACAACCACACTCTGGGATCTATCCTTTAACCAACTGCATATCCACTGAACCACCCAAGGGTTAAGTCCCAGCTTGTACAACTTTTGTATCAGATCATTATGTGGAACTGTATCAAATGCCTTGCTGAAATCAAGATACGCTATGTCCACAGCACCACCCTGGTTTAAAAAACTGGTAATATAGTCAAAGAATTCAATCAGATTTGTCTGCCACGATCTGCCCTCAGTAAAGCCATGTTGCTTTAGGTCTGTGTATTTTTAGGTGATCAATGATCCTTCTTTTCAGAAGTGATTCCATTACCTTGACTACAATTGATGTTAAACTCACTGGCCTGTAATTGCCAGCTTCTACCTTGCTGCCCTTCGTGTGGATAGGTACAATATTAGCTATCCGCCGGTCATGGGGAACTTCTCCTGTTAGAAGAGATTTATTTAGTGACCTATAGAGCTGCTCAACCTTCTGCATGGCCCCCAGGCCCTGAGAGCCTTCAGTCCATACAGTACCTCCACCTCCCACAGTGTCTCCCAACCCCCTGTAATAGCCCCCAGCTTGGCACAGAGCCTCAAGCTCCCCATAGTGCCCCCAAACTCCAACACTGTCCCACAGTGCTCCTCAGTCCTCGCTAGTTTCCCACAGTGCCCTTGCAAAGCATCCAGCCTCCCATCCCCCTCCAGAGACCCCATCCCCTACAGTTGACCCAGGCTTCCTCTGTAAAACATATTCCTTACAGTGACACCAAGTCTGCTGCAGAGTCTTAACCTTCTCCAGGACCACTATCCACCTGATTGACAGCCAGCCCCTTCCAGAGCCTTCCAGCATTCCAATACACCTTTTGTATTTCCATGATTTTACTGTAAGGGTAAAAACTTTTTTTTTAATGTTGGGGCATGGACAGTTTTGGAAGAATTTACTGGGCCCTGGTCTTTATAAGCTTGAAAACCACTAGTATAGGGTACTATGAAGATAACAGTGTTGGCAGGCATGTGCATTGGTGATTTAGTGAACTATTGATAGGAACAAGGCATTTCTGGAGCTTGCAAAACTCCACAGAAATAAACACTTTCTTGGAATCACTCTTTTCAGAGATTTAGATGTCCCCACTGATAGGTAGGTAGGGAGCCCAAAGTGGACTTCTAACTGTTAAACTGGCCATTCATACACTGTTCAAAATTATAAATGCAAAACGTTTGTGTTTGCCCCTATTTATCATGAGCTGAACTCAAAGATCTACATTTTTTTCTATGTACACAAAAGGCCTATTTCTCTCAAATATTGTTCACAAATCTGCCTAACTCTGTGTAGTGAGCACTTCTCCCTTGCCAAGATAATCCATCCACCTCACAGGTGTGGCATATAAAGATGCTGATTAAGCAGCATGATTGATGCACAGGTGTGCCTTAGGCTGGCCACAATAAAAGGCCACTCTAAAATGTGCAGTTTTACTGTATTGAGGGGGTCTGGGGGGTCCGAAAAGCAGTCAGTATCTAGTGTGACTGTCATGGATGAATGGCACAACAATGGGCCTCAGGCAGGGGCATTGCTAGGTGTGAAAAAACCCAAGGGCCCTAACCCAAAGAAATGCTGTGTGCGAAAAAAAATGGGCGTGGTTTAAACTAAACCGTGGGCATGGCTTAAAGGGCGTGTCTCGAAGGGGATGTGGTTTGAGTCTGAGATGAACAAGGGATGGAGGAAGGAAGAAAGAAAGAAAAGAAATAGGGAGGGAAGGAGAGAGAAGAGAAGGAAGGAAGGAAAGGGGAATGGAGGGGACAGCAGGCCCAGGTCCTACATCACAATAGCAATATGTGTAATATAGAAAGTTTAACAATCAGCAGATAAGGATACTCCAAAAACCTGGTGTTATTGCTTCAATCATCCCGGCATCATGATTATTATAGTCTCAGGATGATTGAAGCACATTATTTCTGTTATTACATTGTAATATAAAATGAAATCATCCAACTCACCATAATGCAGAATAAGTGGGAGCCCAGGGTGTGTCACTTGCCACGTCGCCTGTCACCAGATGCCATCAGGGTGTCCCCAGCGGAGTACCTCCTTCCATCACGTGTACCCCAGCAGTGTGCCTCTTCCATCAGGTGTCCCCCAGCAGCATGCCTCTTTCATCAGGTGTCCCCCAGCAGCATGCTTCTTTCATCAGGTGTCCCCCAGCAGCATGCCTCTTCTATCAGGTGTCCCCAAGTAGCATGCCTCTTCCATCAGGTGTCCCCCAGCAGCATGACCCTTCCATCAGGTGTCCCCTAGCAGCATGCCTCTTCCATCATGTGTCCCCCAGCAGCGTGCCTCTTACATCATGTGTCCCCCAGCAGCATGCCTCTTACATCAGGTGTCCCCCAGAAGCATGCCTCTTACATCAGGTGTCCCCCAGCACTGTGCCTCTTACATCAGGTGTCCCCTAGCAGCATACCTCTTCCATCAGGTGTCCGCCAGTGTGCTTCTACATCAGGGTGTCTCCAGTGTGTCCCTTAATGGACGTCACACGTCCCACGCTAGCTCAGGATTGGGTAAGTGTGACATCCATCATAGCCGCCCGGCGCCACCTGCAGTGTCACTGAGTCCCGGCGGCGCCTTGTAATGGACGTCCCACGTCCCGAAATGCGGTATTGGACCACTGCTGTGAGGTCCATTGTAGGCGCCGCCGCGCCAGGACTGCTTTTTAATGGCGGCTCGGGGCTAATAATGCAATTAGACTGCCCCGAGCCCCGGGGCTTTTCGGGGGTACCCTCGGGGCTGTAGCCCCCTTAGCCCGGGTCTAACGATGCCTATGGCCTCAGGATCTCATCACGGTATCTCTGTGCATTCAAAATGCTATCAATAAAATGCACCTGTGTTCGTTGTCCATAGTATACGCTTGCCCATACCATAACCCCACCGCCACCATCGCCACTCGGTCCACAACGTTGACATCAGCAAACCACTCACCCACACAAAGCCATACACGCTGTCTGCCATCTGCCCTGTACAGTGAAAACTGGGATTCATCCGTGAAGAGAACACCTCTCCAAAGTGCCAGACTCCATCGGATGTGAGCATTTTCCGACGAACTGCAGTCAGAAATTCTTTGGCTATGCAAACTGATTGTTGCAGCAGCTGTCCGGGTGGCTGGTATCAGACAGTCTTGGGGGTGAAGATGCTGGATGTGGAGGTCCTGGGCTGGTGTGGTTACGCGTGGTCTGCGGTTATGAGGCCGATTGGATGTACTGTCAAATTCTCTGAAACACCTTTGGAGACGGCTAATGGTAGAGAAATGAACAAGGGCAACAGTTCTGGTGGACATTCCTGCGTTCAGCATGCCAGTTGCACGCTCCCTCAAAACTTGCAACATCTGTGGCATTGTGCTGTGTGATAAAACTGCACATTTTAGAGTGGCCTTTTATTGTGGCCAGCCTAAGGCACGCACACCTGTGCAATAATCATGCTGCCACGCAGCATCTTGATATGCCACACCTTTGAGGTGGATGGATTATCTCGGCAAAGGAGAAGTGCTCACTAACACAGATTTAGACAGATTTGTGAACAATATTTGAGAGAAATAGGCCTTTTGTGTAGATAGAAAAAGTCGTAGATCTTTGAGTTCAGCTCATGATAAATAGGGGCAAACACAAAAGGGTTGCATTTATCATTTTGCTCAGTGTAGATCACATTTCCAAAATGCCTGCTGATTTGGCTGAATTTTTTTCTATGGGTGACCTTCTCTACACTATCTGACTCAACAACTGTTAATTTTTCAAGTGGCTTTTTTTGAAGGAACCGGGCTGAAAATTCTTGGAGGAAAGGTGTCTGCATCTAATCAGAAAGAATACAATAGGCAGCACTTCAGAATCATACATCAACACTCTTGATGAACATGGTACTTCACGTGAACGCGGTAATCATTTGATTTCTCTCATGCTCATGTTCGTTTACTGAAAGTGATCAATAAATTGATTAATGCAAACACTAATTTGTAGCTACTGAGGTCAAGTTTGCAGTGGTTAAGTATTTTAGATCCAGTCAGGGGCATTGCTAGGTGGGAAAAAGACCAGGGGCTTCAGCGTAAAGAAATGTGACATGCGAAGCGCACTGTGGCGAAGATTGGGCGTGGTCTAAATGAAATGGTAGGCGTGGTTTAAATGGGTGTGGCTTGAGTCTGAGATGAACGAGGGATGGAGGAAGGAAGAAAGAAAGAGGGATGGGTGGACAGCAGGCCAAGATTCTACACCACAATAACAATATGTGTATTCCAGAAAGTTTAACAATCAGCAGATAAAGATACTCCAATCACCTGATGTTGGCGCTTCAATCATCCCAGCACCATGGTTGTTATGGTGTCAGAATGATTGAAGCGAATTGTTTCTATTATTACATTGAAATATAAAATGAAATAGCTCAACTCACCATAATGCAGAATCAGTGGGAGCCCTGAGTGTGTCACTTGCCACGTCGCCTGCCACAAGATGCCATCAGGTGTACCCAGCGGAGTCCCTCCTTCCATCAGGTGCCCCCAGCGGAGTCCCTCCTTCCATCACAGGTGCCCTCAGCAGAGTCCCTCCTTCCATCAGGTGCCCCCAGCAAATTCCCTCCTTACATCACAGGTGCCCCCAGCGGCGTTTCTCCTTACATCACAAGTGCCCCCAGCGGAGTTCCTCCTTCCATCTGGTGCCCCCAGCGGAGTCCCTCCTTCCATCAGGTGCCCTCAGCGGAGTGCCTCCTTACATCACAGGTGACCCCAGCGACGTGCCTTCTTAGATCACAGGTGCCCCCAGTGGAGTTCCTCCTTACATCACAGGTGCCCCCAGCGGAGTTCCTCCTTACATCACAGGTGCCCCAGCGGAGTGCCTCCTTACATCACAGGTGCCCCAGCGGAGTTCCTCCTTACATCACAGGTGCCCCCAATGGAGTTCCTCCTTACATCACAGGTGCCCCAGCGGAGTGCCTCCTTACATCACAGGAGAGAGGTGATGTGGGGGGCAGTGAGAGAACATGTCATCTCTCTGCTCCCTGCCACATCTCCGACATTGAAGATGCCCATGCTGTGTGTGTGAGCACTGTGAGGATGGGAGAGCAGTGATGCAGGGCGGGCAGAGAGAGAGGATGTCATCTCTGCTCGTCCGCCCCGCTTGCTTTTCATCCTCAAGCCGCCTGCCCACAGCTCCACAGCTCCATCAAGCCACCCGCTCGTGGCTCCATCAAACAGCCTGCTCGCTGCTCCATGTTAGGGACCCCGACACTTGGGGCTATGGAGTTTAGACCCAGGGCTGTAACCCCGATAGCCACACCCTGGCGACGCCCTGGATCCAGTTAAGTTAAAAAGTTCTATACTTCCTTTTTAGATGAGCCTGTAATAATGAAATATCATTTTCCTGTATTAGGCATACCGCATCACAGTTGAGTGGGTGGGAAGTCAAATCCCCGCTCATTCCCTGATTTTCCCTTTTTCTACAACACCAGTAAAAGTGGGAACCCCAATGGATCCTTTACATTTATGGACCTCAAGAGTCTTGTCAATGTATGTTTAGTTTATTCGACCAGACCTCCAAAACAGAACAGTAGTTCAGTTAGTCCCGGTTTTATTTAAAGTGACACACACAGTTTCCAGATGTTTGCAGAACAGTAGTTCAGTTAGTCCCGGTTTTCTTTAAAGTGGCACACACAGTTTCCAGATGTTTGCAGAACAGTAGTTCAGTTAGTCCCGGTTTTATTTAAAGTGACACACACAGTTTCCAGATGTTTGCAGAACATTAGTATGGTTTCTCCTGGTTTTAGTTAAAGTGTTACACACAGTTTCCAGATGTTTGCAGAACAGTGATATGGGTTCTCCCGGCTTATTTATACTTTTTTGACACAGTTTGAAGATGATTTTAGAACAGTTATACGGCTTCTACCGTTAATTAATACTTTTCAGACCCAGTTTGAAGATGGTCCACATCCACCTCCATTTTTGATTTTTTTATCTTTTTATTTTTTTAAAAATGCTTTTAGTTATTTGCCTGTCCCCATTTCTTTGTAGGGCACTTGTCCCAATTTTCCTTCCTTTTGCAGACCTCTAGGACTTTCCTGGACTTTTTTACAGCAATTTTCAGAACTTTTGGTAAAATTACCAGAACCCCGGACCCGGACTTTTTTTGAAAAGTCCGGGTTCGGGTCCGGGTCCCGGACACCCCAAAGTTCGGTACGGACCCGAACTTTACAGTCCGGGTTCGCTCAACTCTAGTCTCTGTAACATGGGTCTGATCTCGACTGCCGGAGGCAGAACATCAACCCTCTCGCTACTGGAGGATCCGTCACCTGCCCCAGGTACCACACCTCACAACTGGCTGCAATGTACCTTGTACTAGTTCTTGCTTACCCATAGCAACTGCTTGACTTGCTTAGTAGACCTTTTGTAGTGAATTTGCTTCAAAAACCCACATGTGATTTACTGAACCTTGTTCTTTCATACACCCAGAACCTGCATGCACCCCTTCAAAGAACTTCAAACTGGGCTTAGAACCGTTAATGCAAGTTTTACTTGAATTATCAGAATAGTGCAGTCCAACATGAACAGTGACAGTAGAATGTCCCTAACTATCTCTAGTAAGCTGCCACGGCATACCTCCATAAGGTAGTAGTCCGACAGACTGCAAGGCCCAGCAGTCCTCCTCTGCAGCAATTGTATAATTCTCTTAAAAGCCCCTGGAACCCGCCCCCCTCCCTCTTTATAAAACCAGGCAGATAGGCTGAGCTCAAAAAGCCCGGCAATAGCAAAGTACAGCATTAACTCCTTCCCAGATTGGGCCACCCACTGCTTAGCTAGAAAACTGTAGGCAACCTGCCTGCAGGAGTGCTAACCAAAAAAAAAAAAAAAAAATCAGGAAAGTGGGAGAGCCCTTATAGTGTAGTGAATGACTCAGATATAACTATTACCTCAAAATAGTTTCTCCGTAAAATATAAAAGTCAAGAAAGAAGGGACTTACATCTTCTGAGGTTGCAGTGGCTCCACAGGGTAAATACCCACAACCTTCTGTGAGCACTGGTAGAGAATATTGTGTCCACAAGCAGTATAAGAAAGGAAACTCTTGATATCACAGGGTCCCAGTCCTGGATCCTCTACAGCAGGGGTGTCAACCTCAGTTTTATAAAGGGCCTCATCAGCAATATAGTTGATTTTTAAAGACATGTGTAGCCAATGGCCCCCTTAGGGGTGGCTGGTAGTTGTGGTTCACCTGTCTCTCTGCCCTCAATCACACATTTTTCCTTGCATCCGGAGTCACTGAACAGGTAGGTACTTTGTTTTTGTTGTTTTATTGAGGGAATAAATTTGGATAGGGTAGGGACGACTGTGGGATGCCCAAAGATCAAAGATACAAGACCATGCTATATACACCGCCATATATACACTCCTTCTTCCTCCAGCACTGACACTTGCCAACCGTTTCACTCCTTCACTTCTCTCCTGCACAACACTTGCTCCTTCACTGTTAGGCCTGAAGAAAATTTATCAAGCCTCCATTACATCTTCCTCCACCCTAGCTAGCACATGGTGAGGCCTGCGCTTCTTGGTCAGCAGGACCTCCAGACCGCCAGTTACAGGCAAGGGCCATGGGCCCTCAATTGTAAAGGGCATGGGCCCTCAGAGTGTAGCTAAGTACAATTGTGCTAGCCGGGTCTTGATGGACTACTGCTCTCAGTCCATCCTCTTCCAGGCCACTCCGGCCTACCTTACTGTCCAGTGACACCGCTCCCCTGACTGGCTCCTTCACCTTCCACAGACCGTCCACTGTCTCCTCCCAGTCTGCTCCAGTCCTCTTCTCCGGCTCCCAGGGTCTGTCACCTACCGCACCGGTGGATCCTTTAAAGAGCCTTTCCTGTAGCCTCTCTGTTGCTCTCCTACTCCCTTGTGCTGCTCCAGGATCTCTCTCCACTCCTGGCTGCATCCAAGCCACCAGGCCTCAAGGTCACCTCCCAGACTGGGGGCTCCCAGGTGAGACCTCCGCAGCCTCTGCTACATGTCCGCTCATCCACCTGACACTCTCCTCCCCCAGCTGGGCAGACCAAAGTATTTGAGGAGGCCTGCCCCCTGCCAGTCCAGGTTGGGGATTGGTCAGGGCTCCTTAACATACTTCAGAAAGCTACACCTCCTCATCCATCCACTTTTCCAGAATCTTCTGGACCCAAAGGGGAGGAATAACCAAGGGGTGTTCCTTCTTGCAGTCTCCAACTCTTCCTGGGTCACTCCCCTGCCCAGATCAAAACATTCAGGCCTGCACAACAGTCAGGCCTGACTAATTTTGCCTCTCCTAGCAAAAATCTATCTCAAAAGCACCTATTTACTATGGGGGCGCTACATGTGTTCACTTTAAAAATGGCAAATTCATTTTGAACTAGAAGATTCTGCAGTTCTGCAAAATATGTCAGAGAAGATTTAGCATTTTCTGTATTTTTAACTCCCCATCAAAACAGTGGTTGCTTTAAATTTAACAAGTGATGTTCACATCTAGATGATTCTTGGTGGCTATAGAAATCTTTGAAAGGAATCTGTCAGTCTGAATTGATTGCTTCATTTAGTGCAGGCGCCAGGTTTTCTGTGGAGTAACTGGTGTTTTTGTAAAATATGAATAGATGATTCACAAGGAGCCTTTCCAAGATTCATCTGATCTTTACATCAAGGCGTGCTATAACATAAATATGTTTGGGGACGCTGTGATACACCCTTCACCAATTTACTGACATTGATCGCTTTGTACTGCCTCTATATGTGGGAATCAATGACAAGGAAGAGTTTAAAGCTGAGCTCCAAGCAAGCAGATAATACACAACTGAAACACATAGAAATGATATACTGTATGTATTTGTTTAATTCTGTTCAACCAGTTATATGGTCCAGGCTACCCTACCAGACAGCGCAGCCAAGTCATGACTCGATCTCCATTGCTGATAAGCAATAAACTTGATCACGCATCCGCCCCCAAACCTTCTGATAGGACAGTCAAGAGACCATCACATTTATCTTGTCAGCGAATGCCCAATGTTAGATTGACAGCACTGTTCAGTCTAGTATACCTCCCTCTCTGAGTCTGTGACAGTGGGAATCATACAAGAGATGGTTACAGACAGTGGGTATCATACAAGAGATAGTTAGAGACTGCTAACAGGGACATACAGCCTACCTGACAGCCCCCCCCCCTTTTTTTTTTTTACTTTTTTTTAACAGCCTTATTGGGGGGCCTTTGGTAAACTATCAAGGGTGTATTCAGACCGCCTCAGCTGCACTGGACAGTAAAAGAATGGGAAGTGCTCTGAGGCTCCCAGTTCATTCAGAAACAAAAGCATAATGAACATAGTTTACTATGCTTCAGTGATGAATGGACACAGTGGACGATCGGTCCCAATCGCTCACTGTTTTCATTCAGGAAAGGAAGGGGCTGGTAAATAGGACATATTTACTGCCCAATCCCCGCTCTTCATCCTGAAACATCCACGTGTACACCCTCAGTAGCTGCTGGCAGGAGAGGAGAGAAGGGAAACTGGCAATGCTGCAGGGGAGGGGGGCACACACGGAGGCACTGGCAGCAGGGGGGTGGGGACACATCTACCGATCCTCTTGCAGCACAGCCAGAGGAAGAAAAGGGAGGAGAAGCCGGCAGAGCTGCAGTGGGAGCCACAAGAATTGGCAATAAGGCAGTACAGCCATCGCTCCTGCTTTGAACTGATGAGGCCTGGGCCCAGTACAGGAAGGCTGGCTATCAAAGAAAATGCGAATCCAAGGGCGCTTGTGTGCAGTGTTGCCCACTGTCAGTTTGTAACACCAAAGTAAAAACCAGCAATATTGTCTTTGTTGAAATTGGTAACAAACAGGACCAGCCTGGGTTACTATAAAAAATAGAAAGTTTATTGAAGACTTACATATAAAACCATGGCGGGCTTGGGAAGGAGCCTGGATGCTTGTTGCTATACAGGCTGGTTAACAGTACTCCCTGGTGGAACTGGAGGTCTCCCTGGGCTATGGTGATGTGTGATCCGGCAGCGTGACAACATGTTTCGTGACACTGCTTAGTCATGTGACATGTCGTCACGCTGATGGGACCACTATACAGTACCTGCATTGCAGACACCAGGAGTGAACGTACCGGTGAGAGCTGCGGCTCCTCCCTGCCTTGGTCTCTGCATACTAGTGAGGCAGACGTCACCTTCACTGCACAGCCCACACCATCTCCAGTGGCTCTGCGAGGACATTGTGGCTCGATCTCCTGCCGGATCACACATCACCATAGCCCAGGGAGACCTCCGGTTCCACCAGGGAGTACTGTTAACCAGCCTGTATAGCAACGAGCATCCCAGCTCCTCCCCAAGCCTGCCATGGTTTTATATGTAAGTCTTCAATAAACTTTCTATTTTTTATAGTAACCCAGGCTGGTCTGTTTGTTACCAATTCAGCAAAGACAATATTGCTGGTTTTTACTTTGGTGTTACAAACTGACAGTGGGCAACACTGCACACAAGCGCCCTTGGGTTCGCATTCTCTTTTATTTACTGTACTCCCACCCAGGGTTGCCAACCGCCAGTAAATTTACTGACAGTTTGTAAAAATCTGTGATTTTTACAACTGTCTATGAATATCAGGGTCTGATAATTTGTCATGCTGTGCTGATTTTTAATGACCGCCAACCGTTGGGACCCACCCTCATGTCATTTATTTTCTCTTACGCTTGGGTTCCCGCGAACACACGTCACAACGGGTGACAGTCAAACATTGTGGTTTCATTTTTGGTCGTTATAACAGAAACGACTTAACCATTGTTTGTCTGGTCGGACCCAATGATATTTTTTATCTTTCAAATAACTTCTGAATGTATATTTTGGTACCGTCCGAACCCCTCCTCGACCCTACGAGCAACGATATGTCCGACCAATTGTCATGAGGGACCACCTTGGCCTCCAGAGGGACCCGATACCACTAC
>BLSH010230440.1:35936-58673 GCA_018402905.1 Glandirana rugosa
TGATTCTGTTAACTATAAATTTGTGTTGTACCTTCATCACCATAGCCCAGGGAGACCTCCGGTTCCACCAGGGAGTACTGTTAACCAGCCTGTATAGCAACGAGCATCCCAGCTCCTCCCCAAGCCTGCCATGGTTTTATATGTAAGTCTTCAATAAACTTTCTATTTTTTATAGTAACCCAGGCTGGTCTGTTTGTTACCAATTCAGCAAAGACAATATTGCTGGTTTTTACTTTGGTGTTACAAACTGACAGTGGGCAACACTGCACACAAGCGCCCTTGGGTTCGCATTCTCTTTTATTTACTGTACTCCCACCCAGGGTTGCCAACCGCCAGTAAATTTACTGACAGTTTGTAAAAATCTGTGATTTTTACAACTGTCTATGAATATCAGGGTCTGATAATTTGTCATGCTGTGCTGATTTTTTAAGCGTAAACCAGGGAAATTACTTGATATGGGTATTGTTATTGTTTCCATGTTGTGTTTAAATATCAATTGTCTTAGTTTTTAATATGAGTTCTGTTATTTTTCAAGGTGCCAGTAAAAAATGTGTTCCGCCAGTAAATTCCCCATGTTCTGCCAGTAAAAAAACACTGCAGGAGGTTGGCAACACTGCTCCAACCCCGGAGCTGAACCTAGGCTGCAAGGTACCTGCAGCAAGTCACTCAGTCCCCTGTGTGTCCACAAGTCACAATATATGATCAGCGCCTAATCCTTTTTCGTTTTCTTGTGCTGCCTTATCAGCAGCCCTGACTGCAAACATCATACAAGAGATAATCGGAGGCTGCAGGCATGACACAGATGGTCAGAGACTGTAGACATCAAAACAAGATATGGTTGGAGACTGCAAACATGATACAAGAGACAGTCAGAGACTATGGACATGATACAAGAGATGGTTAGAGACTCTAAGCATTATACCAGAGATGGTCAGAGACTATGGACATAATACAAGAAATGGTCAAGGACTGTAGGCATGATACAAGAGATGGTCAAATACTATGGACATGATGCAAGAGGTGATCAGAGACTGTGGGCATGACACTAGAGATGGCCAGAGAATGAAGACATGATATAAAAGATAATCAAATGCAATACAGAAAATGGTCAGATACAATCGACATGATACAAGAGACCGGCAGACAGTGCCGGATTTAGACCTTGATGGGCCCGGGGCACTTCAGGTTCGTGGGCCCCTCAACATAGAAATTAAATTATAAAAATAAAAAAAGTGAACTAAAATAATTAAAAAACAAGCTGTTCTAAAAAAATACAAGCAAGGTTCCAAAGAAGACACGGAAAAAACCCACTGGTTAGGAGTTGACTTGACTACTACACTTGGTGCAGAACCTGTAAGGAAGGAAGATCCTCTACTCTCTGCTGATTTTGTCAGACATTCTGCTATGTCGTTCATGCTGAATACTGATCCAGTGCTATGCCTGTCCAGATTTTGACTAATCTTGTAATTTCAGGTAAAACTTGCTAACAAGGTTTTACCTTATTTGAGATCGAAGGAGTGTTGGATTTGCTCCTTGACCCAATGAGGGTCAAGTGGGGGCTGAGCTTCTATCATGTTTTTTACAGCGATAAATCAATGCTGGCTATTAACTTCACTCCCACGTGATGGGGTCAGGCAGTTACCTGGCACTTTCCAACAATTTTCAAACCTTTCCCTTATCCCACCCACTTGTCTGTTGTAAACAATGCAATAAATTCTGCAAAACAATAATGTTAAAACATACATCTCAAATATTAAAATAAACAAATAAACCAAAAACTTTTTCATAGCTTGTTATAACATTTTGCAAACAGGTCATTTTTCTCCTTCATTAATGTGCGTTAATGAGGCTGCACTGATGGGCACTGATGATGTGGCACTGATGAGGCTGCACTGATGGGCACTGATGATGTGGCACTGATGAGGTGACACTGATGGGCATTGATGGGCACTGATAGGCTGCACTGATGGGGACTGATGATGTGACACTGGTGGGCACTGATGAGAAGGCACTGATCAGGCTGCACTAAAAGGGGGGGGCCTGATGGGCACTGATAGGTGGCACTGATGGGTATTTATAGGTGGCACTGATGGGCACGGCTAAGTGGCACTGGTGGGCACTGATATGTGGCACTGATGGGCACTGATAGGTGGCACTGATGAGCACTGATAGGTGGCAGTGATGGGCATTGATAGGTGGCACTGATGGGCACTGATAAGCAGTACTGATGGGCACTGATAGGCTGCATTGGACACAGCTGACAGGGCTGGTCCTATAATGGGTCCCAGTGGGTCCATTGGACCCAGGCAGCACTTTGAGAGGAGCAGCAAATTGAAACACGGCCTCTCTTTCTCTTGTATTTACCCAGCAAATCGATGACCAAGATTTTCTTTCCAGCAGTTTTGTGTGTCATGATGACAACTGCCCCCCAGGCTGCTCTGCCTGCCCCTATACTACACTAGCCCATTCCTATACTCCCTAGCCTGTCCATATATTACCCTAGCCTGTCCATATAATGTCCTAGCCTGTCTATATACTACCATAGCCTGCTCCAATACTAACCTAATCTGTATATATACTGCCCTAGCCTGCCCCTATACTGCCCTAGCCTGTCTATATACTGCCCTAGCCTGCCCCTATACTGCCCTAGCCTGCCCCTATACTGCCCTAGCCTGTCCATATACTACCCTAGCCTGTCTATATACTGCCCTAGCCTGTCTATATACTACCCTAGCCTTGTCTATATACTGCCTTAGCCCACCCCTATACTGCCCTAGCTGCCCCTACACTGCCCTACCATACCCCTTGGAATTGAACATAATGGTATGTCATATAATTTTGCACATAGACAAGGAGCTGTTGCATGTAAATCTGACTTTAATTTTAGTTGTAATTATCATGATATAAAATAATGGATGTTGGGGCCTTTTGGTGGGCGTGAGTTCTTTTTTGGGAGGGGACAGCATTTCATTATTGGACCCAAGCAGCACAATGTCTTGGGCCAGCCCTGACAGCTGATCACGTGGTAAAGACGTGCTGATTGGCTCATTACCTCAATCTGTGATCATCAGTGTCCGGAGGATGCGATCACGCTGTCATATGACGGCATCCCTGAACTAGCCAGCTGCAATGTAGCCGTCATTCGGCTATAGCAAGGTCAGCAAGTGGTTAAGGGGTCCTTTTCACTTATAAGGATCTATTAGTTTGAAAATCTTTGAGTAGATAGACTGGAGACACATTACATGAGACTGCTAGAGATCACTGCTATACCAGTGCAATAGGGAAACACATAATAGTGAATGTAGGAGGGCTCGAGGACAGTACAAAAAGTGCCAGAGGGTAGCAAGCTAGGCACAAGGATCTGGATACTCATTTATATGTATCTTGAAATTAGCAGGCTATTTCTGTATAAATATTTTTATATGTAGCACCCCCATAGTGAGTAGGTGCTTAGGTGATAGATTTTGCTAGGGGATGCAAATTTATGCAGGCCTAAATGTTTTGATTTGGGCAAGGGAGTGGCCCAAGAAGAGCTGGAGACTGCAGAGAGGAACCCCCCTTGGTTACACCTCACCTTTGTTGTCAGGAGGTTCTGGAAAAGGGGATGGGAGAGGAGGTGGGACTTTCTGAGGTATATTAAGGAGCCCTGACCAATCCCCAACCTGGATTGGCAGGGGGCAGACCTCCTTAAATACTGTGGTCTGCCCAGCTCAGGGAGGAGAGAGTGGGGTGAAAGAGTGGAGCTGTAACAGAGGTGCTGTGGAGGCCTCACCTGGGCGCCTCCAGTCCGGGGGGGGTGACCTTGAGGCCTGGGAGACCGGGGGCAGCCAGGAGGAGAGAGAGAGATCCTGGAGCAGCACAAGGGAGCAGGAGAGCAACAGAGAGTCTACAGGACAGACTCTTTAAAGGATCCACGGGTGTCAGTGAGTGACAGACCCTGGGAGCTGGAGAAGGTGGACTGGAGCAGGCTGGGAGGATACAGTGGACAGTCTGTGGAGGTCAGGGGAGCCAGTCAGGGAAGTGGTGTCACTGGGCAGTGGAGCAGGCCAAAGCAGTCAGAAGGGCTGAGGTGGCCTGGAAAAGGATGGGCTGACAGCAGTAGTCCATCGAACCCTAGCTAGCACCAACGTACTTAGATATACTTTGAGGTCCCGTGGCCTTGCCTGTAATGGAAGGTCCGGAGGTCCTGCCAGCAAAAACTCAGGCCTCACCATGTGCTAGCTAGGCTGGAAGAAGATGTCGGAGACCTGATAAATTTCCCTTTGGGTCTCACTGGAGAGAAACAAGTGTTGTGTAGGAAGAAGTGTGAGGAGTGTAAAGTTCAGCAAGCGTCAGTGCTGGAGGAAGACGGAGTGTATATAGACGGTCCAGTTTCTTGATCTATTGGGCATCCCACAGTCACCCTTGCCCCATCCAAGTTTATTCCCCTAATAAACAACAAAAAAACCAAAGTGCCAGCCTGTTCCGTGTCTCTGAATGAAAGGAAATGTGTGATTGAGGGCAGAGTGACAGGTGGACCACATCAACCAGCCACCCTTAAGGGGGCCATTGGCTACATATACATTTTGTGCAAGTTTAGATTTTAGAATGACAGAGTGTTGTTTTGAGATTTAGAGGTTGATCTACTAAAGGCAATTTGGCTTTTCACCTTGCAAGGGAATTTTCCCTTAGCTTAGCGAATGCGGTGAAATTTCACTTAGCAAAGAAAAGATGCAAAAAAAAAAAAAAAAAGGACTTTTGCTTGCACCACCTGATTCACTAAGCTCTGGAGAAAATCTATGTGCAAAGTGTAAATTCCCTTGCAAAGCAAAAAGCTAGTTTGTTTTTAGTAAATCAATTTCTTAGTTTTATATATACTTTACTCTTACTTTCAAAATACCTTCACTCTGTAAACAACACAAACATAACAAGTTGTTTGTTGTTGCGGTTCAGCGTGGTTAAAAAATACAAGAGGAATTGCCTTTTTTTTTAGAATATCGCAGGGACAAATGGAATTTTTCTCTGCAGGCAGCAGCACATTGCCAAGGCTGCAAGCCTGTTAGATAAATGTCACTTCGGGGTTAAGACAACAAATATATTACAGCGGTGTGACATCTGACCGCTGGCGTACAACATCGGAGGTCACCCAGAGAAATTGCACGGAGTCGTGCTTCAAAGCTGGATTGGGTGAGTGCAATATGGTTCAAAGCACCAGGCACAACAAACGGCGGCTTGACATATTTCACTCAACGTCACGCAGCGACTAAGGCCGGATAGTGGTCAGTGGGTTGCCTGGCAGTGCCAGTCCATGCAGAGAATTTCAAAATAGCAATATCTGAGTCGGTGGAGAGGAGACTGACCTTGCTGTCAGGTTGTGTTCCTTCACAGCCTGACCGCTGTGTTTTTTTTCGCACATGACCGCAATGAGCCTCAATGGGATGGGACAGCTGTGATTGCCACGTTCGACCACCCAGCCAGAGCCTGCCTTTCTAGATCTCATCTACTTATACACGGACGTGACATTTCCAATGGCTCCAGCATCCCTGCGTCTAAAATAGAATTTATTGTCAATCACAGTCAAGTTATAAACTAGAAAAGCTTGGCTTGGTTTCCTCTGGTTATGAATCTCATAAGTAGAACTAAAGTCTCCCCAAGAAAATGCTACAGCGCTGAATTGTCCAATAACTAGTAATGTACATTAGCATCAAATAAGTTGAAAAGCTTAGTTTTTATGTGGAATTTCAAGTAGCGCCATGCACTGGGCCGCTGCTAAGTTTAACAACTTCCTGTTTGTACATGTGCTTGTGCAGTCTCCCTTTGAGCCTGCTTGTCCCATAATTCAGTGTTAAATGGTGTCCAATGCAACAAAGTGACAAAGATGTGGAGGTGGAAGAGCAATGAGAGATGCAAATTGCATTTTGTTGTTAGCTGAGCCTTCCAGTTATAGTGTCCCCAGCAGGTGTTGAGGGCTCACCTGAAGCCCAGATCCTAAGTGGCAGTTGTACTTAACCAGAGCTTCTGATGGTGGAGCTGGCCAGGAACCCTAATTATCCTGGTTTTCTATGCTGCCTCATCGTTCCGGATCACCCCACCAGAATGGGTGGCTGGAATGGAAAGGTATGGGTGTGATGACTGTCCACAGAGCTGTAGAAAAGGGAATGGGTAGGTCGGCGGAGGCAGGGGTCTTGGAAGGAAAAAGGCAAGAGAATAGTCAGGTCCAGACAGGGGTCGAGGAGGGCAGCAAGTGATGGAGTAGTCAGGTCCAAGCAGAGGTCAAGGAAGGCAGCAGGTGAGGGAGTAGTCAGGTTCAGGCAGGAGGCAAGGAAGGCAGCAGATAAGGTAGTAGTCAATGTCAGGCAGGGGTCGAAGCAGGCAACAGATAAGATAAGAGTGTTTTAGGTCAATATGGGTTGACAGGCATTTGACATGTCCAACAACATTACTGGCAACTCTGGAAGTCCTGGAGGTAGTAGAGGTCCTAGGAACTCTGGAAAGCCAAGGTTCCTGCAAGGTATTCTGGAACATCAGGCAGTGGGCCTGAGAGGAATCCTGGAAGACCTGGCAGAGATCCTAAAAGGGCACCTGGAAAACCTGCCAGGGATCCTGCGGGGGATCCTGCAACACCTGACTGGGATCCTCCATGGAAGACCTGCCAGAGATTCTACAAGTACTGTAACATGCCCTTCAGGACTAGCAGTCAGTCTAAGCAGAGAGTGGGTTTCCTAGAGGGAGGAGAATCCCACACTGTATGAAACTGCCTACTGTAGGACGTGTAGTGCTTGCTGTAGTTCTCTCTCATGAGCAAGCATTTTCTTGGCTACGCTCCAAGCTGTATGGAGCCAAGGAGAAACAGCGTAGCCATTGATAACCTGGAAGTGCTGATGACCCGTATTAAAGTATATTTTCCAGCGACGTGCTGCAAATGGCCAAATACAAACTTCAAAAACCTGAATAACATTAGGTAAGCTGTATTATTTATTTTAATTTGAAGGTTGAAGCCCAACTCCAGGCAAATTTCTTTTCATTGTTCTTTTGAATAGAGGAGCAAGTACTTTAGCTAAGTACTTGAGACTTGCCATCACCATCTGTGCCACTGATTAGCTCATTTATTTTCCCAGGCTATGCTGTGCTGGGCCAGTCCTCCGCACTCCATTTTGACGATACTCAACTGATCTTGGAAGGTGTCTGGTGGTATTGCTGAAACACCCTTCCTTTCTGATTCTTTCACACATAAAGCTTGATGTTAAAGTAGAAGTTTTAGCAGAATATTTTGTTGTTATTCATGTACCAGGGGGAAAAAGTGGAAGTGACCCCATTCGGATCCATGCTGTAGCTGGGAAAAAAAGCATACATTTTTGTGTTTTTGCTGGCTGTCATCTCCACCCTAGGCTAAAGCCCAATTTATGCATGCCAGACCTGTCCATATGTCCTATTTGTGGGAGACTGCTTCAAGCCCCGGATTTGTTGTTCCGCACAGTCATCTGCTTCACTATATGTGAAATAGATCATTGAAGCACAATTTGGGCCCCTTTTGAAAGTCTGACCTTATTGACCATTCTGTGTATGGTTGCATTCTGGAGCAATCACTCTTTGTTGCTTGTTTTCAAGAGAAACATACAGCCTAGTCTTTTGGGACACCGTTTTCCCAGGATTGGTTCTTGGCTCATGATTCCCCTTGGCAGAAGTATCTTTATTCTGAGATTGTTTACCAGAATTTATCTACGCCTATAAAAACTTCCTGATGAAGCAAAGAACTGCGAAACATGTCGAACATACAGGCAATGAGATAAAATTCAAAATACACCATTTAATTGTATTCCAGTGGTGGTATTGAAAAACCACATGTGATGGATTGTTTATTCTTGGAACTTCTTTTTATCCTTTATATGATATAATAAAATGTTTATACATTCAAAAATTTAACCTTGTAGTCCAATATGTTGGCACCATAAAAATCCCATTTCTTCTGATGTGTTTAATTCCCAATTTATGGGTGTTCCTATGAGGGAGTTACATCCAGATTTGTAACCACCACCCCCTTTCCACTGTGTACTAGATGTGTGGAACAAATGAGTGCCTATATTTCATACCAGATCATCCCTACAGTCATTCCATGCAAGATCTTCTCCATCATCTCCATTTAGGGGTTCTCTTTAACTATGTCTCCAACTTCTATCCCGTTAGTGCGGTCACTCACTTTTACATGCACTTTGTCCTGGGACTAATGTCTTGGGACAGAAAGCAATGGGAAATCCAACATTTTGCAGTTGACCCCCGAAACAGGAGGTGGGGGAAAGATTTTATTATGAACATGCATTTTTGTAATAACTGTCTAATAGGGGATGTTTCCCCCACGTCGTGTTGTCTCTCCAAGACAGGAAGAAAAGAGAAATCTCCCCAATGGTAAAAAGACACATCGAAAGAAAAAAGTTACCTGATAAACTTTTTGCCTAGAGATGGCAAATTCTGAATTTTCAGCTTTTCAAAATTTCAACAGACATTTTGGCAAAAGAAAAACTGGTTATTTCTCTGCTAAATCTTTTTCAGGGAAATCCTCCAAACATTGCTAGTTCTTAATGATCCTAAAGCTGAATACACATTATACACTATATTACCAAAAGTATTGGGACTCCTGCCTTTACACTCACATGAACTTTAATGGCATCCCCGTCTTAGTCCGTCGGGTTCAATATTGAGTTGGCCCACCCTTTGCAGCTATAACAGTTTCAACTCTTCTGGGAGGGCTGTCCACAAGGTTTATGAGTGTGTCTATAGGAATATTTGACCATTCTTCCAGAAGAGCATTTGTGAGGTCAGGTACTGATGTTGGACGAGAAGGCCTGGCTTGCAGTCTCCAATCTAATTCATCCCAAAGGTGTTCTATTGGGTTGAGGTCAGGACTGAGGTGCAGGCCAGTCAAGTTCCTCCAACCAAAACTCACTCATCCGTTTCTTTATGGGCCTTGCTTTGTGCACAAGTGCCGTGCACAGTCATGTTGGAACAGGAAGGGGCCACCCCCAAACTGTTCTCACAAAGTTGGTCTTGGTATGCTGACACCTTAAGAGTTCCCTTCAATAGAACTAAGGGCCAAGCCCAACCTCTGAAAAACAACTCCACACCATAATCCCGTTGCACCAAATGATTCGGACCAGTGCATAAAGCAAGGTCCATAAAAGACACGGATGAACGAGTTTCGGGTGGAGGAACTTGACTGGCCTGCACAGAGTCCTGACCTCGATAGAACACCTTTGGGATTAATTAGAGATGAGACTGTGAGCCAGGCTTTCTTGTCCACATCAGTGCCTGACCTCACAAATGCGCTTCTGGAAGAATGGTCAAACATTCCCATAGACACTGCTAAACCTTGTGGACAGCCTTCCCAGAAGAGTTGAAGCTGTTATAGCTGCAAAGGGTGGGCCAACTCAATATTGAGCCCTACGGACTAAGACTGGTAATGCCATTAAAATTATGTGTATGTAAAGGTAGGTGTCCAAAGACTTTTGGCAATATAATGTACAATAGAATTTATCTTCGACTATGTAGTGCAAGGGCCTTCCTGATTGCATACAAATTGAAAGTGTTTCGATTTGACCTCATATTATATGGTTTTAGTAAATCTAAAGGAAATTGTATAGTGTAAAGCCAGCTTTATTCTATCCCCATGTAAGGGGGCAGTTTATGAAGGATGAATGGAAGAAAGGTAGATCACATGACTTGGATTGGTTTCTGCTATAAATTTGATTGATATATACTTGCTATGGAAAGCAGGCAGAGTGGAATGTAGTGTACATTCAATGTAAAGCTCATTTGCTGTTTTATAAATGTGTAGTGTTTTTTTATCCTTTTTGTATGATAAACAATTTGACTTGGTCTATCTTTTAAAAAAAAAAAAAAATAAACCAACAAAAAGACATTCAATTTATTGTTCTGGGTATTTCCCATCTTTGGAGACATGAAAAAAATCTAATTTCTTCCTTAAATGAACCTGTATTTTTCTGCATCTGCAGATGCAGAGCTATGTGGGGGTCAAGCTGGTAACCTGCTGACATTCATATCCCCCCCGACTTAATCACGGAAAATGACAAGTGACATAACACTAATGAAGAGCCAATCACATGATGTTTAGGAGGGCAGAGTCCATATGTCAGACTCCATCTGCAAACGTACATCAACCTTTGAGAATTACCTTATTGATTGAGGAGGGAGGAATCTATAATTCACAAACACAAAGCAAAAAATAACACGCAGCTCATTAATCAAACAAAATGTCAGAAAAGAAAATCTTGAAAAAAAAAAAAATCAAAAGGAAAAAGTTTTAAAATACACCTGTCATTAAAATTCTCTCTTAACCACTTCAGCCCCGGAAGGATTTCCTCCTTTAGGACCAGAGCACTTTTTGTGATTCGGCACTGCGTCGCTTTAACTGACAATTGCGCGGTCGTGCGATGTTGTACCCAAGCAAAATTTGCGTCCTTTTTTCCCACAAATAGAGCTTTCTTTTGGTGGCATTTCATCACCTCTGAGTCGTTTCTGATCACTGCTATAAACAAAAAAAGGACAATTTTGCAAAAAAAAACAATATTTCTTACTTTTTGCTAAAATCCAAATCCAAAAAAAAAATGTTTTTTCATCAGTTTTGGCTGATTTATATTCTTCCTCATATTTTTGGTAAAAACTGCAATCGGCATTTATTGATTGGTTTGCGCAAAAGCTCCCACGTTTACGAATGATGAGAATTAATTTATGGGGTTTTTATTTTTTTTTTATTTTTTACTAGTAATGGCGGCGATCTGCAATTTTTAGCGGGACTGCGATATTGTGGCAGACATGGCTGACCATTTTGACACTTTTTTGGGACCATTGGCATTTATACAGCGATCAGAGCTATGAAAATGCACTGATCACTGTGTAAATGTCCCTGGCAGGGAAGTGGTTAACCTGCAGGGGGCGCTCTAAGGGTTAACTGTGTTCCTTGTGTGTGTTACTAACTGTATGGGGGTTGGGCTGAGTGGGGGAGGAGAGTGAGCGAGGCTCCCATACACAGGGAGCCTGCGATCACATTCCTTCCCTGTCAGAACGGAGATCTGTGTGTTTACATACACGGACCTCCGTTATGTCACTGCGGGGGAGCAATTGCGGCTAGTCGGCGGACATTGAGTGCACCCTACCCACTCCCGGGCTCCCCCAGAACACGTGAGTGCGCTTCCGGTGGCGTGCATGCTCTCAGGATCCACAATCTCACAGCCGTCGTCAGGTGAAGGTGGTTTGCAATATCAAACCATTTTACCGCCATCATACGACGGTGCGCGGTCGGCAAGTGGTTAATGTATATTGTTAACACATTCAATAAAATTTTATTTAAGCTTCGACATGTTAAATCATTTGTAATATTTTTAAAAAACCTACAGCTTTTATTATAATAAAAAAGAAAACATCCCCTGGTGATCCTGCATGAATGTTTAAATATTAAAAAAAACAACTCTTTTGGCACACTAAAGACTATTGCAATTGCCATTCTCAGCTAGGGTTCTGTGTAGCCTTAGAGTTCCTCCAGAGGTTGATAGGGGTTCCTTGAGCTGTGGCTGATTTGGCTTTCATTTGATGGTACCTGCATAGTCCCGGGACCAGTGCCACTGGGCAGAGCCAGCTGTATGACACCAGTGATCTTTTTAGCTGCCTGTAAGGGTGACATTCTGACCACTACTGTAAGAGGGGCATTCTTCCTACTGACAACCAATAAAAGGGGCATTTGCCAACCTCACCCCAATAAATTTGTTTTGACAGGGGTTCCTCAATACCTGAACATTTTTAGGGATCCTCTGGGGTAAAATTGGTTGAGAAAGGCTGGGTTAGGATAAGGAAATAGAGATCAGAAGTGTTTTGGGGCAATGGACTAAGAGATTCTGGCACAATCCCTACTTAAAATAATACATATACCAGAAAAGCAATGAAACACAATTTTTTCCTTGACATACCCAAATCAATGGCACCGCTCGAAACCTACACCTTTTAATGATCTCGCACCATCCAGGTGCTGGTTCCTGCAGCCCATCTCCGCTCCAACATGAAAATATAATTAGATGAAGGGTCGCACTCTGTAATCAGCTTTGTTGATGATAAAGTAACTGCACACAAATAGTCTC
This sequence comes from Glandirana rugosa, assembly GCA_018402905.1. Lineage (NCBI taxonomy): Eukaryota > Metazoa > Chordata > Amphibia > Anura > Ranidae > Glandirana > Glandirana rugosa. The sequence goes on from BLSH010230440.1 coordinate 48,059, forward strand.
CATCCAAAAATTCACACTCTCCAAACATGTTTCACCCCAATAAGCTTGCTCACAAGGATAGAGTATCTACTCTACAGATAGAGTACCTATGAGATAAACTTTTGTACCAGGTGCTCCTCAATATACCTCCAAAAATGTACCTTTATGAAGTAGAGGAAGTCTAGAACCCAGCTTTTCTTTGGGTGGGTTTCTGGGCTATGTCTGGGCCCATAACCTGTTAGAAATTCTGTATATAGTCCTACAGAACAGACGAACAGTGCACGGTCCCCATGGGCTATGCTGCTTAACTGCAGACAGGAGGCAGGGACCTTATTATACGGAGAAAAGACATAGAGTTTACCATAGAGCAGCTACAAACTTATAAACACTGCCATCTACTGGCTGAACAATATATCTGTAGTTGTACATAAAAATATGAACAATGTATTTCAACAATGCTGTTTTCAGAGTGACCCAGCTTTATTGTTTACCTGTAGTTGAGGTCACAACTGAGCTCTGCTGTGTATCAGATGCTGTCTTGGTCACAAGACTGGCTGAGCAGCATTACAAATCCCTTAGCAGGTAAAATATTACATGTATTCTTACTTTGGCTGTCTGCCTGGAGCTCAGCTTCAATACCAGGGAACTATATGATCATTTCTTTTCAAGTGTGTCTCAGAAAACTTTGCTGTCATCTGGAAGGAAGAAAGACGGCCTGGCTAACGGATACATTGCTCATGCATGACTGCAAGTTTCAGAAATTGGTTTTATCCCTGCCACACGTAGACATGCAAACATAACTGGAAGCCCAATGTCATCAAGGCAGGGAAACAGAGGAAGAGAAATTTCACTTGTCACATTCCTTTCCCCCTCTGTTTCTTGGCATGACTGTCGTAACCTTTGAGTCATCTGCCCGGTTCTGCTGAAGGTAGCGCTGCGTTTTACTGACATCCAGATGGAATGGAATAAATAGCACACAACTCTCCAAGGGATCTCTCTGTCTCTGTAAACTTCGAAAACTCAAAAATAATCTCACAGGCAGTCAGGTAGAAATGTGCAAATGTTTTGCTGGGGAGGAAAAAAAGTAAAAAAAAAAAAAAAAAAGAAAGAAAGAGAATAAACAAAACGAACAATGAAAAAAAAATCTGTCACCAAGAAGGATGGAAAAGTTAAGGGCTCAAAGAAATAGAGAACGAGGGCACTGGTTGTTACGCTGTCGTTGCACACAGAACTGCAAGCGGCACGGTTGTCCAAGGTGCGCTCGTTTATCATTTACAGGCGCGGGGACATTTCACGAAGTTGTCAAAGCCATCGGGCATAAAAGGCTTAGAGTGGCGAGCCGATGTGTGAGCCTGCCTGCCGGCTATTTGTTTTTTCTCCTAATTTTGTGTTAAGCCATTTGGGCAAAAATTGTTTGTCGCTTAGAGGTAAGAGACAGCGAAGCAGCAAGCCACAAGTAAAATCATTCACTGCTATCTAGGAAAGGTTGAGGCTGGCTAAATCCATATTGCCCTTTCAGCATACCTAAGTTTTTATTTTAAATTCCTATTGTTGGACTTGCAGAAGTTCTCTGGGTGGAGCTTTTTTTAAATGATCATGGGTAAATATACGCAGAAAAAATTGAAGTGAATTCGAGTTTGGAACAGTTGGGTGTAGAAGCCCAAGTTTAGTTAATGGGCAAAAAGCAAACTTGGCACCAATATTCAAAAAAAGCCCAAGATATACAGTATACCTGGAAAGAACAGACCAGTCAGCCTGACATCAATGGTATGCAAACTATTAGAAGGAATGATAAGGGACCAATAATTTGCTGATAGAAAATAGTATAATTAGTAGTAACTAATATGGAGTTATGAAAGGCCATTCTTGCCAGACCAAACTTTTGTCATTCTTTGAGGAGGGAAGTTGTAAATTGGATAGACTAACACTAACAAAGGTACATTATACGTGTTTTGGATCCTTCTAGGCACTCCTTCCTTCAGGTCTCTGGGGGCCTATATTTTTTTTGGTCCAATTGATGAATGAATCTATTATGTCATGGATCATTAAGGAGCTACAATGGGATGAAGGCTCTGTATAGCAGGACAGGAAGTGAAGAGAATCTTACCATCATGGCAGATATTAATAAATACGTTAGAAGACCAGAAAATGAAAGTAGATCTATAGGTAAAACTTTTTTTTTATTCATTTTGGATAGAGTAAACGGAGGGTTATAACCACCATCTATGTCCCATTGGGGAGATTTCCCTTCACGTCAAGTCCCATAGCCAAAGAGGAAGTTATATGAAATCCCTACAAACTAAGGGAATTCCTTGGCAGACATGTGCACTACCGAAAAATTAGTTTAGCTTTATTGTCGTTTCATTTGTTTTTTTTTGTTTATTGGATCATTCGTTATGATCGGCATTCTTTACTTCGGATCATTCATAACTTCGGATGCATTCTTATTCATTCCATTCTATTCATTTAGATGCGGCATTCATTACTTTGGGTAATTTGTTACTTCGGATGCACTTGTATTTGTTCCATTCCATTCGTTTAGATGCGGCATTCGTTACTTTGGATAATTCATAACTTCGGATGTGTTCATATTCGTTCTGTTCCATTCGTTTAGATGCAGCATTCGTTACTTCGGATAATTTGTAACTTCGGATGTATTGCTATTTGTTCCATTCCATGCGTTTAGATGTGGCATTCGTTACTTTGGATAATTTGTAACTTCGGATGTATTCGTATTCGTTCAGTTCCATTCTTTCATATGCGGCATTCGTTACTTCGGACAATTCGTTATTTCAGATGCATTCTTATTCGTTACGTTCACTATCAGTTACTTTAGCCAAATTTGAAAGAAATTCCAATAAAAATGTAAATCAAATCTATCCTAAATTAGCTGCCATGTCGCAGAGACTTGAATAGAAGAAATACTGACTTCAGCTATTTTACCTATAATTTAATAGTTTATAATAATAAATAATAATAATAATAAAAACTACAATAAAAGTTAATAATTTAATTATAATAGAAAATACGAAAAAACTAAATTATCCGAATGTAATCGATTCATTAAACTTGTAGGTTGAATCATTTTTTGGATTTTCGGATTTTCGTTCTTTCTGTTCTATCTGACAATTCATTTTTGTATGCATTCATCAAAACAGTCTACCGTTAATTTGGATGCTTCCGAATGAACGAATATGCGCTGGAAATTGACCGGTGTTCTAATCCCTCTCCCCTCTATCCAAAACTAAAAAAGAAAACAATTTTTGCCTTTAGTTATACTTTAAGTTCTGCTTGATCACGTCATCCTGGTCCCTTTTGTATGTAAAACATTAAAAACAAGTGCCTATACTGTTTAAAATCCTGTCTCACCCTGCTCTGTACATGTTCAGTTGCTCTCCCATTTTTCGGCAGTGTGCCAAAAATTTAGAAGCTGCTCCGCTGGCAGCCTAAAGATTTACTGTTGTTCAGGGGCACTTGGTCTTAGGCAAATGGCAGCCTCCGGCAACAAGAAACAGGAACAATGATGGAGGCAATTTACAACACACACTAATTTTGGTAGCAAAATTATTAATGTGGAATGCATGTTCCTTCCTAAAGAACATTATTTTTTTTTATCAAGTAGCTATGGGTAAAGTTCCACTTTAAAGAATATCTACAGCCAAAAAGTTTTTCCCTTTAGAAAGGTAATACTTTTACATAGTTACATAGTTACATTGTCAGTGAGGCTGGAAAAAGACACAAGTCCATCAAGTCCAACCCATGTGTGTGGTTTTTTTTTATGTCAGTAATACGTTGTATATCCCCCAATGTTGTGGTCCCTTAGGTGTGCATCTAGTAGTTTTTTAAAATTTTCTATACTACCAGCAGAAACCACTGTTTCTGGAAGAGAATTCCACATTCGCACTGCTCTTACCGTAAAGAACCCCCTACGCATCTTAAGGTTAAAACGCCTTTCTTTCATTCTCAGTGAATGGCCGCGTGTCTTCTTGTTTTCCCTTGTGTTGAATAGTATTGCCCCTATAGTGGGGTCACCAGTACAGTATTTGTACATTGAAATCATATCCCCTCTCAAGCGTCTTTTCTCCAGAGGGAATAAGTTCAGTGCTTGTAATCTTTCCTCATAACTTAGGTCCTTTAATTCCTTAACTAGCTTTGTTGCCCTTCTCTGAACCCTTTCCAATACCAGGACGTCCTTCTTGAGGACCGGTGCCCAGAACTGGATGGCATACTCCAGGTGCGGCCTCACCAGGGACTTTTATAGTGGGAGAATTATTGATTTATCCCTGAAGTTAATCCCTTTTGTGATGCATGCCAACACTTTGTTAGCTTTGCTTGCAGCAGCTTGGCATTGCATGCCACTGCTGAGCCTGTTCTCCACTATGACCCCTAGGTCTTTTTCCATCCTTGATTCCCCCAGGGGCTCTCCCCCTAGTGAGTGACTTTTTGCTATCTGTTTCCCATTGTGGATATTTTTTTTCACTTCAAGCTCAGTGGACACAAAGAGAATTGAGTACATATCTCTCCAAAGTTGGAAATGGCCTCCTTGAGGGAAATGGCCTCTTTGATAGTTGTCATTGGAACAAGTATCCCCTTTGGAAGATTGTTGTTCTGGTAACAACTAAACATTTCGGAATTCTTATCACATTCAGTCTCAATGTATTACAAACTCCACGGGTCACCAGAAAAATGGCTCCAAGTGAGTCCACATGGAACATGGGAGAGAAGCTCTGTGTGACCACGGTCTGGAGCTCATGAGTGACCGTCGTGAAGCGACATTAAGCCAAAGTGATCTCTCTGAGATGAGCAACTTTTGATCATGCAATCAGATTTTGGAGCCTCTGTTTTATGTTTTAAGAAACACTAATCACTGGTCCACTTGCATCCCCTGTGGTCGTCGCACAGAGCTTCTCTCCCATGTTCCATGTGGACTCACTTGGAGGCATTTCTCTGGTGACCCGTGGAGTTGTGTAATACACAATGGTTTGCGATGTCCCCTGAGGAAGCCAAGGTTGGCAAAATATATTGGGCTCAAACATCTCGCTCCAACCATCGCTGTTATGGACTCAAAATAGATGTATTGTGATATATATACATTTTTTTATGTAATTTTATCTAAACCATATCTCATTGCTATTTAATCGACTATACAGTATCTCACAAAAGTAAGAACACCCCTCACATTTTTGTAAATATTTTATTCTATCTTTTCATGTGACAACACTGAAGAAATGACACTTTGCTACAATGTAAAGTAGTGAGTGTACAGCTTGTATAACAGTGTAAATTTGCTGTCCCCTCAAAATAACTCAACACACAGCCATTAATGTCTAAACCGCTGGCAACAAAAGTGAGTACACCCCTAAGTGAAAATGTCCAAATTGGGCCCAATTAGCCATTCTCTCCTCCACAGTGTCATGTGACTCCTTAGTGTTACAAGGTCTCAGGTGTAAATGGGGAGCAGGTGTGTTAAATTTTGGTAGTTGCGGAAGCCGAGGTTGACAAAATATATTGGGATCAAACATCTTGCTCCAACCATTGCTGTTATGGACTCAAAATAGCTGTATTGTGATACGCATACATTTTTTGTGTCATTTTATCTAAACCATATGTCAGTGCTTTTTAATCGACTATAATAAATTGAATATATGGAAAAAAGTATTGCGCTTAGGATAAAAAAGGCCCTGCTGCTGCCTTCCAGGAGTCCCTCCCTAAGGGGGGTGGTTAAATAGTTAAGATATATACTGGATAATGGCGCTGCTCTGGGTATGTAAAGAGATATGTAGGTGGAATGGTTAACACAGCCACTCATGCGCTGGTATGGAATGTGCTAGTAGTTAAAGTGGTTGTGTTTACTGGGTAAACAGCAGACTTGCGACAAGTAGTGGAATTGGAAGTTCTATACCAAATTATGTATATATACTTAAAATGTGTCAAAATCAAGATTTTTCCTCAGTCTGTGTGAAAACCCCAAATAATTCAAAATAATGTGCTAGTACTGTGCTAGTAGGAATGAGCATAGCATACAGCCTGACGTGTCCAGTAAATTAAGCAAACATATTAAAAAGTGCTAGTGCAAAAAAGTGCTGACCTGTCCAGTAAATTTAAGCAAACATATAAAAAAGTGCTAGTGCAAAAAAAGTGCTAATATGCATAAAAGTGATCCAAGTCAACAATCAGAAAGAAACAAAACGTTGTAAAGTAGTGATAATGTGCTAGTATATAAATTGTTCATATAAATAACCTTATCCCAAATTTGTTTAGTGCCCGATGAACAAATGTAGCCTTACAATTGAATGTGTACCATGAACCAAATGTGCAAATGTGCTAGCATAAAGTGCTTGTATTTGTCCACTTGGGATTTTATCTCCACCTCTAGTTGGTAGTTCTTATTCCTGAGAATGTTTCTCATATAGCGGCTATTAAACCGGTTATAGTCCCATAAACAGTCCTTAGAGGATACTCGCGGTCCCTTTAACAAACAATAAATGGGCGTCTATGACGAAACGCGTCAGTTGACTCCTAGCTGTGCGTCCTTACGTCACATCCGGTTGTTCTGAATGTGGAGAGAAGCGCTCCCCTGTGAGTACGGAAAGCATACGAGGCTTCCTCACAGCAAGGCAGCGTGGCCACACTCTAACCGGCTATGTGCTCAGACGGACGAAGAGTTTTTTAGCTGTTTTTAGTTGATTTCTCTGCACGTGCGGTTGGCACGCTTTTTAACTACTTATGTATCCAGGACCTAGTACTTAATAAAAAGGATACATTTTTTCATACAAACTACGCTATGGACTCCTCTTTTTGTTTTTTCATGAAAAATTGATGGAGTGGACTTTCCTGGACTACCCCTGAAATTCGTAGAAGCGGACCAATAGGAATTGAAGAACAACAACACAGGATTCAAAGATAGGCACTTCACCCCTGCAGGGGTAGTGCCCTCTGGTAAGGAGGGTTCCAGGTGGGGAGCACGAGTGATCAGCACATGAAGTCACAATTTACCAGGAATTAGATCTAAAAGAAGAACACTTCAAGTACAAAGCACTTTTTTATCTATACGTACTGCCAATTACCCATTTATTGTTTGTTAAAGGGACCGCGAGTATCCTCTAAGGACTGTTTATGGCACTATAACCGGTTTAATAGCCACTATATGAGAAACATTCTCAGGAATAAGGGTATATGTATGAAACTGGAGATGGCGCTGCTTGGAGTTTTGGATATAAAATGGCTTGATTTCTAAAGTGAATGTGCTAGTATCATGTGCTGATATAAAAATATATAATATATAAAATATGTAATATAAGAAACTATTTTATATATATATCTCTCTTGTGTTGATGTGAATATAATGGTGGATGTGTTAGTATTCAAAAGTGCATATGTGTAAACCATTTATAAAATATTTATCATAGAACACCTGTGTATAATAAAATTTTTTCACATAATATAGTTCAATAAATATAAAGTGCAATTTTCGCTGATTGGTAATCTTCAGGATATTAATTCATAATCATTAAATTTGTTCTTATATAGTCATCAGTTCATATAATGCAGTTCATTGAAGGAAAGTGCTTTAGTGATAAAGGTGCTGTTTGCCGTTCCTTTTGCTTGTTTATAATAATGTGACTTCTTGTGAAAGACCACTCGTGCTCCCCACCTGGAACCCTCCTTACCAGAGGGCACTACCCCTGCAGGGGTGAAGTGCCTATCTTTATATCCTTGTGTGTTTGGTCCTCTGCTCCTGGTGTTCCACTCCGTTTGCGGGATCCAATCTCATCGATGTTTACAGGGAAAACCATAGAAAGGAGTCCATAGTGTAATTTGCTGATGCACTGATGGCCTATCTCATTTCTCATTTCAAGAAATGAGATAGGCCATCAGTGCATCAGCAAATTACACTATGGACTCCTTTCTATGCTTTTCCCTGTAAACATCGATGAGATTGGATCCCGCAAACGGAGTGGAACACCAGGAGCAGAGGACCAAACACACAAGGATATAAAGATAGGCACTTCACCCCTGCAGGGGTAGTGCCCTCTGGTAAGGAGGGTTCCAGGTGGGGAGCACGAGTGGTCTTTCACAAGAAGTCACATTATTATAAACAAGCAAAAGGAACGGCAAACAGCACCTTTATCACTAAAGCACTTTCCTTCAATGAACTGCATTATATGAACTGATGACTATATAAGAACAAATTTAATGATTATGAATTAATATCCTGAAGATTACCAATCAGCGAAAATTGCACTTTATATTTATTGAACTATATTATGTGAAAAATTTTTATTATACACAGGTGTTCTATGATAAATATTTTATAAATGGTTTACACATATGCACTTTTGAATACTAACACATCCACCATTATATTCACATCAACACAAGAGATATATATATAAAATAGTTTCTTATATTACATATTTTATATATTATATATTTTTATATCAGCACATGATACTAGCACATTCACTTTAGAAATCAAGCCATTTTATATCCAAAACGCCAAGCAGCGCCATCTCCAGTTTCATACATATACCCTTGCCCTCCCCTCCTTGAGGGGTTCCTGGAAGGCAGCAGCAAGGTACATATCCTGAGCGCAATACCATACAAATACCAATTTTCAGGAATAAGAACTACCAACTAGAGGTGGAGATAAAATCCCAAGTGGACAAATACTAGCACTTTATACTAGCACATTTGCACATTTGGTTCATGGTACACATTCAATTGTAAGGCTACATTTGTTCATCGGGTACTAAACAAATTTGAGATAAGGTTATTTATATGAACAATTTACATGCTAGCACATTATCACTACTTTACAACGTTTTGTTTCTTTCTGATTGTTGACTTGGATCACTTTTATGCATATTAGCACTTTTTTGCACTAGCACTTTTTAATATGTTTGCTTAAATTTACTGGACACGTCAGGCTGTATGCTATGCTCATTCCTACTAGCACAGTACTAGCACATTATTTTGAATTATTTGGGTTTTTCGCACAGACTGAGGAAAAATCTTGATTTTGACACATTTTAAGTATATATACATAATTTGGTATAGAACTTCCAATTCCACTACTTGTCGCAAGTCTGCTGTTTACCCAGTAGACACAACCACTTTAACTACTAGCACATTCCATACCAGCGCATGAGTGGCTGTGTTAACCATTCCACCTACATATCTCTTTACATACCCAGAGCAGCGCCATTATCCAGTATATACCTTAACTATAATAAATTGAATGGTTTTTATACAGTTGTTTTTCATTGATTGCTGTCAGTGGCACCCTTAAAGTCCCAAACTCTTCTCTTGGCTGTTCTAATTGTAACTTTTCAGGGATGAGGTGCCAAATATAATTCTGTCACTCCAATGCCGAATTAATCTATTGGGTAGAACTGTTGCAACCTCAAGGAGATCTTTGCATAGTCAAAGTCATAAGTGGACATCTAGCTTAGGTTGGCCACAGGTTCCTAGAGCATTGCGTGATAAATAGGCCACAAGAAATCGCTATAGTTGGATCAGTGGAGAGCGCCAATCTCTATTTGTTCAGTGCGATTACAGCTATAGCTCTCTCAACCGCTCTACTGATCAAGTCATCTGTCAACGACCGGTCACCAGCATCTATATTGCTGTCTTTAGCAACATCGAAGAAAAAAAAATAACACTAAAAATACAAAGAAATGCCAGGTGGGGCCTCGCCTTCCATTATTGTGAAGCCGTAGTTGATTATGTGCATGTGCGAAACATAATGAACCATTTCCTAAAAGAAGTGTAACAGTATAATGAATTTTTCAGAGGCAAAAATAGAAGAGGCAGGTTTTAAAAATACATGAGGTGCACATTTGATTGCATGTCAAGCCTTTGAGTGGGGAAAAAAAAAGAAAAAATAAAATAAAAAAAGTGAAGGTAAACGGCAGAAAAGGTTTTCAATACGAGCTTGGAATTTAAATCATCCGGTCCAAGCAAGCGAGGGAGTGCTAATGACTGATTAGCTAATTACCTTTGCAAAGGAAAAAATTACATATGCATGCTTGAAGTTGGTGTGTAACAGATCCGTTTGTTGTGTCTATAGCAGAGCTATAAAAAGCAAAATAAAGGCTTTTAAAAAAGACTTAATATTACATAATAGGATGGGTAATTTTTAGACACACAAAAAAAAAACGCATGCCTCCGGGTTATTTTTCAATAGTCGGTTACGCATTATACATGACAGTATTTTGCATGATCATTATGCATGCATGCTGGAAAATTGAATCGAATGCTCCTTTTTTATTTATTTTTTTTTTATTATATTCCCTGGGGTTAATTTCTGAGATCTCACCAGTTGCCATAGACATTACAGAGTCACATGAAGGCTTTCAATCTGCGTTGATGGATTCTTTATGGGAGGCTATTTATAAAACAGTGACTCTGACATTCACTTAATATCCACTGTAGGTAAATCATCTAGGTGCATGTGTTTTTTAATGGTAGTGATTAATTCACCGCAGGTTAATGTTTGGTGAAAGTAACAATTAGTTCTTAATAAATATGCCCCTCTCTTTAATTTTCTCCACTAGATTGGCAGACCTCTCCTCTAGCAATTGGCTATCGTAGTGATCAATTTGGCATCAGGAGCAAAGATAAGGTCATCTAG